>JACYFF010019584.1:126548691-126609106 GCA_017589665.1 Selenicereus undatus | reverse complement strand
TCCAATAAAAATTGCCATATTGCTAATTGATTGCAGGACTAACAGACAATTTACTGAACACCAAAAACAAAAATATAAAAAGGGATTCACCTACAAGGGTGACCAAAATGGTGAAGCATGCGACTTGGCAGATCTGTACAAGACAACGAAACGTGAGAAAATCAACAAATTACATGGGGTAGGATGGATTACACTGGCCGTGAGGTTTGGACTGAACAAATACACAGATGTTCACAAAAGCAGGGATGATCAGGTTCAGACGACCTGAAACTGGATACATCAGAGGACGCGCGCTATAAGCAGTGGATTGACACTGGACACAGCCATTGAACAAGTTCCGTTGGTCATGGAGGTGTCTGAACCATTACCAAAGGTGATTTCAACTTTGAAAATGGTTACTTTACGTTGGAGGTGGCCACATATATTACTTTCAGCAAGCCCCAACTCTGACACCTGCATATATATATATATATATATATATATATATATATGGGTGAGATTCAAGACAGATCGCATATGCTGAATCATCAACTGACGTGTCAAGTGCCGAATTTTCCGGGGGGCTCAGAGCACCTGCATTGCTAGGATTGTGAGCCAAAATTTCTACCCACAGTCCAAAAAATGACATACAATAGTAATCTTTTCAGCTCGTCCCACGGTCCAACTCGTGGCCATGATCCGCTCACCACCATTTTTTGTTTTTATTTCTTTGTCAATTTATTTTTTTGCCAAGTAAACTTTAAACTTTTTTTTGAAAAAGTTTGACCAATGATATATTAGTAGTGGATTCTACAAAGCATTATTTTATTTGGTGATCCAAGTTGGTGATCCATGGGATATAAAGAAGAAAGAAAAAATTAACTTATAGGATGATGTGGAGGGTGTTGACCCCCACCTGTGATCCAAACTCTTGGATCACCAATGCGGATGCTCTCATGTTGGTGTTTTGATGCAACACCAAAAGTAAAATCATGTCGTAATCTCTATCCTACCTTTTTTTTTTTTTAATTACAAGGACAAGCGGGCCAATTCACTGAAACTGACCCTATTTCAAAAATACCCAGTAGATCTGAACAGGCCACGAGAAGAAAAATGTCAAAATTCAAACTAAACCCTAGGCCCACAAACCTCTCACACACAGTTACATAAAGGCAAAATTATGCCCCTCATATTTGAACCTACTCGTCGGTTAGACTTTTTTGGACCACCCAACCAACTCCTCTTCGACTTATCCTACTTCATCAAATACATGCCCCAATGCAACAACAAATATATATATATATATATATACATATATATATATATATAATATTCTCAAAACTTTATTTCTACTGTTGAAATAACATCAAATCTTTAAGCCTATCTCATATAAATAACGTCTATTTTCCCCAACTCTTTTTTTTTTCAAAAAAAAATTTAAATTTTTACCCCGGGGGGGGGGGGATTTTATTATTAAATTAAAATATCAGATTATGGCCCCATAGGTTGTCTATTTCGGCAATCCAAGGAATCTTTTGGGCAATACATCCACCGAGGCAACAGCGCCAATTCAAATATTTTAATATTTATTCTTTTAGAATAATTCTTAAATTCAAGCCTTATCAAGCATTAGCAGCGCGTCACATTACCACTTGCCAGCTACTCATTGATTACCCTTGCACATGTCACGCAGGGAGTAACGATCTCGCCTGCGTTCCGCCCTTTATTTGTCATTTTATAATTTTTTTTGTTTTCCTTTTTTATTCTTCTTAAAAAGTATTATTTAAGTTATTAAAAAATATCTATGTTATTAGACCGGTCTATTATAAATATTTTATTAATTTATTTAAATTGAAGTTCAATAAGTTGAAAAATTGAAAGTATATACGTTCCAAAAAATAAAAAATTTTACTAATGTGATATAATAAAGTTTCAAAATATGAAATATGAATTGAGAATGCTCTAAATTAAAGAATAATTATTTTTATAACCAATTTTTAAAAATACCTTCAGAATATGGCGTAGAAATAGGTATATATATATATTCCATTTCAATAAGAATGCATAAATGTTTGTGCCAAAAAAAAAGGAAGAATGCTTATATAGACAAAATTTGAATACAAATTTTCAATAACAGCTTTTAAAAATTTTACCGCCTGAATTATATGACACTTATAATAGGGCAATTTTTTAATTCAGATAATTTTTTTCAAAGGGAACGAATATTAAAAACATGTTCTTTTTTACTTATAAAAAATATTTCCTGAAGATTATTGCTGCAACATACCAGGCTGAAATATGTTGAATAAGGGTTTTTTTTTTTTTTGGTTAGGAAATATAGGTTGGCAATAAGATTAGTAGAAGTGGGTTATACTAGATTTAAGTGAGTATTTTTTTTGTTAAAGCGAGTTATAAATAGTGGAAAGTAATTTTTTTAATATTATGCTAAATCATGCCAAATATTTATTATAAGCATTTACTAATCTGAATAAGAAATTTTATAAAAAGAGACCTTATATGAAAAGAGCTCTACTTCTGACTATTATGCAGAAACAACTAGCCAATATTGCACTTAGCGAAAATACAATTGTCAAGTATTTCAATTAATAAATATATGTAACATCGATCATCTATCCTCATGAACACGATAAATACTACCCATCGTCTTGTAGGTTCAACGGCGAGGGAGGATAAATTTTACCTGCAAGGTCAGAGGTTCAAATCCATCTACTGTCGCCGTGCTTGGGGGACATCCCGTTGAGAAAGCTCTCAGCTGAAACCTGGCCCTTGACTTGGGGTGAGCCCGGCCCCTGCCTAAAATTTACTGACCCGAAAAAAAAAAAAGATGATAAATACTTCATAAATATGAAATATTGTAAACTAAAATATAAAGCATCCACTTGCAGACAAAAATATGAAATATTGTAAACTATTTACGGCAAAATATCCAAATATCTTGCCTTCCTTGCTTCTTCCCCCCCCCCCTCTGATAGAACAAATATCCTGCTTTCTAGCACGAAGAGAAAAGATCAACAGAAAGACAAACAAAATCGCCCCCCCCCCCAAAAAAAACATTCAAGGGGCAAGGTAAAGGAGTATATGCCGTACGTAGTTTTTTTTTTTTTTTTCCTTACCTCAGTGACACGAGTCGATCGATTTCTTGAAGATGATTCGCTGATCGCCAAATCTCGCAACGATCTTTTGAGTGGTGAATGACTGATGGAATTGGAGAGAGAACGCCAACCAAGAATTTGTGCACGATGAGAGAGGAGAAGGTCAACCAAGTATTTGTGTTCAATCCAGGAGAGAGAGAGAGGCTGTGAACCAAGTATTCGTCGTGTGAGAGAAAATAAGGAGTTAGAGAACGTAAACCAAGTATTTTATACAAACGGAAAAGTTGTGCGAAACCCTTCAGAGTTGTTTCTTTTTTGAGATATTTCTTTTTAAAATAAAAATAAAGGATATTTTTAGGGCTTTTTTTATTGGGGGGTTTCTTTTAAAAAAAAAAGACAAATGAGCATTCCATTAGACACATTCCACGTGGACAGTTGAAATGGGAAAAAATACAGCTGCGCATAAGACACATTCCACGTGGAATGTGCTGGTCATTACACGTGGAGCAATGCTAGTGCTCTGGTAAACTTTTATGGGGAGGAGTGATAAGCACAATATATTTCCTTTCTTTGGGGGGTTCGTCAGCAAAATGTCGAAAGTTGAAGTCGGAAAAAAAAGGAAAAGAGGGAAGAATGTAAACCAACCAACCAAGCATTCACCGTCAGAGAGGTTGAAGAATGCAAACCTCTTCAACCAAGTAACTTTATAATGGCGCTCGTGAAAAGTTGTCCAATTAAAATATTTGAATTTATTTAATTTGAAAAAAGTGAATACGGTCCAAATTTTGCTATCTAAATTTTGAATTCAGATACAACATTTTTTATATTTTGATTATTTAAATTTAGTTTTGATTTGAATTTAGCCTTGTTCGAACTGTCTAATTCAAAAAACATGTATTAGACATTAATTTTTTATTTGAATTTTGGTATTATCCTATTTATCCGATTTAAATGTGACCTGAACCTAAATTTATGTCAACGATGTATATTATCTATATTCCGAGAGAGGAAAGGAGAAATGGAGAAAGTAGTGAGAAGTTCGTTGAAAGAGTTGATTGTTTTTGGAGATATATTTTTTTAAATTAAAAAAATATTATTAGGATTTTTTTATTGGTTAAATTTTGGTTTACACTTTTATTTCATTTGGTGCCATTTGTTTATACTTTGTTTCATTGTTTCTCAGTTATTAAGGTAATATTACTTTTTTTCGTTTCTTTTTATTATTTCTTACTCCTTTTCACTCTGTTCTATTTCCTTTTATCATTTCTCACATCTTGATATTAATAATTTTATATTTCTTCAACTTCATTTAATTATTTCCGGTTTCATTCCACTCCGTCTCATTCATTCCTACCTTTTATCAGTCTTGTAAGAGGAATGTTATTCTTTCCTACTCTATTCCATTGCTTCTCGCTCCTTTCATTCCCTCTCATTATATATTCATCTCATCTATATGAAAAGAATACGCTTGTAAAATTATAAAATTGAATATGAATGATCAAGGATATGTTATCTTTGCAGAAAAATAAAATTGTTATAAAAAAAAGTGTAGGTAAAAATCGAAAAGAATTGAAAATAAGGAAGAATTGTGATTTTCTTAGTCTGATTGGTAAGGATTTGGGAAAAATAAGGGAGAGTTGGATTAATTTTATTTGAGGAAGAAGTGGAAAGTATTAAAAAAGACAGATTTTTTTAAAAGTAGATAAAAATTAAAAAGATTGAAAAAGTTCACAAATATTTATTTACCAAGTAAACACAAAATGAACTATCATATCCCCTGTTGGGGGGTTTGTTTTAAAAAAAGACACAAAAGCATTCAGTTAGACACATTCCACGTGGAAACTGAAAGTCGGGAAAAAAATTTGGAAAGCGGGATGAATGTAAACCAAGTATTCACCCCCATTGAAGACTGTAAACCATGTATATTATTCGAGCATTTTCGGTGGAGTTCTAGATTTTGAAATTCTGATCTGTTATATCAGTAAAAATTTTATAATTTTAGAACTTATATTTTATTACTTATTTAATTTATAAAATTTAATTTTAATCATTCAATAAAAATATTTATCATAGATTCACCTTATAACACACAGCTTATTTTTTAAATCATTTAAAGATTATATACTTACCTCAAAAAAAAAAAAAAATATGAACAGAGACACGCAGGGAGACACGCACAGGCGTGCTGCCCTGCGTGTCACACGTGCTTCCACGCCACTTGGGCACGCAGTAGACACGCGGGCCCCACCACTTGCCTCTCGTGTAAGCCGTTGCCAATGCTCTAAGTTGATAAAAAGTTGTTCAATTTAAATATTTAAATTTATTTGATCTGAAAAAAATTGAATATGATTATGAATTTTTTATTCGAATATTGTATTTGACATAAAATTTTTGATATTTCTATTATTTAAATATGATTTTGGCTCGAATTTAGCTTTCTTTGAATTGTCTGACGTGAAAAAATTAAATATTTGACATCAATTTCTTATTCAAATGGTGATATTATTTAATTTATTCGATCCAAATTCAACTAGAAACTTAATTTATGTCAACGCTATATATGATTTATATTATGAGAGAGGAAAGGAGAAATGTAGAAAGTGGTGAGAAACCTTGGAAATATAGTTGATTCTTTTTTTTAGATATATTTTTTTAAAAATGAAAAAGGACATTCCATTTGTTTCTACTTTGTTTCATTTCTTCTCACCCATTAAGATAATGTTACTTTTTTCCAATTCTTTTCATTATATCGTACTCCTTCTCACACAATTGTATTCCCTTTCATTTATTCTCACAATTGATATTAATAATTCTATACTTCTTCAACTTCATTTAATTCGTCCCCGTTTCATTCCACTTCTTATCACTTCATCTCATTTATTCTTACCTTTTATCACTCTTGTAAGATAAATATTACTCTTTCCTAATCTGCTTCGTTGCTTCTCGCTCCTTTCATTCCATCTCATTATATATTCATCTCATCTCAATGAAAAGAATACGCATTTGCTCGTAAAATTCTAAGATTGAACATGAATCATCAAGGACATGTAATCTTTGCTGAAAAATAAAATTGATAAAAGAAAAGTGTGGGTAAAAATCGAAAAGAATTGAAAATAAGGAAGGTTGTGATTTTCTTAGTATGATTGGTAAGGATTTGGGTAAAATAAGGGAGAGTTGGATTATTTTTACCTGGGGAAGAAGTGGAAAGTACTAGAAAAGACACATTTTTTTTGAAAGTGGATACAAATTACAAAGATTGAAAAAGTTCACAAATATTTTTTTACCAAGTACGTACCAAATGAGCCATCATATCCTCCATTGGGGGGTTTTTAAAACAAGTAAGCACTCAGTTAGACACATGCCACGTGGAAAGTTGAAATGGAAAAAGAAACGGAAAGAAGGAAGAATGTAAGCCAAGCATTCACCGTGAGAGAGGTTCAAGAATGTGAACAAAGTATATTATTAAAGCTTGTTCAATTTAAATATTTGAATTTATTTAACTTGAAAAACATCGGATATGATGATAAATTTTCGATCCGAATTTTAAATTTAGATATGATAATTTTGATATTTTGATTATCTAAATTTGTTTTTGATTCAAATTTAACTTTGTTTAAATTATCTGATTTAAAAAAATTGAGTATTTGACATTAATTTCTTATTCAAATTTTGACATTGCTCAATATATGTGATCCGAATTCAATTGAAGTATTCGGTAAAAGAAAAATCATTTTTTGTGAGTCTTTCGGAATCAGTCTTCCTACAAATAGAAACATCGATAGAAGTAAGATTGTCTACAGCTGAATCTCTTTAAATTTTATGAAAGTGGGATTTATATTAAAAAATATTATTATTGTTGTAGTAGTAAAGTTATAAAAAAAAAAAGTCGAAATGGGCATTCAGTTAGACACATTCCGCGTGGAATTGGACTGATAATAAGACGATGGTGAATGGCGGGATGCTACTGGTCTGGCTAACTTTATGGCGAGAGGCAATAAATAAAACAAATTTTCTTTTTCTGGGGATTGGTCAGCACAACTTCGAGAGTTGAAGTGGGGAAAAATTAGGAAAGAATGGAGGAGTTGGATGAACGTCAAACAAACGCGGAGGCATTTAACGTGGATGATTTAAACTTACAGCTGTTGGGAGTTTGATACCGTTGTCTGTCCCTTCAAATTTTGACTAATAGGCTCAGTGTCACCACTCCCGATTCGAGCGCCTCATTTCCTAGCCCGACTACAACGTTTCCCCGTTATACTGGCTTGTTCGCTACAAATCAATATTATAAATATGATACCGATTATTGTATCATTTTTTTCATTATAATAAAATATATTAAATTTATGTACGCTTATATTGAGATCATATCATTTTAAATTTTAAAAAAAATTAACAAAACTAAAGAACGAAAAATTAAAATTTTAATGTACCAAGTAGTATTTGATCAAAAAAACTAAGTATTGTCTGGTATTTGATAGTATGAAGCGGTATTGATCGATATTTAATCAATACGATACTGGGTAATAGCTTATACTATTTCTTAACCCGTATGACCAATATCAAACAGTACCGTACCAGTGTTATACGTAACGCTGCTTCAAACTCTTCATGAATAGATGAGCCTTTATGCTCCGCAAAAAAAACGTTTGCACTGATTCTTACGTACCATTGAAATTAATATCCTTATTGTTGAATTCTATCAAACAAGTGATAGTAGGACTGAACTACTATTTTCATACGTGTAGGTTTTATCGTTGCTCTTGTTTTATTTTAGGTTTTGTTTGATAAAATTAGGTGTTTAGATAACATACAGATGTTGAGAGAGCGGATATTTGTTTATACAATAGATTATTTTTCTAAGTTAACTGTTAGTGGATAACTGTTTAGATGAGTGGTTGAAAAAAATACGTCTCATAAATCTGTTAGAATTATTCGATTATTGTAAAGTGACATAGAAAAATATAGATAATATCAAAGGAGAAAATTTTCGAATGGTGTTTTTTTGACCAAAAATTATTAAATACTACTTTTGAATGCCAGAAATTAATATTACTAGCTTTTCAAAAATGTTTTTTGAAAACGAAATATTACTTGAAATGTTAGTACAAATAGTACATTACCCAACACTGAAAATTGTTTGATTATTGTATTGAATTGATGAAAAAGCTAAATGATATTTCAACCATTGTTGACGAACACGAGCTTAATTTTTAAACAACGATCTATTAGGATTTTTCAGACTCCTTGCTAAAAGTGCTGCTAAACTTTCTAAACCATTCAAAAATGTCACTCATTTTTTTTTCCAGGTATAAATACAACTAAAACTTTCTAAAATATTCAAACGCATCATGCACCAGGCTGCTCTTATAGTTTTAAGCAAATTCAATGATATTTTTGATTGAAAAAACAGTTAAATGACACCGGAAAATAAATGACATCTAATTACTAATTAGCAAGGGCAACCAATTAATTCATAGGGATTAAATAACTGTCCCGTTGACTATTCACAACTGATAGTGTTACTGTATCCTATATGAATAACATTTACGGTAATATCTAATAATTATTGGCAACACATTTATGTTTTTTTAAATAAAATTTTTTGAATAAAATACATTTTTCTTATATTCTTTTTGAAAATAAACGCAGGTTTAACATTTGAAAAGAAAAAGTAATAGTGGTAATTGTCAGTGTTATTAGCAGTAACGATAGTAACAGTATAAAGAGGAGGAAGAGAAGGTGGGAGTGGAGGTGACACTGGCCTATGGATGCCATTAAATTAAATTATAAGGTTATGTTCACATAGTCACGGAGAATATCTTTTTATATATTTATACGACATTCCAATTCAACATTGCTCATTCAATTCTCACCTAAATACACATGTAGTTGGTTTTTTAACTAATAATTAAGATAACATTTTGTATTTATCAGTTACTCAATTTTGACCATAAATTGTGTAGTCAATCATTAGCTGGCATGAAAACCTATGCTATTCATTGATATCATACACACAATATAAATTTGAATGGGTTGAATGAGCTACTGATATTTTGACAAGCGTTAAGTTCCTATTAGTTCATGATTATTTATTATTCAATTAATTTGACGTCATCGATTTTATTAACCATATTCAAATATCAATATTAAATGATTGTTTCTTTATTTAATTATTTTAACAGTTATGAATTTAAAATAAAGAAATATTATAAATATAGAATGTAATTTTAGTTATGATAATGGAGACACGTATAACTTATCCAAATTTGAGGAGAAATCCCCTTACTCATTCCCGCGGCCAATTTTATTTTTTTTTAAGAGATAATCGGTAATACAAGAGATTAGACGTCCATTCTCACAGAAGCACGCCCCATCAAATCAACACCCATAACATCCCTAAGCTCAGTAGAATGTGGGGATTCCCACATAATGAAGGATGGTTGTTTATGACCTAGCTTAACCAACAAATCAGCTGCTAAATTAGCTTATCGGTAGTTGTGTGATGTAGTCACCTATGACAGCTGGTTCAAATAGTGTGAAATATCTCGAACAATGAATCTAATCTTCCATGGATATGGATGGTTCAGTTCATAGTTTGTATGACCGTGGAGTTATCCCCTTCAATAATTAGATATATTAACTCCTGTTTTAATCGCCTCTTGTAGACCATCCCGAAGCGCTCAAGATTCAGCAACTAGGATCGACGTATCTCTGTAGGGTGTCGCACCTGCTTTGATTAGATTTCCCTCCCAGTCGCGGATGATGAAGCCACCGGCCGCAAAGTTGATGATGCGAGATCTGTCAAAATTAAGTTTGACGAATCCCCGGGGGGTATTCCACCGCACAATAAAAATTGAGGTGGAATGCTGAGGATCAACCCCCCTGAAAATGGATCCCTCCGACATGCAAGTTCGGATTTCCCATTTTGCAAAAGCTTTCTTAACACTAATGACAATTCTTGTGTGGTTGAGATGTCGATTTTGGAAAACCAATTCGTTCCTGCCCTTCCCAATGCTCCATAAAAGGAAAGCAACCTTCTTGATAATTTTAGGATTCGGATTAAAACGGTATTGTCTAATCAGTTGTGCGGGGCAGTGGTGACCAACTTGTACTTTTAGCGATGGAATCCACCTATGTTGAATTGCTGAGCTCCAAATTCTTATCGTCTGAGAGCATTCCCAAAATAAGTGATATGTAGATTCGATATCTTCTCCACGTAGTGAGTAGGAAGGGTCAATTGACAATCCTCGTTTGAGAAGAACTCCACGTAACGGCAATGCATCATGAAGTGTCTGCCATAAAAAGATTTTTATCTTTGGCATAACATCCAGTTTCCAAATCCAGTTAAAAGCCCACTTTGGATCATTAAAGTCAACATTATTATGAGCTGCCCAAGTAGCAGTTTTATCGCTAAATTGCCCAAAGCTAGTGAACCCCCAACAGAATGCATCCTTAGTCTCCAAAAGTGGTAATGGTATTCCAATGATTTTTTGAACAATATCTTCCCGCGTAACTAAAGTCCGAATTTTGTCAAATTCCCAGCATTTATCATTAGTAATGACATCATAGACTCTAAGCTATGGGTTCTGTATGCTGGTTGTATCTAGTTCCAATAGGTCCACTAGATTGATATTATTACACCAATTGTCCCACCAAAACATAATTCCATTCTCTTTGTCCACACTCCATCGAATGCCCGTTCGTAGTAATACACTGCTTCTAAGTATGCTTTTCCAAATCGGGGAGTCCGAGCTTTTAGTTTAACGTTCTAGGAAACTATTCGAGTTGATATATCTATGTTTCATAACAGAGGTCCATAAACCCTCAGACCCTCATAGTACTTCCCTCAAGCCAAATGGCATTAAAAATATGCCAAGAATAAAAAAAATATGTCTTCCTTTTTAAAATGAAGTATAAAGAGCCCAGAGAACAAAGCTTATATTGGATTTTATTTACTAAAAGAAAGAGGGAGAAAATGTGAATGGTTAGTGTCATACGGTGCATATATTTGATGATTGTATATGCAACTTTGAAGTATGTAAATGCATTTATCATATGTGATTTGATGTTTCTTTTATCTTCTATTTTTCTTCTTTCAGGAAAAGAGCCTTTAAATAATGATGTTTATTTTATAAATACAATGGGATCATTAGACACTTATATTTAATTGTGAGATTTATTTTACAAATTTGTCCACAAGGACAGCTAACTAAATTATAACATTTAGGAGTTGAGACTCAAACTTGCACTATATTTAAAATGATTCTATATCTTTTTAACAGCTAAATACAAATCGATACATTATTATATATATCAAATTACATGCAATCCTTCGACGATAAAAACGTGCGATTTTGAATTTCCCATCATTTGATGAATACATTTACATGCTTCAAAATTACATATACAATTATCCTATATGTACACCGTATGGATCTTCTTATTCACTGTTTTTTCCCTCTTTTTGTTCTTTTTTTCTAGAACCATCCAATATAAGAATTGTTCTCTTATCATACCAAACATAATGTCCAACTCAAAGCACAGTTATCAATCCAAACATGTCAAAAATAAAATAGTTTATATCGATATGTTTCCAGCAACAATCAGCTAAACATATTAGTGCTTCTTATTATAATTAATGATAAGAGCACAAGCTCTTTGAAGAAAAATGATAAGTTTATAAAATTTCAACACGTGTTCGTGCAAAGCACGGGATGCACACTAGTATAATATGATAATTATGTATACAATACGCTAATTCATACTATGCAAGCACAATCAACTTGTTCATAATTATTCAATTCCTAATTACATGTAATATACAACAAAATGGCTCTAATTTTGATATTAATTTGAAGTACCTAATGCAACTAAGAGTGAAAATCTTATTTGACCAATTTGATAAAGATATTAAACAAATTATTTATTTATTTAAATATATCTAAACACAAAGTAACTCAATTTAAACTTATTAATTTTGATATTTCGCTAGCTAGCCTTTTTTATTTGATAGAAAATGGACTTGATCCCAATAGTCATTTACTCGATGCTTGGATTCAACCATGAAGAAGAGTGGTTTTGGGATGGTACTAAAACGAGCCTTTTGCTCACTGTTCTATTGCTTCAAAGCTCTTGCCCTTCACGCAAGGGCTACAACACATTACACATATACAGTATATGACAAAATAGAATAGCTTCCTAACCCCAATTCTCGCTTGGCAGTTAAGCTATAAACATAACAATTACAATCCAACATATAGTAGATTCCTAAGATATATACAACATCTTTTACTGATTGCTTCCTATTCTATCACTCCCCCTCAAGTTGGAGCGTGGAGATCAACCATGCCCAACTTGGACCTTAAGAAAGTGAATGATTGCTTCCCCAGGGATTTGGTGAAAATATCTGCCACTTGATTCCTTGAAGTTATATACTCAGTTACCAATTCACCAGATAGCAGTCGTCCACGTACAAAATGGCAGCCCATTTCAATATGCTTGGTCCTCTCATGGAATACATGATTCTTTAATATGTGTAGAGCCGCTTGATTACCAGAATACAACTGCATAGGTTGGGTATGACATATCCTCATGGAAGCTAGAAAGGATTTAATCCAGATTAAATCACTAGTGACTGTAGCCATGGCTCTATATTCTGTTTCAGCTGAGGAGCGTGACATTGCTTGCTTCTTAGTTCTCCAGGATATTGGAGACCCTCCTAATGAAATAAAATATCCAGTAAGAGATTTTTTGGTCAGAGGACATGATCCCCAAACTGAACCACAAAAGGCCACAATATTTAAATCTGAGTCACTTCGTAAAAGAATTCCTTGCCCAGGATTGCCCTTGATATATTGTAACACTCGCTTTGCTGCTTCTATGTGGTATTCTCTAGGTGCCTGCATAAACTGGGAGAGTATTGTGAACTGAATAGCTTAGTTGGGTCTAGTTAAAGTTAAGTAAATAAGTCTCCCCACCAGCCGACGATACTGTGTGGGTTCTGTAAGAAACCTTCTGTTTGCTAATCCCAGTTTATGACTACTCTCCATGGGAAATTCGGCTGGTTTTAATCCAAGAAGGCCACATTATTCAACAATTTCAAGTGCATATTTTCGCTGACATAAAAAGAATCCCTTTTTGCTTATTGCCACCTCGATGCCCAGGAAGTATTTCAGGGGCCCTAGGTCATTGATATGAAAGCAATTATGAAGATAAGCTTTGAACTGGGCACACAGATCATTATCATTACCCATTAGCACCAACTCATCAACATAAACAAGCAAAGCCATAAACTTCTCACCCTTCTTATATGTGAAAAGAGAATAATCTGCATAGGATCGAACAAAACCATAGTCAAGAAGTTTGGAGGAGAGCTCTGCAAACCATTGTCTTGGTGCTTGCTTCAGTCCATATAGGGATTTCTGGAGGCGGCAAACTTGATTTGATGTTGTAGTTTTGAAACCTGGAGGCATCGTCATATAAACCTCTTCATCTAAGTCTCTATGAAGAAAGGCGTTATTGACATCCATCTGATGTAGGGCCCATCCTTTTGCAACTACTACTGCAAGAAAACACCGTATACTAGCCATTTTAACCATGGGAGCGAACGTCTCGTTATAGTCAAACCCTTCTACCTGTTTGTCTCCTCTGATCATGAGACGCTCCTTATACCTTTCTATATTCCCATCGGGTTTATATTTCACCTTATAAACCCACTTACAATTAATAGGCTTTCGTCCTGGTGGTAACTCAATAATTGTCCAAGTCTTGTTTAACTCCAATGCTTCTATTTCCTTTGCCATTGTCGCTCACCAGTTGGGATCTTTAACAGCTTCATGAAAAGTCCTGGGCTCCACAACTTTGGTAATGGCAACCAAATAATTTCTATGCGCGGAAGAAAAATTATTGAATGTAAAGTAATTAGCCATGGGATAAGGTGTACCCGAAGATGCCTTTTGGACTATGCTTGCATTGGAAGAGGGGTTTGAAGCTTGTATTGTGTAGCAAACATAGTCTTGCAAGTGACTTGGAGCTTTGCGGACTCGGTTCCCCCTGTTGCTTGGGCCTGAATCGTGATTATGAACGAGCTCTTCGGTTTGATGGGCCACGTCTGCAGCCGGCAGTTCACAGCTTGGGCTTTCCTCCATAGCGGGGCCTGGACCCGATACACTCCCCCTGACTGCCAAACTGGCCCTAGCGGGAGAGCCATTAGTGGTACTAGGCATCCAATCCATGGGTTGTTCTAGGCGCTCGAAGGAATCATGTGCTGCTAATCCACTTGTTGCTAAAGGATAGACATCTTCATGACAAATGATATCTCAGCTCACAAATATGTCCCCGGTTTCAATATCATAAACCTTCCAACATTTCTTCCCATGTGGGTATCCAACAAAGATGGATTTTTTACTTCGCTCCCCAAATTTATCCTTTCTTCTTTGAAGATTATATGCATAACATAAGCACCCAAACACTCTAATATGATCATAAGAGGGAGGTGCATTAAAGAGAGCTTCATAGGGGGGTTTTCCATTGAGCAATCTTGAGGGCGTCCTATTTATGAAGTGAGCGGCAGTTAAGACACATTCCCCCCAGAATTCAGTTGGTAAGTAGGCTTCAAACCGTAAGGCTCTAGCCACATTCAAAATATGACAATGTTTTCTTTTGACCCTTCCATTATGTTGAGGAGGGCCAATGCAACTAGTCTCATGAATTATCCCGTGTGCCCTATAAAAGGTTTTCATTGGGTTGGAGACAAACTCGCTACCATTGTCACTTCTAATGGTTTTCACTTTTGTGTTGAACTGAGTTTGAACCATTGCACAAAAATCCTGAACAAGTTGAGACGCCTCACTCTTAGCTTTCATTAGGTAAACCCAGACACACCAAGTTGCATAATCCAAAACAATTAAAAAATAACTAGCATCACAAAAGGACTTAACAAAGTACGCACCCCATATGTCACAATGTACCAGATCAAAGGGTTTTAGAGCTTTATTGCTACCAACATGAAAAGGCAAATGAGTTTGTTTAGCTCTTAAACACACATCACACAATTCCTCTTTATGATCATTAGAAATTCCTGAAACAATACTAGATAAGTTTGATAGTGCCTGACTTGATGGATGACCCATTTGGCGATGCCATAGAGTAGTTGTTACAACCTTGTTTACTTGTACACCATCGTTGCATTTCCCATGTAGAACTAAACCCCTCTCCTACGCTCACCCGAACCAATCAGCATCTTCGTAGTAGGGTCTTGCATCACACACAACTTACGATTAAATGCTACAGTACGACAAAGATTTTCAATTAATGGCACTATCGATATCAAATTACTCTTAAGGTCTCGAACAAACAAGACATCGTTTAAGAGTAATTTCTTGCCAAGTCTCACCATTCCTCTTTTGCTAGCAAAGGTAATTTCCCCGTTGGGCAGACCCACAGGTATAGGCTCGATATAACTTACATTCATTAGCAATTTCAAGTCTCCAGTCATGTGGTAAGAAGCACCACTATCCAAGATCCAGTCACACTTACCAGAGAGCCGCTCATTGTTCTCCTTCGAGGTTTCGATGATACTTAATAATTTTTGTACCTGCTCATCAGTGATCTTAGACAAGGCAGCCCAGAACTCTTCTTGTCTCTCGTAATTGCTGCTGCCGTTATGCGCCTGTGTAGCATGTGCTTATTCTCGTGGTTGAAAGGCTCCACATCCTCGGCCTGAGTTTTGTCTTCCTCCTCCTCGTCCCCCTCTTCCTCTACCTCTGCCACTGTGTCCCCCTCTCGTACCCCAGTTAGCCGGGTAACCTACTAACTCGAAACAATTGGCTTCTTCATGCCTTAATTTGCCACAGTGTTTACAGCTTGCCCGGTCTGTTCTACAGTCTGCATGGGTCACAGCAAAGGCAGTTGCGGCTTCGGTCATTTGATCTTACTCCCTCATCACTTGCTTGTGATTTTCCTCCGGTTGAATCATGCTAAAAATCTTATTAAGCAATGGGAGGAGTTCCAAGGCAAGAATTCGAGACCTCGCATCGGAATATGGGTCATCGTCTAAGCCCATCAGAAACTGATGGACTCTGTTGCTCTCAACCATCTTGACATACTGCTCGGCTGCCTCACACTTGCAACCCGGTCGTTTGACATAATTGTCCAACTTATTCCAAAGTCCCATCAGTTTTGAGAAGAATTCCACACCACTCAGGGTGCCTTGCTTACAAGACGCGATGTCCGATTTCAACTGATGGATCTTAGGTACATTCACAATAGCATATCGCTTTTTAATATTCTCCCATATCGATTGAGTCGAGTCGGCATAGGCGATGCTTGCATGTAACTTCGGGTCTATGACATTGAGCATCCACGATGTGGCCATGGAATTCACGATGACCCAAGTAGGGATGGCAAAAAGTTGGAGATTACCCGTTCCCGTCGGGCCCCCGCCCCGAAGCGGGGAAAAATCCTCGTCCCCAACGAAGATGGGGATGGGGATGGGGCGAAAAAGTAATCCCCGTGCGGGGATGGGGATGGGGACGGGGACATAATCAGCCCCGTCCCTGTCCCCGTTTACCCGTCGGGGATTTATCCCCGTTTCCCATCCCCGTCCCCGATACCCTGACCGGGGAAAAATCCCCATCCTTATCCCCATTTTTAATTAAAATTACATAAATAACCTTAATTTCAAATTTTTAAAATGAAATAAGAAAGGTTATATTTGTAACTGTCTTAGCAGAAACCTTAGATATATAAAACAATGGGCCACATTTCAACTTTCAATCCTCTGTCTCTACTCCTCACGCAGTCAAGCACTCAAGCCCTCACCTCCTCTGCTCCTCAAACCTCAGTCACCCTCATACTCTCAATCTCTCATTCCTTTCCGGTGCTCCCTACTCTCTTCTCTCTCTAGTCTCATGCTCTCCTCAGGCTCAGAGGATCGGACGGTCGGACCTCAACTCGCCGGTTGCATACTTGCATCCACTCCTTGAAGTGGCTTCTGTCTCCAGTCTCTTCCTCTCCTCGCTGACCTCGCCGGCTCGCCATCCACTCATCCAGCCCTCACGCTGACGCAGCCAGTCTGTCGTGCGCACATGCACAGCTGGACAGCCCTGCTCCTCACGCCGTCAGTTTGAGCCATCGGTGACTGCCTGACCGGTCTCACGTTCCTCACTCAGTCACTGCTAACGAGTCACAAACCACCACACCCAGCACCGGTCAGACGCTGTTGCCGTCGGTCGAACTCATTCGCCGCCGTCAACTGCTCCCAGCAGGTAACAGTAAGTGGCCCATTAACTTCCTTTTTTTTTTAAAATTTCCAAATCTACTATAGTATTTGTATAATTTCTAATGTCTGTTTATATAATTGTTTAATGCAATGCAATGCAATTTCATCTCAATTGCCTGATAGTGTGACTGTGTGAAGTAAATTAACATTTTATTTTTGGGCTGTATATTCATGAATTAGAAATCCATGCCAAAAAAGTGTCAAATAATGCATATTAATTAAGAAACACATTGATCTCTAACTTTTTTGAAAAAAAGAAATTAAGAGATAAAAAAAAGTGTACAAAAAAATTTATTTTCTGTGAATGAGTTATGAATTTTAGATTAAAGCAGGAAGAGATCTCTTAGAGTCTATGATTTGTTTCCTAATTAGTGTAGGTTTAATGGTCTCTTATGACTCATGATACACTGTCTGTCTTGCATTAGTTGTATAGGAACATAGGTTTTTTTTTTTCAAAAAATAAAAAAAAGAAAATATACTTTTAAAAATTAATAAGTATTCTAAAAGAATCTTTCATGGAAGCCATTGTAATGCAAATTGGTTGGAAAACATAGATAACGATTAATATGGGCAATAATTCTGTGAGTTGTTTAATAGCTCCCTTTTCATTGATGATTGCAAATTACCTAATGCCTATTTTGTTGATGATTGCAAGTTGTTGTGCAAGCTCCTGTTGGTTAATAGTAATGGCTAGTGGACCATCTGGCTCATCTCCAAGCTCCACAAACAAAGATGCTGTCGATGCGGGGGTTGGAAATCCCACGATTCCCACTCCAACAGATACCAATGTTGGTTCATGTGGGACACCAAATGGGACCGACGATGATGGGACGACATTAACATTAGCAAAGACAAGGAAATTCATCTCTGATGTTTGGGAGCATTTTACTCTTGAGGTTCGAGATGGCGTAGATAAAGCCATTTGTAAATATTGTAAGAAAGCACTTGGTGGTTCTTCTAAAAATGGCACTAAGCATTTGAGAGATCATCAACGAAGTTGCCCCATGAAGAGATATAGAAACATTGCTCAAGGTTTTGCTCAAAAGAACTTGAAGGTGGAGAATTTCGCAGATCAAAAAGGAAAGCTTGGTTATGGAAACCCGGTGTATGATGAAGAGGAAGTAAGGAGGGAGCTTTGCAATATGATTATCATGCATGAGTATCCTCTCGCTATGGTGGATCATCTTGCTTTTAGAAGGTATTCAAAGGCTCTCAATCCTACTTTTAAGATGATATCAAGGAACACTCTTAAGAAATATATCATCAAAATTTTTGAATGTGAAAAAAGCAAAACTATGAAATTGTTGGGAAGTATTAAAAGTAAGGTGACCATCACTACGGATATGTGGACATCTCAAAACCAAAAGCATGGTTTTATAGCCATAACCGCTCATTGGGTTGACAATTCATGGGCCTTGCAAAGTCAAATTTTGAGGTATTTTTTCTTTACTTAATTTTTAGGATTAAGATAGTCATTACTTCTTTATGTTTCATTGGGTTGACATTTCATTCTCTTATGTCTCTAGGTTTGCATATGTTCCATGCCCCCACACTGCCGAAGCTATTTCGGAAAAATTAATGGAATGCTTTTCGGATTGGAATCTTGGTAGAAAGTTATCTTCTCTTACGGTGGACAATTGTTCTTCCAATGATGCTATAATTTCTATTCTTAAAGATCAATTGGACATAAGAGCACTCCCTTTACAAGGCAAGTTCTTCAATATGCGTTGTTGTGCACACATTCTTAATTTAATTGTGAGGATGGATTGGAAGTCATTGATAGTTCAATTGAAAAGATTCGTGATAGTGTGGCATATTGGAGAGCAACACCGAAAAGGGATGAAATTTTTCACCAAGTTTGTGATAGTTTGAGTATTTGTTATTCAAAAAAATTGAAACTTGATTGCAAAACGAGATGGAATTCTACATTTTTGATGCTACAAACGGCCTTGATGTATAGGGAAATTTTTCCGAAGTTGGCTAAAAGCGAAAAACATTATAAATGTTTGCCTAATGATGATGAGTGAAACAAAGCTAGGGAGTTTTGTGACAAGTTGGATGTTTTTTATGAAGTGACTCTCTTATTTTCGAGCACCAAGTTTCCCACCGCAAACATTTATTTCCCTAAAGTATTTGATGTTAGAATGGCTTTGGATGAGATGATTTATGATCCTAATGTGACAATCAAGTCCATGGGAAGAAAGATGCTTGACAAATGGGAAAAATATTGGGATACAATTCATTGAAGAATGGGAGTTGCTTGTGTTTTGGATCCTAGATATAAATTGAAAATGTTGAATTGTTGCTTTTCTATGATTTATGATTTTGATGTGGAAAGCAAAGTTGATAGGATCAAGGATACTTGTTATGCATTGTTCAATGAATATGAAGAGAAGTTGAAGTGTATGAATGAAAGTTATAGTCATGGCCATGGTCATAGTGTTTCTAGTGATTCTACAAATGCATCTACAATGATTTCTGAAGGTATTGGATGTGGCAGTAGGAGGAGAACAGTAGAGCACATATATAATACAAAGTTTAAGAAGGGTCCACCAATTCAACAAAAATCTGAGTTAGATTTATACTTGGAATAACCTACCGCTGCAGGGGTGGATACCTTTGATATCTTGGCTTATTGGAAGGGATGTGAGTCGAGGTGCCCCATTTTAGCTACGATTGCTAAAGATATTTATGCTATACTTGTTTCTACAGTAGCTTCCGAGTCTGCATTTAGTACAGGAGGGAGATTTATCAGTCCTTATCGTAACCGCCTACATCCGAAGACATTAGAAGCTTTGATGTGTACTCGAGATTGGATTTGGGCATCCATAGAGTCGAAAGGTATGCTCTTTTCTTTTATATATTTGTAGTTAAAATAAAACAACATTTTTGTCTTTTTTACTCATTTGTTTCTTTTATGTATTTTAGATGTTGGTGAATTTACATCTGATCGCCTTACTCCTTCGACTGATTATGATGATGGTGAGATTGAAGATGAACCCGACATCTAGGTGACTTTCACTTGGGTTTCTTTGTTAAACTATGTACATTGTTGTATTTCGTAATGAAGGATTGTTGAATTTTGTTGAATTTTGGTTGTGTTTTAAATTTTTAGTTCTTGAATTATGGTTGTGTTTTAAATGTTTAGTTTTTGAATTATGGTTGTATTTGACTTAGACTTTGATTGAATTGTTCACTTATGTTGTGTGGAGTTTAGAAGAGTTTGTTGTATAATTAATTGGGCTAAAGAGTATGGTCTAGGAAACACAAATTGGATTTTCAACTAAAACTTTAATATAGGTATTATAAGGGAGAAAAAAATAGCGGGGAAAAATCCCCGTCGGGGCCCGGTTGGGGATGGGGAGGGGGGGAATTTTTTCCCCGCAACGGGGAACGGGGAACGGGGCGGGAATGGGGAGCGGGGATCTTAACGGGGACGGGGATGGGGAGTATGCCCCCCGTCCCCGCCCCCCCCCGGTTGTCATCCCTAGACCCAAGCGTTCACCTCGACGGTTTTACTCCAGTAGCTATGTCAAGTTTGGTGATCATGCCATTGATAAAGGCTACTTTGTTCTTTGCTGTCAAGGCCGTTATCACGGCTTTCTCCCACAACTCAAAGTTTTTGCCATCAAACTTGAGTGCTGTGATAATGGCCCCGGGGGCATATGAGTGGTGTAGATAATATGGGGATTGCGGATTAAGAGTAAACTCCAGTGGCTTGTTATTGGGCATCTTGCCGTCCCTAGTTGTGTTTGGATAGCTTGAGGGATCGACGCTCTGATACCATGAAGAATAGTGGATTTGGGATGGTACTAAAACGAGCCTTTAGCTCACTATTCTATTGCTTCAAAGCTTCTACCCTTCACGCATGAGCTACAACACATATATACAGTACATGACAAAATAGAATAGCTTCCTAACCCTAGTTCTTGCTTGGCGGCTAAGCTATAAACATAACAACTACAATCCAACATATAATAGACTCCTAAGATATATACAACATCTTTTACTGATTGCTTCCAATTCTATCAAACCACTATTCAAGCATTGTTTAATCTTAAATAATCATTTATGTACGCAATATAGGATTTACACTATATTGAGTTTACTCAACATCCCAAATAATCCCTTAAATAAAATTGGTGATCGAATATCAGTTATACACTAGTGTTAAACCTATGCTTCGCATGGGCCGGTATAATTTTCTACTTTAACAGATTTATATCCAATAAGCCAATATGTACATAATAAATATATTATCGAGCAAAAGCCCTATTGCCATTAACCAGAATAAATTAACTATTTTGATAAAAAAATCTAAGAGCCTAAAATAATTTTAAGTAACAAATTGAAGCATATAAAGTTAATGTAGCCATTAGTGCAACTTTGTCCATAAATTGTAAAATACAACTTTTAAATTTCATCACTGCTTTGTTCTATCACTCTCTGACTATAACTATACGACATTTCCTCTTAAAAGAAAAAAAGTTATTACAATTAATTAAGGTTAATATAATAAAATTAATCCATACATAATAAGTTAATTGAAGAAGCCCGAGTTACAAATATCCATTAGTTACAAAGGTTTGATTTGAAGAAAATTAAAATATGATTATTAATTAAATATACTTCCCTTTGAAAATATAAAAAGTATCAAAGTGTTAAAAAATGGTGTGTTGATAGCCATTTTATATCTTCCTAATTAATATTAAGACTACAACTAAAATCTAATTTTTTATTAAGTTGCCGAACTAAAATATTTATAAAATATATATTAATGACACTATAATAAAATAATTTTACTTTAAATCATAATTTTTCAAAATCCTATTTCTAATATTATTGATCTATGATTTTATGATTATACTTATAATATTAAAATTACGAACATAAAATTTACACGGGTTTGAAGAAGATACTAACACTTAGTTTTAAAAGAAGAATAAAAGATGAAGCACAAAATTGAAAACTTAGTAACTTTTCCAATACGAAGTGAAACTTATGAGCTGAATACTTATATTAATTTGATCTAATTACTCTTGCTAATACATCTCAATTAAGATCTAAAATCATTAATTTCGAAAAGAGAAAAGAAAACAATATTTACATCTAATGAGTGATTGCCAAATGTCTAATCAACGTGTAATCACTCAATTTTAAGTATAGTTATATATATAGATAATATTATACTTACCTGATTACCACTTCAGAGTCATATTGTATATTATAACTCAATTGTCGCCTTCGTATACTAGTGGTTAAAAAAAAGAATTATATCCATTAGGTGGTCGAACGCCAACAAACCAACTGCAGGCCACTAGAGCAACACTGGACACAGCTGATAAAAGTACATGTCCAAAATCTGGTTAGTTAAAAAGGACGAGTTTGGATTATTTTTTTCAGTTTGAATTATACGGATTAAAGCAAAATATCTCTCTAAACTTCATCTGCTCCGTTTTTGTGACGTAATAAATAGTTTGTAGATTTTAAATCTAAGATCAATCATAATTAATCTCTTTATAATTTTTTAATTTAAAAATATAACTGTTATATCAAACCCTTACACTTTGTTTGGTGGTAAAATTTTTGACATATTATTTAAATTTGAATTTGGATTTATAGTTGAATGATTGGTTGTTGGACTTGAGGCCTTCAGGCGTAACTAGGCTTGTCCTTGATTACTTTCTTCACTGCCGCAAATCAGAATTTGTCTTTATGTATTGGCTCACTAGTTAAGGAGTTGATGTCAATTTAATGCTCAAATCAAATACAGATGGATTCTTTAGTTGACACAAATTAAAGGCGATTGGATAAGCGGAAATATCTAATTAAACAGGCGTTGTGTCGTAGTGTTATATACTAGACAGACGTATTATCTCAGAACTTATCCTAAACGATACTTTTATGTACATATTTAATGCTATCGTTCGTATCCTTAACTAGTTAGGCCCTGTTCTTTTCGTCAATAAATTTTAAATTATTAATTTTAATTTATTTTAATTTATTTTATAAAGTTTAATTAAAGAATAGTAACTTTAATCCATTTCAACTCACTATTTTAACCAACTTATACCTATCATATTAAAAAATATATCAATTTCAATAAAAAAAATATCAATTTTACTCATTTCTCAACCCGTATTTTCCAACTAAAAGAATATGCCTTAGTTGTATTCTTTCCATGTTGTATGTTTCGTGTGCTAGCTTTAAGGGATTCTATTTCCATGTCCATTGAGGGCCCTCTTGTTTTCGACGTTTTGGATGAATGCTTAGTGGGTTTGAGCAAATTAAAGCATGCCAAAATAGTTCGGAGTACATTTGACTAGTGGTTAGTAGGTTTGGATATGTTAAAATAATTTGGAAGCAGGTTGGAGAATTTTGGAGCGCTTTTATAACAATTCTTCAAATGTTATGATTATCAATTATTATTATACGGAGTACTTTATATTTTTGCAACATTAGTTCATAATGGATTTACGAAAATAATACAACGGAAAAATTGATTGTCATTGTAATATAAAGTTAGTCTATGATAAACACATACCTTTTTTATAACAAAAATAACATAAATTAGAAATTCAATGGTTGTATCTCGATGTTGAAATCATCACATCAGCTATTGTATCTCTGTCTGCATTCATTGCGTACTTGTTTCGCGCATCATACAACACAATGTCGGAGATTATTATTATGTTTGCTGACCTTGGTAAAATCAGTACCTCTTTCTCATGCATTATGAAATCCTATAGCGCACAACATAATATAATTATATCAATTTGTCGTTCTCTACTCACTTGAGATATTATATTAATTAAGATATTCCAGGTGTTCTTTAATGCTCCAAACATTCTTTAAATGGTAAGTTAGAATGAAGAATGGTGGAAATTAAAAGCCTCTTTATCCCCAGTAAGTGACCCGTAATTTTGAAAATCTATTATATGATAGAGAACTCCTGTTTTCGTATATAAGGCTAAATATCCAACGGTTTTTCGATATGTTGAAGCGATCAACTAATATTTTCTCAACTATGACACAATAAGTAAGAATACAAATTATGTGAACTAAGAGACATGCAAACAAAATGACACAATAAGTAAGAATACAAATTATGTGAACTAAGAGACATGCAAACAAATTTGAAGTTCGTCTTCAGTGGGTGCGGAAATTGGTACTATGGATGAAGTAAGGTTTGCCAAATGACTTTGCGATAATGGGAGCACCCTTCCCACCCAACATCGATAAAGTGAGTATCAAGTTTATTACAAAAAAAAATAAAAAATTGGCAGGTTTTGGCAAAGTGTGAGCACTGCTCAGTTAAATTCAGCATGGTCAAAACTTGACTCGTGTTTGTGCTCGACATTGCTTATTGAGCAACACCAAGCGAAGCCTCCATTAGTTCGAAAAAACTCCAACTTTCTAGTTTTTCGAGCAATTTAGAGTGATAAAAATTAACAGATTTGAGTATGTTGAAGAAGATTCAAATAAATTGGAGCAAATAACGGATATAAAAATGCAAAAAACGAATAGGCAACAATTTTACTCTTGTCATGTTTTACGGTGAATTATGGAGAAAGATCCCCTAAGCTTAACTGCGTAAGCATCAACCATTGCGCTAACAAGACAAGCAACAAACGTGGACCGCATATTGTCGAAGAAAAATTTTCAGACAAAAAACGTTAACGTGAATCACGAGGTTTGGTGACAAATTATTTGTTCAACATTCAATGTAGCACTTATCTAATATAAAATTCCACTGGACCAAAAATTCAAGACGAAAGTGCAGCTGTCCTCCAAGTTTTAATTTTGGTTTTAATTAATTTATTAATCATCCGGCACCTAAGCCAAAGAAGGGAGCCCCCCCCATAAAAAAAAACCCTAGCAATTTGGGTGTTAATTGTTTAACCGTGTAATTTGATGAATGATCACGTGTCTTTCTCATGAGTACGGACGATTAATAAATTACTTATGATGTATTTGGTAGGGGTGAAGATCATTTGTTCAGAAAATAATTTTCTTATTTTACGGTATTTGGTAAAATAAGGAAGGTAAGTTTATTTTCAAGGTAAAATAATTTTTTCTAAAATGAAGGAAAATATTTTACTTTAAATAGAGCGTAAGTTGATTTTATGTTTCTTTGACGCTCACACGGTTTCACGTTCTTTCTCCCTTCCATGTCTATTTCTTCTACATATGGCTCGAAGATTAAGTCAATAACATATAGTTCGAAGATTAAGACAGCGTATTAAATATTACTGACACGGGTGAATGTGACAACCATGATTTCATCAAAATTCAAAATACTATGAAATTTATCGTCAGGATTAAGAAGATAGAGAAGTCATTAGATTTTTTCTTTTCTTTGTTTGGATTCTTACTCGAAGGCGGGAAATCGATAAGCGTTGCTATCATCAAATTGTTGGCAGTAGGTAAGATTAAAAAATTGACAAATGCACATATTGTCATAACTCTGATGTGCATAACACCACTATTGTAGTATAGTTCCCCAAAGAACAAAATATAAATTCCCATTTTTTTAAACATCTTACTTTTTTTTTTTTACTAATGTGTCTCTTTTTAGTTTTTTTATTTTTATTTTTTACTAATCGAATTCATTTTTCAGAAATTTCATTCCTGCTTTTACAAACAACTGAAAATCATTTTACATGAAAAATAATTTTCTAGAAAAACGGTTTTCAACCCTACCAAACACACCCTTAAATCCTTTTTAGTGAGAAAAATTAGAATAAAATAAAATTATAATTTCATATCTAGAAATTAGAGATAAAATTTAAACTTTGAACTCATGTTTTGAGAAAATTGAAATGAAATTATGTTTTGGTCCTCACTCTATTTAACTAGTTATTATAGAATAGGATCAAACATATTTAATTTTAAAAATATTATATGTTATTATAAGTTGTTTTTTAAAATTATTGTTATTTGTCCTAGTAAAAAGATAGAATCAACCTCTCTATGGGTAGGAATATCGGTAAAGGTAAGGTTGTCTACAGCTGGATCTCCTCAGACCCCGCGAAAGCGGGACCCACATTGGGAGTTTGTTGTTGTTGTTGTTGTTGTCCTTGTAAAAACAAACTTTTGACCTTATTTCTTAACAACTTGGGACTTTAGTTTTATTTTTGGTAATTAAGTATTTTGTAGTAATCATCCTAATAATTAAGTCTTTTTGTATTTTTGGAATATATTAATCATTTTATTTGCGAATCTAACCATTTTATTTGTGAGCTATGTTTGCATTTTGTTTTGCGTTCTTATTTTTGTATTCGAGGCTTGAAGAAGAAGAAGAAGAAGAAGAAGAAGAGCACCATCTTTTTTCGTTTTACTTTTCCTCATTCCCAGTTGACCATCTCTGCAACTCAACCCGTCCCCCCCCCCCCCCCCCTTCCCTGTGTCTCTGGCTCACTCTCCCTCCCCTCTTTCTCCCCTCCCCAAAGAAAAGCGTATCTTCAAGCATTCCCAGCCCTGGGAAGACATTCCAAGAAAGGGGCTTGCGTGTCACGCGACATATGTCCAGCGGGTGTGGCGGAGCAACCGAAAAGCGTGTCGGAATGCCTGCTTGTTCCGAGGCGCGTTCTGTTTTTCGTCTCATTTGCACGCAAAGCACAGCGTTTTGGTAGGGCTATGACGCGAAGCATTTTATTTGGAGAGGAGGAAAAAAGGTAAAATTTGGACTGGAGCTTTAATTTACTGAGCTGAGCTTTTTGGGCAGGAGCTTTTTATGGGCACGTTCAACTTGCAGGCTTGGAGCAAAAATTTAGGCTTCAAAAATTCAGCCTCTTTTTTATTTTATTTTTGGGGGGTGAAAAATTTGACTACTTTATTTTTTTAAAACCAAAACTAAATTAAAACAATTTAGCCTTCAGAAATACGTACAATTTTCCAAAAATTAAAAATATACCTTTTACATTTTTTTGGTCAAGACAAAAATAAATATTCCATGGCAAATACAAATACAAAATTAAAATGATAAAAGTAATTAAATATTGTTAGCAGTGGACTCCATGCAAAATATTTTACTTGGTGATTCAGGTTGGAGTTCCATTGATTGGAGAAGTGATAAAATATCAGTTACAAAGATTTGAAATTTTTACTGATGTGACAAACTTGAATTTCAAAAAATGAAACTATGGAAGGGAGTGCTCTTAGAAACACAATTCAAAGAACCCAAACAAAATTAGCTCTTCGTTGCAATATCAGATGTGCAACATCATCCCCCCCCCTCTCTCTTTTGAATAGCACCAACAAATTTTGGATATGCAATCACGGGAATTACATATAAAAAACAAAAAATCACAACATATGAGGAAACAAAAATTTGGGTCGAATTGCATATGGGCATCGGTCACAGCACCGTCCTCATCTCATCGCCGGCGGGGGTGTTCGGCAATTGCAACACCATCCCCCCCTTCTCTGTCTTGGCGATTTGGGTCTACATTTGAAGGCAGGTGAGATCGTTAGTGAAGCACCCTTCATAGCTGGCGACTAGGGTTTTGATGAGTTGTAGCGGCATTCTTTCTCTTTCTCTCTGATGGATGATGCATAGTGAGCAAAGAACAATAAGGCAATGAATTTTGGAGGTTATTTTTCTACTTTTAGAAAATATCAATGTTGATCCCTCAAGGTTGGAGACTTGATACCCCTAGGAAGGGAAGGGGGTTCAAGTTCCAACCCTTTAAAGTCCACATCAAATAATAAGACTAGAATTTTATATCTAAATATTCAAGTTCTATTTTTTTTTTCCTCTCACCAAACAAGGCGTGAGTGGAATGGCAAAATCTTATTATTTTGTGCAATTTTCAATTCTGAAGGGGCACATACCATTAACACGATAAAGAGCACTAAGAGAAATCATTGAAGGCAGGCATGAACTTATTTTTCTTTCAATCATGAGTTAATAGAACTTAGATGAGATGGCTTTATAATAGTTTATTATAAAAATGATCTATAATATGAATAGTTAATTGTTTATGGAGTATTTAGGTAGCTTTTTTCTATCAATGTATGATAATATGTCACATAAAGTGCTTACATTAGCTTAATTGTGATTGAATTTAGGGTGGGGTCTTGGTTAATGGTGGGTTTATGAGGGTCACTATGTAGGGTTTTCTTGACTCTAATTTCACATGGCCCTTATGCAGGAATATATATATCGCCCGTCTCTTATAAGTACCATCGGATAATCGGGTCAATCTGATCCTCAAACCCCTTCGTAGGAAATGAGATCTCCCGCAAAGTTCCCCCCCCTAAACTCCTCAATGGGACTAAAATATCAAACCCATGTGACTAAAAAGCTCAAAACAACAAATCACGTACAATTGATCCACATCAAGAAAAGATAATAAAAAACGAGATGAATATAAGTAGATATGAACAGTAAACAAGATGAATGCTCAATAACATAATGAAGCTTAACAAGACACATAAACCTCAAAATGATATATATAAAAAAAAGAAGAAGTGGCAAAATACTCCACCATCCTGCAAACGAGAAGGAATCAAAATCAAGATAAAACTTTAAATTCGTGAAAGACACTCAATCCTTAAATTTTCCAGATCAAATCAACAAGAAAATCAAAAAGATATAAAAAGTGGGATATTTGGAGAGAAAAAAGAGGATTGAAACAGAATGCCTACGCGCTCTTGTAATCTAAAGTGAATCACACAAGGAGAGAGCATGGGCAAAGGCGTCGACGACTTGAGCACAACCATGAAGTTGTCCACCGGAGCAAATACTAAGTAGAGGAAGCTGCAGCCTGAGAGTGCAGACAAACGGACATACTGAAGTCGATGGACTTAGCACACCGCTAGCGTCGTTGTAAAGGGAGGCCGGGAGCATAAAGGAATGGGGTTGACAGTCGAATGCTAGGATGTGGCACAAAATCCCATAGGTAACTCCAGGTATTCTTTTGTTCTAAAGTTCGAAATTTTCATTTTTTTTAGAGCGGCGATTGGAGGATCAAAAATCTTTACCCACTCAAATCGTACAATTGGTATCTTTAATTTGAAGGTCAGCTATGCTGATCCACTGATGAGATTTACGTACATATGTTAAAAGTTACTGATACGGGCCATTGAGGATGCATAATTGCAACATTTTTAGGTGGGTATGGTGGAGGTGCTTCATGAAAAACCAAAAAGAGCATTTGGATCAAAATTAATTATTTCACCGAGTCAAAAATCTAACTAGATGTTTAGTATGATAGTTTTTTAGAAATGATTTTTTTGATTTAAAAAGTTAATTTGAAAAAAACTAACTGCATAAGCCTTTTGGATAATCATCTTTTTCTCTTACAACATTGTCAAAAATAGTTAATTTTATTAAACAGATTTTCTATAAGCGATTAATTCGAACAACTCATACAAACAACTAATTCAATTAACTAACAATTAACAGTTAATATAACACTAAAACAGTTAAATGCTATTTGCGAGTAGATTTTTCACTTTAAAAAATATAATAATGTATGTTTAAAAAAACAAAGCTTATATCATACACTCGAGTGTATGTACTCTTATATAACATATAATTAGTTATATATTAAAATATAAAATATATGACAAATACACCTTAAAAAAATAAATAAAATAGAGATGGGAACACATGCTCCCGGATATATATAATAATTTGCCGATCCATCGCCTCTTAATTAAGGCCCTATTCTTTTCAGTGAGAAATGATAAGTGTGGGATGAGTGAGTGTGGGAAAGGGGGGGAAGGAGTTGGTGAGAGTGGACAGGAGTTGAAATGAGTTAAATTAAATGAAGTTGTGAAGTTGAATGAAGGAGTATGGAAAAGATAGGGAAGGGGTGAGTGAGAGGGGAAAGGAGTAGTAATTTTGTTTAAATGTGAAAAAGAGTAGGGAGGAAGGAAGAAATGAATGGGTGTGCGAATAAGTGATTTGTGTTCATTAAATCACGAAAAGAACTGGGAATTAAACCAAGAAAAGAACAGGGTCTAACTAGTAATTAGCCAACATGATTGAACCGTGGGCTCACGCGCAAAATTTCCGCGTGCTGCTGCTTCTACCTCCACCTCAGCTCACGTATACAGATAAATTCGAATAAAATGGATAGATAATCCACTCGCTTTTCTCCTTTTCGGCCTCCTAATTAGAAAAGTCGTCACTCTTAATAAACTCTCACCTCTCCTCCTTCAACAGATAAGCCGTCTCTCTCTCTCTCTCTCTCTGTCTCTCTCTCTCTCTCTAATCCAGTTCTCCATCTGTGCCCATTTCAGAAAATTCACCATACCCTAATTATCCACTTAATTTTTCTCCGTTCAATTGACCTTTTTCCCACCGAAATTTATCTAGGGTTTTGGAACAATTCTTGTTGAAGATGATGCAAAGTCAAGATCATAATCAGCATCAGCATCAGCAGCAATCTACGGTTTTGTACGAGCTGTCGTCCCTCATACTCAATATTCTCCGATGTCCTCCTTCGCCGGCGATCCGTCTCTCCGACCAACTCCCGTCGCCGCCTTCATCGGAGGCTCCGGCGCGGCGGAGAGGGTGGCCGCCGCCGCCGCAGATTACGCCGTCGGGGTTTGCGTCGCTGATGCTGGGGATTTCGCTGGCCTTGATGCTGTGTGGATCTGTGACTTTCTTCATAGGGTTCCTGTTGTTGCCATGGGTAGTAGGGCTGGTTATGGTGTTCTACTTTGTTGGTTTGGTCTCAAGCCTTACGGTTCTTGGGCGTGCCTTCCTTTGTTACGCTACGTCTCCTTCTTCTCCGCCTTCCCCTACCAAGGACATTCCAGGTATATTATTCTATCTTCTAATTTCTGTATGTTTAAATTATTTAATTGATTTCGTAAGTGTTTATCATTTCAAGTATTATTGTTGATGGAATGTTGGATTTTGTTTTCTTTCATTGCTGTTGTTTTCTATGTGCATTGATTGTATTTGATCCGGATTTGATTGGTAATGTTTAGGATCGTGGTGTTTGCCACCTGTGGTCCTTGTATTTGTGGAAGGTTGGATTTTTTGCCCGTGTGTTTCTATTGACTAGAAGATGTGTAGGAGCTGAGACACGGCCAAATACAAAGTCCCTTTTCTTGCTATCTATTTAGCTGCAAAGCTCTCATCTTTGTAACCCCCACAATCCAAGATACTGCCTTTTGATTTGTTAAGCACCATTAAAACATAGACCTTCCGATTGCGAAAAGGAGGCCCCGGGGGAAAGAAGAGGGGGGGGGGTTTCTGTTTCATCAATCTGATGTAAGTTGGGACTTGGAAGTAGGTTCAGTAAGTTCGGTAGTTTGTTCTTAGATATGGCTCCGTGTAAAGCACCCACCACCTAGGAAGCTCGGATCTTCAAATGTTGTTGCCAAATGATCTTGACCCATGCTTTCCATCTAGAGATATGAATGCCGCCATGATTCCATGCTTTGTATTAGATAGGGATTAAGATCCACTGTAAAACGTATCTATGCAGAGTGATGTTTCCTTTGATGGCCTTTCATCGACTGTCCTGGTTATTGGGGAGATTAGAGGTGGAGAAATGTCCTACACAACGCATGTGATTGGAAGCTCTTCAACGAGTCTGTAGTGCTGCTTCAATCCCTCCCTTTGACTTCATGGGAAAAATTAGGAATGATCTCCTGTACTTTTTGTATATAGTTCTGTTTCCGTTTACAATTATGATTTGAGTGTTCTCCTCGCTGCTTCTTGCTGACCTATCCTAAAATCTGCCAGTACTGCTCTAACTACCCTAAGGCCGTATGCCAGCAAGTTCTTGGAGCATTTATCAAACATGTATATAGTTCTAGTTCTATTTACATTTACGATTTGAGTGTTCTTCTGGCTGCTTCTTGCTGAACTATCCTAGAATCTGTCAGTATTCATCTAATTACCCCTAGGCTGTATGCCACCAAGTACTTGGAGCATTTATCGAACACGTCAAACACATATACTGACAATCAAATGACTACTGAATTGCATGTTAGTTGAATGGATAATGTTAGATGACTGTTGTCAATGATATTTGTTCCTTATTGTGCCTTGACTCTTAGAATGCCAGGAATTAGTAAATAAGGATTATACTAATTGGGAACTGTTGTTGAGGTATTTAGTGGCATTCACTCGGAGTGTCAAAATAGAACCCCTACAGTCTATTTGAACCTTAGAAAAGTAGGTGCAAAGAAGAAAAAAATTGGTAAAGTATTTTTTTCCCCGTACAGTTGGTTTAAAGAACATTAGAATTTGATGGAAAAATGGATAGATATAGGCCATACAATTTTCCTTCCAAAACAATGAGGAAAATATGACGAAAATCATCCTGGACCGTCAGCACTCCACGGTTTCTCTTCTTCTTCATCTCCCTCGTTGCATCCTCTCCCCCCCCCCCCAAAAAAACATTTGTTGCTGGGACCTAGGACAAGAAGTCAAATCATTTTTGATTGATTTGCCATTTGTTTTTGTTTCTTTATGAATGAATGTGTAATGGGGCCTTAAAGGGCATAGTGGCTATTCCAATCGTTTTCTTCTTGGCCTTGTTGTCTTCCCCATCTTTCTGGAAACTTTGCCAGTTCCTGAACTGCAGTTCTCACCAAAATGCCTGTCATTCAGGTTCCTATGTTTCTTTGGTTTACAAAATGGTAAGTGGCATGCTGTTTGCCACTGATGGTGGAGTATGTTTGACAACATTGTTGAGAGAAATGTTATTGACATCTACCTTTCGTGATCTGTATTCAGCGTGGAAGCTTCTGTAAAGAATATTAAGAAAGATATTGCAACAGGAGGGAAAATGGGCACCATAGTCCTTAGTTGCTGATTTCATGATGTTCAAGGGAATTGCTACTTGCTATGTGCCAAAAGGCTATCGAAGCAGCAGGGTAACTGGTTTTTTTATATGTTGCTAGTATGTGTGGATATGGCTTCTCCATTCAGTAGGACAGTTGATTTCTTTTAGGCTTCGAGGGTTCTTACGGTGGATATCATACCTATGTCGAAAGAGTTTGAATCTCCTTTTGTGATTAAACTGTTATCTTCGTACTATGAAAATCTATTTTCAGTGAGAATCCCAAATGTGTAAAGTTACAGGCTTGGGGCAATAAAATCTGTTGATTGGCCTCCCAATGATGTTGGCTGAGATGTGGAGGAGAAAAAGATTGGGACAACAATGAAACTACAATCTCTTATCTTCCCCCCCCCCCCCCTCTTTTGTACCCTTTTTGGAGCTCAGGACATTGGTTATGTCCAGTTTATTATATGCTCCAAAAAATGGCAGAGGGTACTTGAAAATTTCAGCAGTGCTCTGGACCGTCATCTTTTCTTTTCTTTCTTTTCTTTTTTCTTTTTTTTGGGGGGGGGGGGGGGGGGCAGGACAACGGCTCAATTTTGCATGAAAATTTCACATGATATGTAAAATTTTGCTATAAGATGAAAATAGCTGGTGTGTCAAAGATCAATGATCAGTTGTTTCCTTTTCACTGGAGTAAGAATCAAACAGGGCAAATGCACCCTTGCTTATGTTTAGTGGAGTAACAGTAGAAGACAGTTAAAATAATCAGACAAATATAAATGAGGGTACAAAAATAATACGAATCATGAAAGCTTAGACATTAGATTAGCCAGTGTAAATGTGGACGCCAATAGCAATGAGGAAGATGGTGATGAGACCAAAGAAGATGACAGTGTGAACCAGGGCAGCACTGCCGCTTGTTTGCATCGTGGCAAACTCGATCACCCTTCCCCTCCTTGGAATCTGACACAGCAGGTCCGGTCCGGTGTTAGCAGCACAAACAGCACCACTGCCATCAGCACCGGCCCCCAGTCTGCCATTTTCTCTCTCCTCTTCCCTCTCTCTGTTCTCTCTCGGAGCAAGTGCAGGGGAAGTTGTCCTTTTGACAGTTCCAACTGGTGAATTGTGTGCTTTATATCTTGTTTAGGTGTGTCTAGCATTTGTGATGGGCAACGAAAGGAATATACCCATTTCGAGCAGGAAGAGGGGAACCGACTAATTAGAGGTTGTCTTGATCTACAAGTCTTTTAGAGATACCAATGCATTATTGGAATCTGGCTCTTTTCGGTGTGAGAAAACTTGTTATTTGACTGGTACTTGGTGATCATGATATTCTTTTAGTGTAAATTTTAAATGAGAGACCTTAGTAAGTGATAATCAAGAGATAAAAATCAATGTTGGAGGCATTAAAGTTTCTAGTTCGAGATATTTTGATGAGTAATGAAAGGATTTTGGAAGTTCATATATAAGGCGTAGTTAATTTTTGTCCTATTAGAATTGCATTCTCTACTTGCATGAATCTATTTTAGTAATAAAACTACCTACATCTAGATTAGATCCTGCCGAAATGGGACTAATACTAAAGTAGTTGTAAGAATAGAGAATCGCATGTGTTTTTCTTGAAGCATTGATTTTTTTTGGGGGGGGGGGTGGTTGATGTTAATCTCTTGAAGCATTTATGTTGTTGTGAAGATCCTTGTTGGGATGTATGCCTATGCTGGTATTACCCTCTCTGTTCTTTTTTTCTGTTTGCACAGTTGTAACAAACTCTTGGTGGAAAATGGCATGGCAAATGGTTATAAAAAGCCAACCCAGGCATATACCGAATCTTTAATCATATTCCGTTTTCCTTCTAACACATGGAATTATTTTTTCTCCCCATTTTTACTCTCTGACCTCAACATGGTATCAAAGCAGGAGAGATGTTGCATCATAGGTTCTTTCATCTTCTTCATGTTTGACCAGTTGGTTTGATTCATCAATTGCTTCTCATAAATGAGATCATTCTCTCTCAAGATCATATTGATCATTTAGATTCATCAATCGATCAGGCCTATCATCCACTTGTAATTCATACATTCTTTTGCAATCTTCTAATTCTCAAACCCTAGTTCTTCAATCTTGATCATCTAGCAATCTTGCATACTATGGCGGCCCAAGGAAATCGATTACCAGCAATTGAACCAAATGATCCTTTGTACATTCATCCTTCAGATCATCCCGGACAGATGTGTTCAATGGAGAAGATTTTGAATCTTGGAAAATAACTGTTCTAATAGCATTGTCTTCAAAGAAGAAGATCGGTTTCATTGATGGAAATGTGTCTCGACCTGCAGACAATTCGCCTTTACGGCCTCATTGGCAAAGGTGTAATGATTTGGTTACTTCATGGATCCTGAATTCCCTGCACAAAGATATATCAGGCAGTGTGCTATATTGTAGTTCAGCACAAGAAATGTGGAAAGAATTGATGGAACGATTTGGTCAGACAAACAAGGCCAAACTGTTTCAAGTTAATAAGGAATTATTAGGAATTTCACAAGGAGACTTTGATATTGCTGCATACTACACTCGAGCAAAACAAATTTGGGATGAGTTTGCTGCTGTTGATGATATGCCAAGGTGTACATGCAAAAAGTGTGAATGTAATGTAAACACCAGGCTAGTGAAGTATACACAGGAACAAAACATGATTCTTTTTCTCATGGGACTTAATGACACTTACACAAGTGTCTGAGGCAACTTACTAATGATGAATCCTTTGCCTTCTCTTGGACAAACATACTCCCTTATGATCCAAGAAGAAAAGCAGAGACAAGTCAAGAATACTTCCCATTTCTTAAGTGATTCAGCATCTTCCTTCAGTGCTGGGACATAAAGGCCAAATCTTTAAAGAAGGCCGGATGGAAGAAGAAACTCACAACTATTTTGTGACCATTGCAAGAGGCAAGGGCACACCATGGACAAATGCTATAAGCTCCATGGATATCCCAACAAACAACTACACAAACTTAAAGGAGGAAGGTTTGCTAACAATACATGGATCGATGGGGAAACTCCTACTGAAGATTCCAAACCTGCTGCACCTTTTGGAGGTTCAAGTCAGCCACCAGCTGGGGCTGTTACCTTGCCAAGGCTTGATCTAGATCAGTCCAGGCAGCTCCTCCAATTTTTGACCAACCTTCATACAAACAAGCAACTTCAAGCATCATCTCAACAAGAGTTCTCTACTGCTTATATCCTCCAATTTTTGACCAACCTTCATACAAACAAGCAACTTCAAGCATCATCTCAACAAGAGTTCTCTAGTGCTTATATGGCAGGTATGGAGAGTGTTACCTCTGCTAATACTATTTGCTGCACTTGCAAATTAGATGGAAAAATATGGATTGTTGACTCAGGAGCAAGTGACCACATGGTTTTTGACAAAAACCTTCTTCATAACATCAGGTTCCTTAAGGTTCCTATTTTTATTACTCTGCCAAATGGAAACAAGGTCAAGGTATCTCAGATTGGAGATCTAATGGTTGGAAGCAACCTAGTATTACATCGTGCATTATTTGTACCATATTTTCAATTCAACCTTTTATCAGTCAAAAGGCTGAATGAGCAATTAAAATGTGAGGTTGTTTTCTCATAACATTCTTGTGTTATGTATGGTTCTTCTCTGAAGAGGCCAGTGGAAATTGGTAAGTCAACTCAGGGACTCTACATTTTGGATGATGAAGTTGCTAAGAGACTAACTGTTGAAGGCATAGAGAAAAGTAAAGTTGAGAATACCTCTAGTTGTAACTCTTTTCTTTCTAGTAGTAAAAGTTAGCAGTTAGCTAGTAAAGGTGATTACTCTCTCAGTTGTAATAAGGACAATCAGTCCTTAGACATATGGCATAGAAGAATGGGACATATTTCTTTCAGTAAACTGAGACATATTCCTGTATTGAAGGATTCTGATTGCACAGTCAATAAGAATGCTTATTCAACTCCATGTGATATTTGCCCATGTGCAAAACAGCATAAATTGTCTTTTCCTCACAGTTCTGTCTCTTCCACTAAACCTTTTGATTTGATTCATGTGGATACATGGGGTCCTTACCACACAAAAACACATCATGGTCATAGATATTTTCTGACATTTGGAGATGACTACACAAGATCGACATGGACTCATCTAATGGTAACCAAGGATGAGGCATTCCATTTGATAAAGTCTTTTGTGGCTATGGCTAAGACCCAATTTAATGGGACTGTCAAAACCATCAGAAGTGACAATGCATTGGAACTTGGACTCAGCACTGAGGCCTTGGACTTATTTGCTTCAGCAAGCATAATACATTAAACTAGCAGCATACAAACCTCTCAACAAAATAGGGTTGTAGAGCGCAAACACAAGCACCTACTTGAAGTCAGTAGGTGCCTTTTGTTCCAGTCACATATGCCAACAAGATTATGGGGACAATGCTTACTTAGTGCCATTCATATAATCAATGGACTGCCAGCAACTTTCCTACAATACAAAGGCCCTTTTGAGTTGTTGTTTGGCAAGCCACCTCGATATGATCATTTAAAGGTTTTTGGGTGTCTATGTTATACGTCTACACCAAAACATGGCAGAGACAAGCTTCAATACCGAACAGTCCCTTGCATTTTCTCGGGGTACTCACATGGCAAAAAGGGGTACAGAGCAATGTCCCTCTCATACAAGAAATTTCATGTGTCCAGAGACATTGTCTTTCATGAACACATATTTCCTTTTGCACAACAGCAGGCCACTCCTCGTATTTTACCAACCTCTGATATAACTGAGGATACTTCCCTCACTGATACAGCTGATACAAGCTCAGATAGAGTTGCGTAACCTGGAAGTTCTCAATTTGGACCACTCAGCAGACCACAAAGATCTCATAGAGCACCAAGTTACCTGAATGATTACGTGCTTTGCAGTCAAACTGACTCTCAATGTGATAAATGCTTAACTACCACCACCAACCTTTGTTTGGAGCCCCCATCCATTCCATCCTTTTATCTCTCTTCATGCAGTAAGCAACTTTTATCCAATCTAGATTTCACTGAGCCTGTCACATATGAGGAAGCCATTTCCCATCCTAGGTGGCAGGAAGCCATGAACAAGGAGTTCCAAGCCCTATTCGACAACAATACTTGGGACGTAGTTTCCCTTCCCAAAGGAAAGAAACCAATAGCATGCAAATGAGTGTATAAAGTCAAATTCAAGGCAGATGGAATAGTAGAAAGACTAAAGGCACGACTTGTCATCAATGGGTTCACACAAAAAGAAGGGATTGATTACAATGAAACCTTTTCCCCAGTGGTCAAAATGACCATCATTAGGACCCCGATGACAGTTGTAGTCAAAAAGAAATGGAGTTTACATCAAGTAGATGTAAACGATGCCTTCCTTCATGGTGACCTCCAAGAAGACATTTGTATGAAGCTGCCACCAGGATTAACCTCTAGCATACCTAATGCTGTTTGCAAGCTTAAGAAATCTCTTTATGGCCTTAAACAGGCCTCACGAGAGTGGTATGCCAAGCTGGCTAAAGTTCTATACAAGAGAGGTTATAAACACTCTGAAAATGATTATTCATTATTCCATAAGAAGACAGTTGGTCTGGCCGTATTTGTTGTTGTTTATGTGGATGACATATTGGTCACAGGCAATAACGAGACAGAGATTCAAAATCAAGGACCTGGGTTTTGTGAATTTCTTTCTAGGGCTGGAGATTCTGCAATCACCACAAGGACTTATTCTCGCTCAAAGGAAGTTCACGCTGGAGCTTCTCAAAGAATTCAGTTGCACTGAACATCCTGGTGTCGTTACACCTCTAGATATGAATCTTAAGTTGAGACATGATGAAGGTGACTTATATCCAGACCCTACCAAGTACAGAAGACTTGTGGGAAAACTGAATTTTCTTACCCACACAAGGCCTGATATTGCCTTCTCTGTACAACACTTGAGCTTAGTTCATGCAAGCACCTAGGACTCCACATTATCGAGCTGTCACTCATGTACTCAAATATCTTAAAACTCAACCTACTCTTGGGATCCTACCCAACAACAAGCCCTCTTTCTCTCTTTTGGCCTACTATGACGCTGACTGGGCATCCTGTCCTCACACCTGAAAGTCTGTCTCTGGATATGCCATTTTTTGGGACATACTCTCATCTCTTAGAAGTCTAAGAAGCAACAGACTGTGAGTCTATCCTCTGCTGAAGCATAATACAGGAGTACGCGGAGAGTAGTTGCTGAACTCGCCTGGCTAAGCTGGTTACTGCATGAGCTCACTGTGGAAGACATCACTCCCATCCCACTCAAGTGTGACAATCAGGCCGTAATCTATATTGCAAAAAATCCCTTGTTCACGAAAGAACTAAACACATTGAGTTGGACTGTCATTATGTTCGACAACAGCTCATGGAAGGACTCATCTCTCTCAGCCATGTTAGCACCAAACATTAGTTAGCTGATGTCCTCACCAAGCCTCTCATAGGGGTCTCTCAACATTCTATCTTGAGCAAATTGGGGGTTTCACACCCACCAATTTTGGGGGGGGGGGTTGTTGGGATGTATGCCTATGCTGTTATTACCCTCTCTGTTCTATTTTTCTGTTTGCACAGTTGTAACAAACTCTTGGCGGGAAATGGCATGGCAAATGTTTATAAAAAGCCAACCCAGCCATATACCGAATCATTAATCATATTCCGTTTTCCTTCTAACACATGGAATTATTTTTTCTAGCGAATCCTTAATCATATTCCGTTTTCCTTCCAACACATGGAATGATTTTTTCTTCCCATTTTTACTCTCTGACCTCAACAATCCTTGAATAATTGTTTTGAATAATCATTGTTGTGAGTACTAATGTATCAGCTTTGAGGGTCATAACATAGTAGACCATCATATTCAATTTGTTGCACAACAGTTATAACGAGTGGCAAAAGTTTTTTTAATTGTCAATCATAAATCATAATATTTCTGTGAATTAAATGTATGTAGTCGGTATTGGTTGAATTAAATGTCCGCTGGAATGTCAACTAACTTAGGACATACTGATGTGCACTTTGCTATATTAGCAATGTCATTCAAACAACATGTGGTGCACGCTCTGGGAAAGTGAACGCAATGAAAACTCCACAATTGACAGATAACCTAACACCAAGATAATATTTTGTCATTATCAGTGGCAATAAATTTTGATGTGGTCTTTTTCGGACATATCATTTATTATTATTTTGTACTCGCTATTCAAAGGTAGGTATGAATTTTAGTAATGCCATCTCATATTTCGAACGCATTAACAAGAAGGCTTACTGGCCATGCGTGGATTTAGATAAGTTTACATCTGAATTTATTTTTACTGTTTCTGTTTGTTTGATCGATATTGATCTCTAATTTTTATTTGTGAAGCAAGATAAAAGGTCGTTGATGGTCCATATATGATAAAATATCTTATTGGAAAGCATATAACATTACCGAAAGATACTAATTTCGATATTTTAACATTTAGTTGGACAATAACAGAACATTCGATGCAAACTTGGTGTTTGGGCCAACCAGCCTGCATCTACTATTGACCAAGAAGCAAACAGACAAACAATCAGCAGTAATGCCCATGTGAATTTTGCACATGAAATAGGGCGAAGAAATTCCAAGATGGATGATGGGGGCTCCAGATTTGAATTGAATTCAACCCATGTACATGTGGATACCAAGGGCAGTCAAGAAGATGCAAATGAGACCAAAGCATAAGAGGGCATGGACCAAAATTGAAGCCCCACTTGTACGGATGTTCCCAAATTCAATACACCTTTGGCCACCAGGCACTTGGAATAGCAACCCTGGTGACAGCAACACAAACAGGATTGTTGCCACAAACACTGGACCCCAATCATGGCTGTGACCCATACTTACTGTCTCTCTCTCTAGCTCCGTCTCTTTCTCTCTTCTTGTGTTAATTACCCAATAGTGGAGATGGGTTGGTGTTGATCAATTTACCTGTTTGGCATGATCAAGTATTTTAGGGTTTAAGTAAGGGTCTTAGAGGAGACAGACTTTGATGGCAAGAATAGAAGACGTATGAATTTGGAGGTTTTGTTCAGCAAGTCACCTTTGATTCACTGTGTTCTGGTCTTTCTGGTGGCAGACTACATAACTGGCAAGTGATGCATATGGAGAATAGCTTGTTCTCCCTGTTCTAATTTGTATTACTTGCTTTGACATCGAACCAAACCACCATAGGGGACCTTTAAGCAAGCACCATATTAAAGACCTATTTTTTTCATTGAAAAATATGTGTTGATAAATAGGGAAAGTTGGTTGAGCTTGGTAGAAGTTGGTATTTTTTTGTTAAAATTGGTTGAAGTTGGTTGATTTTTTTTTTTTTTGTATGATGGATAAAAGTTGGTTAAAATAGTAAAAAGTGGATTCAAATTGATTGAAGTGCGTATTTTTTTTATTAAAATTGATAAACAGGGCCTAAGTGGAATTTGTGTATCGACATTTGTTGATTTGACCACAACATGGCAGAGTTAGTCGTGATTGTTCTGATTGATAATTGGAACTACATTTTGGTTGTGAAAGTTACCGTTAAGTTGAGATACGTAGGATTAATACTTATCCCCTACATGTATGCGTTTATTTTAATTTGGTCCAATTGTTATTTTGATTCATAATTATGTAATTTTATTTGTGTAAGAAAAGAACGAACGAAATGGGAAAGACTAACTAAAAAAGATACAACATTTCGGCCACTTTAGATCTGGAAAAAATATTTCGGTGCTGAAATTTTGCCTACTCTCACTAAAATATCAATACTTAAAGTCACGTGTTTTATTATTTATTTTGATATTTCTATGGGAGCTTCATTTCGTATAACTTTTTGTCAGTATTATTCGGCAATAGAGTTCCAAACCAAGCAAACTTTCACGTATTGTCCCAAACCATATTGGCGAAACTACATATTTTGTCACTCTCTGAAATATCAAAGTTTATGGCCTGTTCGTTATGGGCATATCGAATTTGTTACTTGCTCCAATATGCTCCAACCTATTGAAACATACTAATTGTTTGTCAAATATATTCCATCCTGCTTCAATTTGTTATAATCTATTCAATCCTATCAGCTACTAGTTAAACCTGTTCAAAAGTACTTTCTGTTGATCAATCCTACACAAATCTACTCTAATATATGTTTTACTCATCTAATATGCCCATAAAAACATGTCTCTATTGCTAATCTGCCCATAGCCATTAGCCAGAGATCAATGTCATTATTCATTGTCCTTATCTCGCAGAAGCCACTATTCTAAATAGGGCAATTATCATTTGCATGTGTAGCTTAGTGAGCGTAGTGGACATTATTGGACATGCTGTTTTTTAAGTTAGTGGCTACTGTATAGGAAATCTTTTGCTTGTGCATGTTTGCCACATTTGTAACTTCATTTGAACCCCCCCCCCCCCAAAAAAAACACTTAAAAGATCATTAGTTAAACTGATACATATTGGTTAAGGTGATTCGACCATTAATTGTACAAAAATATATCTCAAACAGAAGATCAAATATATGTGAAAGAAAAACTGATTAGTTAAAATTTCAATTGAAGTATTTGTTGTTATTGACAATAACATATATATATATATATATATATATATATATATATATATATATGTATATATATATATTCATCTAAAATTATTATGGGTAAATTCTAGCAAACGAAGAAGTGCGGACTAAAATCTATAGATGTTAATTCTTATGCTCTAATGGACTTACTTGTTTTTTTTTTTTGTTATAATTAAATTTTGATTATTTGCTAGTTTAACTAGGTAGGGTCATGACTTAGGACTTTTTGGGGAAGGGTTTTGACATTTCGTTCATAAAGTTTGAATGAGGTTAGATTTTTATTGGATGTTCGATCTAATTTTTACTTTTTGATTGTGTTGTCTTTACACTTGCAATTAAGTTTTGTCAATTATGTAGGTTGAAAATCCCTGTCATTCTTATGTCACTTGCAATTAAAGTCGTTGGCAAGTCGACGCTCACCTATTGAATCAATCATTTTCATTGGGTTTATGCTTTAAAAAAAAACAAACGTGTCACGGCTAGAATTGTTTTTCTTCAAAAGAAGATAAAAAACCAATTTGTGAGTCTTGCTTTTTTATCGTCAGACATGAACACAGGTCATAATCCATGCATTCGATTTGTATATGTTCAATATTTGTCCAAAACTAAATATTATGAATTTTCAAGATACTAGAATCCTTCCTTTTATTTTTAATTTGGAATCATTGGATGTCTGATGTGAGTACAACATGGTTAAATTAGGAGTATTCTCCAATCACAATCCCATTTTTTTAAATTCAAACTTGTCACGTCAACAAAAGTTTCAAATTTTAGAACTTGCATTTCATCACTTCTCCAACTCATAGAACTCCGATTTGAATAACCTAATAAAAATATTTATCATAAGCACACCTTATAATACGTAATCCCTTAATTTAATCATATTAAAATTATATCTTAATCCAAAAAAAAGCAAAAATATATTAAAAAATTAAAAAGTTGGCCCATGTGGTGGAACTGAGCAGAGTTCCACCACGCGTGTTATTGGTCTGACCATGTAATAGTAAGTGGACAAGTGACGAAGAAGGGCCCGCGTTCCACTTACAGTAAAGGGCTGTAAGTGCTTCAATAATCACAGCAAGTTCCCTTTGTGAATCGTTTTTGATTTTATTTTTTTTTGGGTCCCACCAATAAACCAATTGACAATTCAACATTGTCCCACCAGTCATGTCTTAAAATCTACTAATTTATATATATGAAAAATACTAATTACTTTTTTTCTTCTTTTGGGTGTTACTGAGTAGTTAATGTAGCTTAGAGCAAATGTAATAGTGAGCTTGTCTGTGGGCCACATTTAGAAATTTGTCCTAAAGATATCATCACAAGAATGTACTTTTTTGCTCATAATCTCTCACATGCACCATGGAAGGCTCACCTCTTGAGATTGCCAGATGAAATGGGCCTGAATTTACTACACAATATGCAACATTTTTTTTTTTACAACAAAGGAAAAAATCAAATTAAAGCAAAAAAAAAGAAAAAGAAAAGAAAGAAAAAAAATGAGGAAGCTTGAATCCCTCTTTGTGGTGAACCGTCTTCATGAAGCACGCCGTCTCCACTACACGAGCCACTTGGTCGCTTCCAACGCCTTGTGAGTTGGCGGCGGTACATGCTCGTAATTCCGTTTCACCCTAACACTTTTGGGACATAATTTCATCTTATAATTGTTATAAAATTTAGACTAGAAATTATTTACAATCAAACTCAATATTCAAAATTGTATGAATAAGTGATTTTAAAAAATAACTTTACAAAATTTTAGAATTTCTTTATAAGTTCCTCAATTTTAGCACCTTTTTTATTTTTATTTTTTTCACAATAACACAATGCAAACATTATAAAACTGTATTAATTATTATACGTACTACAATAGGCACATTAGTAGCTAGCGTATTGGACTTTCTATGATAAAATAGTCACGTTCCTTCATTCTTAGCTCAACAAGTTCACGAGTGTATAACTCTCCATTACTATTGAGAATCTATTTTGGTGACTAGTTGTACTGTAATATAGCCTAATATCTGAAATTTTCTTTCACGAATAAGAGTTCGATTGACATTATTTGAATCACTTATCTTGTTTGCACTGTGGGACTTCTCTCACACTCTCTCTATATGGTATTTATGATCTCAAGATCCAATATAAATTTTGGGAAAGACTTACCATTAAAAACAAGAAAGTAATCGGAAAAACTCAGGTGTTCGATATATTAGAGCAATTCAAACGGCACACCCATTAGCCAAAAGTTGGCCTCAGGGCGCGTGAGCCGCTCATGGCCATACACTAGTTGGCTGACCTGTCCCGGCTCACGAGTTGGCTCGCACAGGTGAGTGGCTCGAGGTAGCGAGCTGGGCTTTTTCTTTTTTTTTTGTTGCATCAGTTTTGGTTTTTTTTTTAGGCAAATAGTTGGGTTGGGTGATTAAAATATTTTTTGGATTGACTCATATTTTCCTTTTATACTCTTTTGGATAAAAATTCGTTGATAAAATTTGATGATTTTTTTTTTGCTTGAATTTTTTTCAAAGAAAAATAATTTTTTTTTATTGAATTAGATAATCATAAATTATTTTTCAAATATTGAAGCTTGTATGAATTTTTTTTAAATTCAAACTTGTTGATTTTTTTAAACAAATTATAAAATTTTAATTAGTTATGTTATTAAATTATTATGTGCAAATTATTTTTTCACAAAACTAATAAAGCCAAATAAAACCATAACATAAAAACTAAACTAAATAAATATGGTTAGGCGTGGGGTCTATAAATATTATTTTATTTGGTGAGCAATGAGCATTACATTGGAAAGAAGGAGTATTGTGAGCCAAAAATTATATTGGAGAGAGGGAAGATTGTGAGTCAAAAAATTAGAGAGAGAATTGATAGTCCTCACTGATAAGTCAAAATTTTGACTTACTATTGATTATGCTCTTGCACACGTGAGCGTCTCTGACGGAACTTGGGAGACACCAGTGCGTCCTTCGTGTTTTAATCTTCCCTCCTGTCTGGACGGACAGTCTGGTTCACAACTTAACGCGCCAGTCCTTGCTGCGCTGCTTCCATCGCTTTGAATTCTCATGCTTTGTCGCCTTCTCCCTCGAACTTCTCCACAGTTTATTTTCCTATTTCACTTCAATTGTGAAGCGAAATCTATTCCTACCTTTGCTTCTCTGCGTAACCTCTATTTCTAGTTCCAACCCACGAACCCAGAACAGCAGATTTGATTTTGGGGGTCTCTGATTTTTCCCATGAAAACCATTCAAGCTTCAAATCAATAATCATGCAGATGCAGGCCGGTAAGCAAACTACTGACCCCCTCTCTCTCATGTCTATTTGGTAATTGTTTTGATTTCCGGTAATTCTGTAAAGTTTAGTGTCTGATTTTGGTTGTTAGTTTGCTTAAGTATAGGTAGCAGTAGAATGTGCCCCGAATTTGTCTTTGATTTTGTAGTTCATTTCCCGCATTTAGTATTTTATCAATGAAAAAATTGGGTTACCCTTTGTCTTAGAGATGGGCAAACGAAGGAAATGACAGGGGAAAAAAAGAACCCCTGCTTTTATTTTACCCCCCCCCCCTCACTTTGGTAGGCCCAGATCAGGGAATTAAGCATTGATGCCGCGATTGATTTTACGGGAGTTTCTGGGCTTTCAGAACATGGCCTTCTTCTCCGAAATGTTAGTGGAATGGTTCATCATCAAAATTAGGATTTTGACGAGAGCATATCTAAATGGGGCAGTAGAATTAAGTTGTTAGCAGATGATTATTTTGCCTGATAGTCGTCTTGCATTTCAGGACTTGATACTAGTTTTAGGCAATTGGTATTTTGTTGAAATTTGATGTGGGATTGCATGCTTTCTGATTACGAGATCAAGATAAGCTGATAGTTGGTCAAACATTTTTCTTGGTGATTCCTATCAACCTTTCAGGATTTGATATCAACCAACTGGTGCAAGATGCGAAGTCCCGCTGGCTAAAACCCCCAGAAGTGCTTTTCATTTTACAAAATTATGAACAGTTTCAGATAACCCAGCAAACTCCTCAAAAGCCACCAAGTAATTTCTGTGTTACTTGCATAACTGCTGTTCTTAGTTCTGTGATTGCTATGTATTTTTGACCTTGGTTGTTTGACAGGTGGTTCTTTGTTTATTTTCAACAAGAGAGTTCTTAGATATTTCCGTAAAGATGGTTACAGTTGGAGGAAAAAGAAGGATGGTAGAACTGTTGGTGAAGCACATGAACGTCTTAAGGTATGCATACTTTGTTTATTCTGATAGTGTTGAGCGACTTGTGCTTGTAAGAGAGCTACAGTTAACTGTCTATTAGGGTTGCATATGTGGAAACTTAGTGAGAAGGGATCACCTTATGTGAGTGAATGAGAATGTAATCCTTGATTAAGGAGCACCTATTGCTTTTGAGAAATTACTAGGATCCACGGAAAGAAGTAGGTTTTTCTTCTGGCATATGAGAAGCTACAATTTATATTTAAGTGGGTCTATTGATGGGTGGAGTCGACGAAGGGGTGTTTCAGGCATAAACTTACCTGAGTACTACATATCATGCCACCTGCATAGTTATATCGCTTTACATGCATAGAGGTTATACTTGCCTCAGTCCTTGTTGTGGAGGCTTTCTGTAATATACATGTTTGTCTTAGATATCTAACATTGGATGCTCAGGCATTCTTGCATGAAGTTGCTGTATTCAGTGGGATAATGCTGAGTTGTTGTCGCTTGCTTATCTGAATTCCTTCTAGGTTATTGCCAATGAATACTTGCAGCCGCAACCAATCATGTTGACGTTTGATGATTGGCTTGTTTGAGTTGGTTTGTTGGAAATTTGGGTTCCCATTATTTTTCAATGTTTGCTTCACACTGTAGTTTAGAAATGAGGCCCTGCAAGACTTGTTTTCTCACTCAACTACCAAATGAACACCCCCACAATGTTGCATAGGCCCTTTTTGGGGGGGGGGGTGATGTGTTTCAATTTCCAGAGCATGAATATAGCCTATTTTTCTGGCTAATGTCTTAGACCATGTGGATTTTTAATCCCAGGAGCTTTTATGGATTTGTTGCATCTCTAGGAGTTCTCAAAATTCTAATTCTTCCCCCTTTACTGTAGTTAAACTAGGGTAGATCCCGTGCTCGCATGGTCAATGAGTATACATTGAGAATTAATCAAAAATATAAATAAGCAAAAAATTTTGTTCGATTGGAGCCATTTAGTCATCTTAAAAAAAAAGAAGAGAAAATGTAAGTAAAGGATTGGAATATGATGACTTTATAAAAAAAAAAAAGAGGAAAAAGAATTTGGTTCCATTACTTAATTAACAATAATCAGTAAATATTTTATGAAAGAACTACATTGGTATTTGTTCCATTTTCAAAATATAAGAAAATTTTTTCCTTTTTTTTATTTCAGAAAAAAATTGTATGATTTGATTTTTACATTGAAATTCAACATTTCTACTTGCCTTTCAATGCACTATATTGCATTAAAAGTCAATATACTAATTAATAATCCTTCAATTGTCAATTAACTTAACTACGTAAAAGAGAACCAATGAAAATACTACACTTTTCATCCAGACAACAAATTATTCATTTTTTAATAATAGCATTTTACATTATTTTTAATTGTATAGTGAAAACATACATATGTATAAAATTTATCATTTTTACTATGTGGCTAGCAGAACACAAGACCCATCAAAATTTAAATAACTATGACGATATTTTCCACAATTAATTAAATGAATGTCTCGGCATAGTGATCTATTTCTTCTAATGATAGTTTGGTAATTTAAAAATAGTGTTTATAACTGCTTACAATATATTGCAAATTTTTTTTCTACTCTATGATTCAGTATTCATTGTAATTTTTTTGACCTTAAACTCAATCAAAATTGTTTCGCACTAATAAATGGCAATATAATGAATTGCACTATAAAATCATATGTAACTCCTTCCAATAAATTGAGTTAATTGAATTGTTAAATAATGCATTCTAATAAAGTATTTCATATTATAGTGATAACGTTGATTAGAACAATATGATTGCAGATTTAATATATTGCTTTGATGGATAAATGTTAACTTTAATAATATGGCTAAGATCATTTATTAGTTGTTATGAAATTATATTTTTTACTTAAAATTAAGCTATCATTGATAAAGTGACAAATGTCTTCACCATGTTAACTTAGTCACTTTTATATTATATATATGATTTACAACAGTGAGCGACAATTTACTTCTCAGGGACTTTGCATCCCGGTGCAAATCAAACAAATTTAAATGCAAAGGCTTGAAGGTTGTAGGCCAACCCTAGTGAGCTCCTATCTGCTTAGGATTGAGATTTGTATCCTATGTCAAGAATATATCCTAAAACTTGCATAATAGATTTGACTGTGCGCTTATATTTCCTTGGTCTAATTAGTGTTTTTGATCGTGGGACTTATAGAGTCACTCGGAACAGGAATTCAACGCCATGGCTTGCCACTTAATATCACAGCCTTGATTCATTAGTCATAAAAGTACACTATTGTTATAACCCGTAGTTATCTTTGGCTTAAAGGCTCTTGAGGGTCAAAGGGCTCCTATATAAACCCTTTTCCACGATTCCGCATACAGCTAAATTTTGTAACTATTAGCATATGTGACATTTTTAATCCCGAGAGCTAGTACTTCTCGAATGCTTCTTTTGAATTGTTATTCATTCCCTCCAAATCATTACTATGAATTATTCTTGATTTTTCTCAAGAATTGTGTGCCTACACATTGAAAAATCTTCAATCTTGGGTGATGATGGTCTTCAATGACGCTAAGAGGGCCCTTACAACCTGGACTTTGATTTTGGGCAATGGCATGCATGAGGAATTAACTCTTGGGCTTCCTTGCCTTCTTAGAATTGAAGCTAGTTCTCATTGACTGCGGTAGCAACTGTGATCCAATCCTTTTGGTTCTTAATAATTGAGCATCTTACAAGAACCCGACCAGGGTCATGGAAGCAGCCTATTAGAAGCATTGTCGAACTAAGTAGAAGTTATCCTTAAACAAAACTTTTTGCCTTTATTTGATAACAGATGCAACTTGTTACCCTCTCCAGAGGTTTAATGGAGGCTCAAAGTTACTCTAGCAGTTCTGTCGACTATTAGAAGTGCAATTCTTCATTACCAATAATGATTTTACTCACCGCCATTAATTACAAATCCTTTCCCCCTCCTTCTCAAGTGAGTTTTACATTCTAAAGATCTAGCAATCTTTCATCCTAGGTTGGCAGAAGATAGGGACCCAACGATTTCATAACCACCACAATGGAACCTCTATCCATGAGAACATAGATTTTGTATAATGGGCTCGGGAAACATGAATTGTACATTTGGTTCTATGGCCGTTGAGAAATTTTTTGAACCTGCATAGAAATTTTAAAAAGGCTGGTTAGCAAGGACTTGAGTTATCTTAGGGCTTCCCTATCCACCTAGAATAAGAATTTATCCTTCTCAACAGCCATTTAATTAACAATAGATGCTAATACATTTGCTTGTTAGGAATTGTATCTTATAAGAACTTGAGCAATCTTTGTTCTAAAGGCTATTGACAGGCATGGAGGCATTGGAGATCCATGTAGTACTAGAATTTTTGTCAAGGCTTCTAAATGCTTTAGAAATGTGAATTATATAGGCTTTGAGCTTTGCCCTACTAGTGACTACCGAGCCGTAAAGGACTTGAGGTGACGCTAGATGCTCTCTTGTTTACTTAGAATTGGAACCTGCCCATCATGATTGTGATTTAAATCACAACCATGACATGTGGCCTTTTCTCCTTGGGAGTCATACATCCTTTTGCATACAACCATATATTCTCGGGGACCCTCATGGTTGTTGAGCGATCGAGGGAGCTCCTATCCACTTGGATTGTAATTCATATAATGGGTCAGGGTTGCATTCTGAAATGTAAATTATAGTCTTTAGCTTGGGGTCATTCTGTCGTTGCAAATTTTTGGCACCTAAGAGACATTTTTTTTATCCTCAAGAACCAAGGCCAATAGGGAAGTCAGCTACTCAGGTGAATTTCGTAGGTATCCTTGTCCACTAAAAAAAAAGGAATTTGTCCCCATTGATCACCATTTATTGGCGAACATGACCTGGACATTTTATTACCTCTCAACTTAGTCAACTATAACTTTTAAGAACCTAAGTCTGTGTTTATCCATGAAGCTTTGAAGTGTTGTAGGGCACCTCAAGAATCCTTTTTTCCAAGTAGAACTAAAGGTTGTGTGATGCCCCTTAGAGATATCTCGACTCCAAATCCAATACCCCAAAAACTCTGTCACCGGGGGGTATGGGGAATGTATGATGTAGCAACCTTACCCTTGAATTGCGAAAATTACAGAGAGACTGGTTCCGTTGGACCCCGTATTTAAAAACCATAGACTACCTATTACTCTATAGAAATGGAGTTGAGGAAGTTTAGAAAGACATTTTGATGCAGGATGAGGATAAAGAAGAATTAAGAAGATATGGATATATCTTAATGTTGGTATATGTGAAGTATTTTTATAATTTATTATCTTTATAGGTTATCTTTTAGGATAAAATCTTTTTAGTTTCCTAGATTATTTTAGTTATCAAAATCTTATCGTAATCTTTAGATCTATTTTATATTCTTTTTTTCAATTGTATTGATTCCTATATAAACCCCCTTCGTGCTTTGGGGAAAGACACACTTGAATGAATTGAATTATTAAGTTTTCAGAAGTTCTTGTGTTATTTTCTAGGTGTAGGAATTGCTCTTAGAGCGTCCTACATCAAATTGGTATCAGAGCTGTCGATCTTTGTCGCTTCCCTTCGCGTTTCCCTTTTTCCATTTCCCCCCCTCTCGTTCCAAAAAAAAAAGAAAAAAAAAAGAAGAGGAAAACAGCCAACCCAAAACCCTGGTCGTGCACTGCCAACCCACTGCCACCTCCCAGGCTAGCGTTCACCAACGCCCGTCACCACCCCTCGGTCGACCGGCCTCGGTCGACCACCACCCACCCGTCGCCGGAGGTTACCATCGCCGGCGTCGTCAAATCCTCAAATTGCAAACCCTAAGCCGTGGCCTCCCTTTTCACGAAACACCACCAACACACGCCGACCACCAACGCTGACCACAACCCAACACTGGACCCTCCTAGTCGACCACCACTACACACCCATGGACCCCAGCCGCTAGCTGGAACCCTAGAAGCACCAAATTCTAACCTTGGTTCTCGAAATCCCCAAATACCCGAAACCCTAGGCCCCAAATTCGCGTTCAATCCCTCACATTCATCCCAAATTGATTTCTTTCTTGCATTACCCACTAAATTTCGTCCAAAACCCCCAAAACAATTGAGGTAAATTGCATCAAACTTTGCTTCAATTGATTGGCCATCACAACGTAAACCCTAAGTCGCGAACTGCCTTGTACCTGCGAATTGAAGGCTTTCTTTTTTTTGATCAGGAAAAAAGAAATTATATTAACAAAAGAATGGATGCAAAGATAGCATCGTACAATTAGCTATGTACAGCCCAAGTGCATCAAATCCACAAAATCCAAGAGATCTAGAGGAGAGTTGCAAACGTTCCCTTTGTCCCAAAAATAGAGTGCCTTGATAAAATAATCTTTAAAACATTGAAGTGGCATCTCCTCATCCTCAAAGACTCTTCTATTCCTCTCACGCCAAATGCTCCAAAAAATTGCATGAGGAAATAATCTTGCAATCTTCACCTTCACTTTTCTACCAAAAGAGCCCTCCCATGCATAGAGATGTTCCAAAATAGATTTGGACATGACCCAAGAAACTCCCAGGCAACTGAAAGCTAGATCCCAAAGAGCTCTTGCAAACGGACAATGAAGCAATAAGTGTGCCACCGATGCGAATTGAAGGCTTTCTGAGGTTTTAAAAATTGACAGAGGGCCGAATACATCTTGGTTGTGCCGTCCCATCGGCACCAACCCACTCTCTCGTCAAAAAACGCCTTTGCAGGTCGTCTCCCAATCGTGGGTTATGAGTTTTGCTTCTCGCTACTGCTGTTCGACTCTTGTTGCAATTCCACTGTTGCTGTTCGGTGCTCGTAGTACTGCTAGTCGCTGCTGTTGTTACTAGAAGCCCTTATTGCTATTGTTGCAACCATGACTTGGTGTGAAAAACATCATCGAGCCTTGTTTGTGATAATTCACGATAAAGCACTTCCGGTTACGACAAATGTTCTGTACCAAGTTTTCTCTCCTTATGGAGATGTAGAAAAGATTGTCAGATTTCAGACGAGGGGTGATTTTCACGCTCGAGTGAATTTCTACTCTTATCGGGATGCTGTCCATGCTTTTTGCAAACTTCAAGGTCGCCAGATCTACGATGGTTGTTGTGAGTTAGATCTTTACTTTGCTAGCAAATTCATTTGTGGTTGTGAGCCCTATATTCCTCACTATATGTGGGATTATGAACGTCCTAAAGCTCCTTTGATTCCTTCGAAGCTTCTCATTGGAGATTGTCGGGTCTCAACTCTAAGATCTTCAAGGAAAGAATCGACTTCTTATTTGCATGAAACAGATCCTGCCTATTATGATGCATATGATAGGGAATTTATCATTGAGAACAAGAAAGAAGAGACTTTAGAAAATGAAAATATGGAAGCGGATGTCCAAGTTATAGAGTATCGTCAACTTCCAGATATCGAGGCAAATGATTTTAACAACAGCATCCTCGATTCTATGAATAAAGAAGTGCAAGTTGGGGACTGTGAGTCATATGCAAATGACGTCCACAGTGAAGGAATGTTCATTCTAGATAGCAATGTGGATGCTTTTATTGAGGCACCTAATGAGGACGATGTCCAACCATTAATACAAGTGAATGAAGAATCAACGATAATAGCAAACACCGCTTTCATTATCCCCCATGAATATTCAAAGGACATTCAAAAATCTGATCGCTTGCAAAGTAAATTTGAGATTGACCAAGCTATCGGTATTCATGTTGATGCTGAATTTATAATCCCTGATAATGCTTTCATGGATAATACTCTACATTTGATGTCAAGGCTTGAAAGTGAGCATGTTGATTTGTTCATCCCTAATGAACTTCTAGTTGGCAAGAAGCTACATCCGCTGATTGCATTACTACTTTTCTTGGAGAAGTTGAAAGCCCTACAGTTTTTTCATTTGCGGAGTGCAGTGAGGTTGTTTCTTTACTTGGATTCCTTCTTTCCACCAATGTACAAAACTCGAGGATGAGTTTTTTCCAACCAGGGGAGAATGATGCAGGATAAGGATAAAGAAGAATTAAGAAGATATGGATATATTTTAATATTGGCATATGTGAAGTATTTTTATAATTTATTATCTTTGTAGGTTATCTTTTAGGATAAAATCTTTTTATTTTCCTAGATTATTTTAGTTATCAAAATCTTATCGTAATCTTTAGATCTATTTTATATTCCTTTTTTCAGTTGTATTGATTCTTATATAAACCCCCCTCGTGCTTTGGGGAAAGACACACTTGAATGAATTGAATTATTAAGTTTTCAGAAGTTCTTGTATTATTTTCTAGGTGTAGGAATTGCTCTTAGAGCGTCCTACATCACATTTTGCTTTAGTCCACCACAATCCATGCTGAAAAAAATATCTCGACTCATTAATTAAAATTAATTAAAGCCTTTGTTTGGGCTCGACTCGTAATGATTGAGCCTAGGTGACGTTTTTAACCGCAGGGGATAATAGGCACCCAATCTCAACCTTACAAGCTCACTGCCTAGTGCCTACTTGAAATTGTTATTCATCCCATTGATCGGGATCTGTCTCACCCCTACAACAGTGATTTACACATTTTGTTCTGAAGAATTGCAGTTATTGCCTTTCTGTGTGTTGCATCTTGAGGTCCTTGCAGAATAAAGCTGAATGGGATCTTATCAGGTTTGTGGTCCTAACCTAATGATGACAATATATAGTGTGCCTTATTTGAGGAGCTAAGGGCTTGTTCATATACTTGGAATAATCTGTTAGAAGGTGCCCACTTAATCTGATTTAGCCATGAAGAGGCCCCATGTTATCTTGTAATTTTTGGTTTCCATTCACAATTTGTTGTAAAGGTCACTTCCAAGGGGTTCATCAAGTAATCCTTCCAAAGATAACTTTCTTATTTGTCTTCGGGCTAGGGAAATTCATTGTGCTAGACAATGTTTCAAATTTGAAAATATGTAGCTTGAGGTGGAAGGATTTTCTGACATTGTGATCTTTTTTTTTTGTGGGGGGGGGGGGGGGTTGTACTTAATGTATGTGGCACACTATGTTTTAAGCTAAAACTCAAAGATTGGAGTAAGGAAGTTTTTGGCCACCATGATACTAAGATAAGCAATTTGGTGGATAAGCTTAAGTTCTTGGATGAGGAGCAACAAGAGTCCCTCACGATGATAGAGAGAGTGCAGTGATTGAAAGTTAAGAAGGAGCTTGTTGTGGTTTCTGGAAGAAAAGAGTGAAACAAAACTAGAATGAAGGTGGTGATTAACAAGTTATTTAAAAGGGTGGCAAATAACAAAAGAACATTTGAAAAGTCAATAGTCACGGCATAAGAGTGGATGATGAGCTTTGCGTTAAGGATTCTTTGGTGAAAGGCCCAATTGTTTGCATCTATGAAGATCTTTTTTTTTGATCAGGCAAAAATAAATATATTTCATTAACAAAAGGGTGGATGCAAAGCTAGCGTCCTACAAAAGGCTATACACATCCCATATGCACACTATCCACAAATTCTAAAAGATAAGAGAAGAATAACAAAAGATCGCTTTGTCCCAAAAATAGAGAGACTTGATGAAATAATTTTTAAAACATTGAAGCGACATCTCCACACTCTCAAAGACTCTCCTATTTCTTTCACGCCAAATGCTCCAAAAAATTGTATGAGGAAATAATATGACATTCTTCTTTTTAGCTTTCCTACCAAAAAAGCCCTCCCAAGCAAAGAGGTGATCTGAAATAGAATTGGATATAACCCAAAAAACTCCCGAGCAACTAAAGGCTAGACCGCTAGATACCAAAGAGCTCTTGCAAGAGGGCAATGAAGCAATAAGTGGTTCACCGATTCTACTGTAGCTTTGCATAACAAGCATCGATTCACCAAGATCTTACCCCACTCTTGCAAGTTATCTTAAGTCAAAATACTGTCATGGGCAGCCTCCCAAATAAAAAAAGACACTCTAAATGGAGCCAGAGATATCCAAATAATCTTCCCTCGAAAACACTTTCCCAATATCAGATACAAAGGTGAAGAAGGCATAGAGGCAAGCTTCATATAATAAGACTTCACACTGAAGCTCTCTTTAGGATTTAGATCCCATCTGACTGAATCAATAGAGGATTGCCGGATAGGAATCCCATTCAACTTAATAAGTAAGCTTAAGAGGGAGGCATCATCCAGTAAGGCGTCACGAATAAAAATAAGTGACCAAATGCACGACCCAGATACATGGTCACAATATGCAGCCACCGCAGCTTCTTTATTCTAAGCAAGAGCATAAAGAGAAGGGAAAAGGTCCCACAAAGGAGCACCGTCACACCATCGGTCATGCCAAAAAAAAAGCCAGCACACACCTCAAAAGAAAGATGAGGAAAAAAATCTATCCCATCCTTTACAAATGAACCTCCAAAGGCTTACTTCATAAGGACCATTAGGTCTAGAAGGAAACCACCTAAGCCCCTGCTCACCATACTTAGTGCATATCACCCTTCTCCAAAGGTTGGTCTTCTCATTCATGGATCTCCATAGCCACTTACTAAGCAAAGCCTCATTAAAGATCTTCAGGTCTCTAACCCCCAACCCTCCCTCTCACATGGAAAGCTTAACAATATCCCATCTCACTAAGTGATATTTGAAATCACCACCAAAAGTGCCCCAAAGGAATTTCCTTTAAAGGGCTTCCAAATTGGCAACTGACATTGGTATCGGAAAAAGAGATAGGAAGTAAGTGGGAATGTTAGAAAGAACGCTTCTGATGAGAGTGAGTCTTCCACCCTTAGCAAGGTAATTAGCTCTCCATCCAGTGAGTTTTTTCTCAAACCTTTCCACAACTGGCTCCCAGATGAATTCGTCTTTGAATTTTGCTCCCAGAGGGAGACCAAGATAGTAGGTTGGAAAAGAATCCACAGTGCATCATAACACATCCAATAGCAATTGGATATTATCCACTTGGCCCACCGGCAAAATAGTGCTTTTTGCCAATTTAACTCGTAGACCAAACACTTCGTCAAACCAAATAAGAATACAACGTAGGTTCACGATCTGCTCACAATCATTGTCACAAAAAATGATTGTATCATCAGCAAAGAGAAGATGAGATACACCAATGGTAATTGAGTTCCTTTGGCCCACTGAAAACCCAGATAGGAGACCTGCTGAAGTAGCTGCAAGTAACATCCTAGTGAAAACCTCCATGACCAACAAAAACAGAAGAATAGAGATTGGATCCCGTTGGCAAAGGCCTGTAGAAGTCGAGAAAAAAATCTAGAGGAGAACTATTGACAAGTACCGCAAAGGAAGCCGAAAAGGTGCTTTGTCGAATCCAAGTGATCCACCTCTCCCCAAACCCCATTTTACTCAAAATATAAAACAGAAACTCCCAATTGACATGGTCATAGGCTTTTTTAATGTCCAACTTGCAAACAACTCCCGGAATCTCTGATTTGACCCTAGAGTCAATAAGCTCATTTGCAATGAGCGCGGCATCTGGAATCTGACGCCCCCTACAAAGGCATTTTGATTCTCTGAGATAAGAGACCCTATAACATCTCTTAATCTTTGGGCCAAAGCCTTAGAAAGAAGCTTGTAAATGCATCCGACTAAACTGATCGGTCAGTAGTCTCTAATATTCTCCGCATTGGCTTTCTTAGGAATCAACCCAATAAAAGTAGCATAGAGGCCTGCCACAAATTTCCCAGTGTGGAAAAACTCCGAAAACATCCTTAAAACATCATCCCTAAGAGTGTCCCAATTCGCCTGGAGGAAAGCCATAATCATACCATTTGGGTCTGGAGATTTTTCGCCACAACAATCATGAAGAGTTTTAAAAATTTCCTCCTTTGAGAAATCCGACTCAAGCCCCTCTCTAGCAGAGACCGATAAAGAGGGCATAATCAAGTTGTCAACCTTTGGTCTTCAAGCTTCAGACTCAGTAAAAAGGGATTTGTAGAACCTATGGATGGAAGCCTTCATCTCGTCCCAATTCTCAAAACGATTCCCATCTACAATCATGAAAGACATGGAGTTGAATTTCCTACGAAAATTAGCTACTCTATGAAAAACTCTTGTATTTCGATCACAAACTCCAAGCCACAATGCCCTCGACTTTTGCCTCCAAGAGACCTCATGCATAAGGATGACTTTCGTTAGCTTATCTCTCTCAGCTTTTCTCTGCTCCAATTCCTCCTTAGAAAGACTAAAAGTTTCCTCCTTCATGTCAAGTTGGTTAATAGAATCAATGAGGTTGTATTTCCGAATCTTGATATCCCCAAAGACCTCTCTATTCCGTTTCTTGATTTCTGCTTTGATCACAGTTAGTTTCTTCACAACCACGAAACTAGCAAATCCCTCCACACAAGCCTCTTTCCACCACCTTTTAATAAGATCACAAAAACCTTAAACTACGAGCCACATATTCTCAAATTTAAAAGGAATTCTCCCCCTCTGGGACTTCTCATTTTCTAAGCAAATAGGGAAATGATTTGAAAGAGGTCTAGGTAACCTCTTTTGAATTGCATCGGTAAAATGTTCCTCCCAATTCAAGGATATAAGAAAATGGTCGAGCCTTGAACTAGCTGGAACCCAAGTGAAATCACCCCCTTGTAAAGGAAGATCAACCAGAGCATAACAATTGATAAAGTTGTGGAACTCCTCCATAGAATTAGAGGGGCTAAAACCTGTGCTCCTTCCGGGAGGGTATAAGGATCTCATTGAAATCCCCTCCAACACACGATGGCCCAGACCACTTATCCTTAATAAGACGGAGGTCTTCCCAAAATCTCAATTTATTAATCCTAGTTTGAGGGCCATACACCCCTGTGAAAGCCCAAGCGAAACCACTCTCGACCGTTTGAAGAATGCAAGTGATCGAGAAGTCACCACAAAAAGAAGACACCATGCGGTACACACTTTTGTCCCACATTACAAGGACACCTCCCGACAAGCCTACTACATTAAGGGCTGCAAAATCAATAGAGTAATAAACCCAAAAAGAGCGAATATTAGAATGTGAGACGACCGCCATTTTTGTCTCTTGAAGACAAACAGGGTCACATTTCCAATCTCTCTAAAAAATTTTCAGCTAAACTTTCTTGTCACGATCATTAATACTCCTCACATTCCAAGCAAGCAATCTAAACATAAGGCACTAACATCCCACTTGTAGAGGCATTAGCTTTGTCATAGTTCACTTCGAATTCAATTCTTCGTAGCTCCCTTTGTCTTCTAGTTGCCAGAGGTGTTCTAACTACATTTTGTTTAGGCAAAGTATTTATTTTTTCAATTCTTGACAGAAGCTAAATCACCTCAGTTTCATACCCTGAAAAGGCCACACCAATATAGGATGCAATGCCTTTAAGTTTGGAGGCTACACATTTAGAGACCTTCTCAGAACTCACATTTTGACCATCCTACACATCCTCAACAAAAAAAGACTCATTGTAATTTTGAAGAAAAGAGAAATCAATTGCAAGAGGAGCTACCAAGTCTTCCGAAACTGAGGGGGACCCAACGGAGATCAAGGGCCAATTATGTACAGGAGGCTTCCCTTCGGTAACATTATCCTCATAAAAGTCTGCAAAATTCCGAGATCCTACACTTAGGGCAAGTGCATCCCTAACAACATCTAGAAGCAAATCGTAGGGAACACTACCATACAAGCCTAACCCCAATTGCAAAGAATTTCCCACAGAAAATAGAGAAGACGAAATAGAATGGTCACCATGTCCCCTGAACCAAGGAAGACTCACGGGAGAAGATAGGGTCAAGGGAGGAGAAGAAACGGGGGGAATAGAATTAGAGAACAAATTCACAACAAAGCACTTTGATGAACCTAAGACTGCAGCAGAATGGTTCAATGCCCATGTAATACCAATATCATTGGAAAGCTGACCATTGATTTTTGCCTCAAACCTCGTACGATCATATGAAGAAACTCTAGTGGGAGTAAAAGAGTTCAACTGAGCATTAAGGAGCGAAGCAAGGAGAGCATCTGGAGTCGCACCAACCCCACCCAAGTCCTCATTGCCTAAGAGGTTTCTCCTATTATCCCTCAATCTTAAGCCAAGGGAACGCTTTCGACGAATATAAACCTGAGTACTCTAAGGACATAAGACACACCCTAGGCTCTCTTGGTTAATCCTTCTATTCCCAGAAGATAACCCCCTCATTTGTACCTCCAACGGCTTAGCATGATCAAGAGTAATTCCCATCTCACTCACCTCCATACTACTCTTCAATACCGAAGAAGATACAGTATCAGCATGAGGTCGGAGAAATGAAGTTGGTTCTCCCTTGAATCCGCACTTGGGACAACACCCAGAGGGGGGGGGGAATGATGGCATCTACCAAAGAGGTGGATGGTTGGGTGGATGGAGTTCTCAGCTGAAAAGGAG
>JACYFF010019584.1:126494524-126537185 GCA_017589665.1 Selenicereus undatus | reverse complement strand
CATCCTATCGCTTCCGCTATTGTTGTTGCTCTAATATTTTCCTAACACTTTTATATATATATCTATGAAGATCTTTATCACGAAGATCTATCGGCAAGGTCATTATTTGATGGGATTTCTTACTACTGCGAAATTTGAAAATGAGTTCTTAGAGAAAGAAGTCTGGAATGCATCAGTGACATAGTTAAGGAGAAAGCACTGGCAGAAGCATTTTTTATTACATTGCTTGCGCATTGTTAGAGTATTATTGATTGGGGAGATTATGGGATTTGTTACATATTTTCTTAAGAAACATGTTCTTAGAAGAAAAGGCTTTAATGCCACTTTTATGAGCTTGCTCCCTAAAGTGACCAGGGAGATGACATAAAGATATTTAGGTACATTACATTAGTGGGCACTCCCGAGTGTGCACAAAATTCTGGCTACCTAGCCTTGAGATTGACGGAAATTGTTGGCAAATTTGTTCACCTGTTCAACATGTCTTCATTTGTGGGTGTCAAATCTTGGATGTGGTGTTGACTGCTTATTGAGTTTAGTGAGTCTGATTGCTCGTCTGATATTTACTAAACCGTGTGTTCTTTGTGGGGTTGATATCAAGAAGGTTTACGAGCTTGTTTCTTGGGCTTTCTTGTGGCTGTTTTTGAGAAAATGTTTTTTCTTAACTAGTGGACAAATTGGGTGTTCTTTTGTATTTCTACTGTTCACCTTTTAATCTTGATTAATTACTGTCACTGGTTTATTCTCAAGTTCAATTGGATTACGGCAAGTGACCCTTTATCCCTCTTACTTATTTAGGTGACGTAGATAGACACTCAGTAGATTGATAAATAAAGCAGCTTCTTAGAAGGTTTTTATATCAACAACTCCTGTCCCAGAGGTGTACTATTTGCCATATGCTCTTTTTTGATGCTGCCAATAATCTCATCATTGATTGCACGCCTACTGAGAGTAATCTAGGATACTTGAGATGCATCTTTCTGCTATTTAAATCAGTGTTTGGGCTTAGAGTCCAAATTTACTAAAAGTGTGCTCAACTCCATAGGTGAGATTCCAATGCGTCACGATTTGGCATATTTCTCTGGCTTTGAGGTTGATTAACTTCCGCCTTCTTCTTTAGTTCTTCTCTTAGCTCTTCTTATAAGAGCATGACGGTTTGGTCGTAGACGAGCTTCTTGAGTGATTGATCATGTGGTGATCCAAGCTTTTGTTGTAAGGCTAGATTAACTATTGAAAACCAGTCTGCACATCTATTCATGTCTTTATGCATTGTTCTAGCTAGCATTGCTTGCTGTTTAGAGAATTCGTGAGAGGCTTTTTTGGTCTCACAACAAAACTGGTAATCGTTTTCAAACATTAAAATCAGCAGTTTTCCATTCTAAGCTTGGATTCAAAATGACCGTTCCATGATCCAACAACTGAATATGAAAGGTTTTGAAGCTAAGTGGACAATGTCTTTACTGCACCAGATTGCAATTTGGTGCATTAGCACGATTCCACAGTACCATATCCATTATTGCAACTATTTGAATATCGAGAGAGAGGCCTTGGGATAAGACCTAGATGTCACGCCCAAGAGTCGATGGACCTAGGGATTTTCAAATTCATCTCGCACGACACCCCTTCCCCCCCTCTCGCACGACACCTCTTCCTCTCTTCCCAGGTGCCGGTCCTCGGTGGCTGGTGAAGCTCAGGGTGCCCGGAGCGGTCACCGGAGGTCCACCTGAGGTCTGCTGGACTTTAGGTCTCCGGGAGCCGCCGGCCGTCCTCTTCGCCGGTCGTTTTGGGTGTTTCGCGACTCCTCCTTGGGTTTTCTTCAGATTTCCGCGCCGGTGGAGGTTTTAGGGGATCTCCGGTCTCTGCGTTGGGTTGGCCGACGGGTTCTGTCAGCGCCGGTGAGTTCGGTGGCGGCTTTCCGGTCGCCGGCGACTTTTCCGGTCACCAGAATCTCGCCGGAAATTACTCAACTCTCTTTCCCTGGCCCAGATTCTGCCGTCTTCTCCCCTGGTTCTGCTGCTCTCTTCGTCCGATCGCCGGTGAGTGGCTTTTGTGTTAATCCTCCTCCTTTTCTCTCTGCTCCGGCCACAGGGTGGTGTTGCTGGGTTCAGTGGTCAGTTCTTTGCCTCCCTCCTTAGCTTGTTTCGTTCTGTGGGTTGTCTTCCTTCCCCTTTCTTTGCAATGGCCTCCAATTCTGCCAGTTATGCTGCTGTGAGGGTGGAGGGGAAGTTCCTGGAAGTGACTAGGGGTGTGGGAGGTCCTTTTCCTTTTAAAGTTGCTGAATCCAGTAAAAGGAGAAGGTCGTTTATTCAGTTGAGCCTCCAGGAGTTTCGATGGGTGGCAGTTCAAATGGTTCGCTTCTGCTTCTCAAAGGGAGAACCATTGTGGCTGAAAACTTTTAGGTGGGGTCACAGGTGTCTATTGCTTCAACTGAGAAAGAATAACAAAGGTAGATTCATTGTTCTCTCTCTTTTGGGCAATGGTGGGAGGGTTAGGACTGTGATCTTCCCTGAGGGAGCCAAGGCTGAGGGTTGGTTTGGGGTGACTAAGGTTTTCAAGGAAACTCTGATTGAAGGCCATAAGAAGCGTTCCCTTTCTTTAAGGAATGCTCCTATTCACTCTAGGCTTCGGGTCAGCAGGGATAGGTCTTTTGCTAGTGTCGTCCGAGGCCACCTTGGTGGATCCCCTGATTCTTCCTTGATGGGCTGGAAGTGCAGGGAGTGTGGATCATGGGATGTTTGTGCAGCTGTGATAGGTGAAGCTCATAATGGCAGTGGCAGCTTGTCGAAGCAGAAAGTTTCCTTCAAGGATAATGTTAAGGATGTGTCACTGTCTCCAGGCACGGTGGGCAGTCCTAAGGAGTGTGTGGAGGTCGCTCCTCCCCGCATTAATCAATTTCAGGTGTTAAGAGATCTTTTGGAGAATTATCCCTCCTCTGATTGTGAGTGCAGCTCCCCGTGTGCCTCAAGGGTCCCAGAATCGCCTTGTAATGTGATGGACGAGGAGCTGCATCCAGGAGCTCGATCATCAACTACGAGTGTGGTAGTTTATTCTCGTCGGAAGAAGACTGGAAAGACTAAGCTCGTTGCTGATACGGGTTCGGGTGGTCCATGTGGGCAGGAGGTGGAAGGGTTTTCTTTGTTTGAGTAACCTCTCCATCCAGTCCACACTCAAGGAGGAGAGGATGATGCATTAGTTAGTGCTGCATATGAAGGTAATGTTAGTGACGGCTCTGCCTGGGTCTTGGAAAGAATGATCTTCTTTTGTAAGAAGATGGGGTTGGCCATTGAAGGTAGAGAGATGGAGCTGCTCTCTTTTCTTGCCTCACTGGAAGCCAATAGAAGGAAAGGTGATCAAGTGGCAGAAGAGGGTAGGGGGGATGCTGGTGCAAGGGAGAGTTTGTCTTCGGATAGGGCCAGCCGTTAAAGTTCTTGCCTGGAACGTTAGGGGGCTAAATTGTCCAAACAAGAGAGGGGATGTTAAGTGGGTGGTGCGCACTTTCGCGTGCGATGTTGTCATTCTACAAGAATCCAAGTTGGAAGTTGTAAGTCGTACCATAGCAACTAGTCTGTGGGGTCGCCGTCCCATTGAGTGGCGTTACTTACCCTCAGTGGGCCGCTCAGGAGGTATCATTATGATTTGGGATCCTCAAGTTTTGGAGCTTGGCGACTCTCATATTGGGTCGTTCTCTGTTTGCTGTAAGTTTAGGTCACTGGAGGACAATTTTGAGTGGGGTTTGATTGGGGTATATGGGCCTAATGACGACTATATGCGACGGGCCTTATTTGAGGAGTTGTCGTTCTTTATGTCCTCTTGGGACATACCGTGGTGCTTGGGTGGGGACTTTAATGTCATCAGGTTTCCCTCGGAGAGATCCTCAGGCGGTCGGTCGTCTTGGGCAATGAGAGAATTCTCTAGTTTTATTGATGGTTGCAATCTGATCGACCCGCCATTGGAAGGTGCTCGCTTTACTTGGTCCAGCCACGAGGAGGTTCCTGTCTTATCTCGCATTGACCGTTTTTTATTCTCGGTTGAGTGGGAAGACCACTTCCGGGGGGTTCGTCAAGTTACCCTTCCAAAAATTACTTCCGACCATTTTCCCATTCTCCTTCGGGTTGGGGAAGCCTCCAAAGGTAGATGCCCGTTTAAATTTGAGAATATGTGGCTTGAGGTAGATGGTTTTAGTGACCTTGTTAAATCGTTCTGGGATCAGTTGGTTGTGAGTGGCCCCTCCAGTTTTGTTTTGGCAAAGAAACTCAATTTTTTGAAGTCCAAACTCAAACAGTGGAACAGGGATGTGTTTGGCCATTTAGAGTTAAAGATGGCTAGTTTGGTGGAGCAAGTGAAGCTCTTGGATGAGAAGGAGCAACAACAGTCTCTCTTATGGGTAGATAGAATTGAAAGACTGGAAGTTAAAAAAGAGCTCTCTTTGGTGCGAAGGTCCATTGATATTTTTTGGCGCCAAAGAGCCAAACAGCAATGGTTGGTGGATGGTGATCGCAACACCAAGTTTTTCCACCAGGTGGCAAATAGGAGAAGAATGTTTAAGGCCATTCACAATGTTAAAGTGGATGGCGAGTTCTTTGATGATGCTGCCTTGGCCAATGAGGCAATTGTCCACTTCTATGAAAATCTGTACCATGAAGATCGTCCATCAAGGATCGTTCTTGATGGTATTGCTTTTGCCTCTATCAGTCTTGATGATGCTAGGGATCTTGAAAAGGAGTTTACCGAAGCGGAAGTTTGGAATGCAATCTCCGAGCTAGGAAATGAGAAAGCGCCAGGTCCTGACGGTTTCAATTTAGCCTTTTTCCAGCACTGTTGGTCTACTGTCAAGGAGGAAGTTTTGGGTTTTTTTGCTGATTTCCATGATAAAGGTGTCTTTGAGAAAAGTTTAAATGTCACTTTTATTAGTTTGATTCCAAAAGTGGCTGGCGCAGATGATATTAAGCTTTTTAGGCCTATCAGTCTGGTAAGGAGTGTTTATAAGATCCTTGCCAAAGTCCTCGCTTCAAGATTGACGAGAGTGGTTGGAAAAATTGTGGGTCCCTCGCAGCATGCTTTTGTTCCTGGTCGTCAAATCTTGGATGCTGCCTTGATTGCCAATGAGTGCATCGATTCTCATTTAAGATCTGGGATTCCCGGTATCCTGTGTAAGCTTGACATTGAGAAGGCTTATGATCATGTCTCTTGGAGCTTTCTTTTGGCTATTCTTGAGAAAATGGGTTTCCCTGATAAGTGGAGGAAATGGATCTCTTTTTGTATTTCCACGGTGCGCTTCTCTATCTTGATTAATGGTGAAGCTTCTGGTTTTTTCTCTAGTTCAAGAGGTCTAAGGCAGGGGGACCCTTTGTCACCTTTATTGTTCATTTTGGTTATGGAGACGTTGAGTAAGTTGGTGATCAAAGCAGGTGAGGAGGGTCTCTTGAATGGCTTCCGGATTGGCAACCCTCATTTCGAGGGTTTGTTGATTTCTCATTTGCTCTTCGCCGACGATACCCTTGTATTTTGCAAGCCGGATGTTAGTAATTTGGGCTATTTAAAGTGTACCCTACTGCTGTTTGAAGCTATGTCTGGGCTAAGGGTTAACCTTTCCAAAAGCGCACTCATCCCTGTTGGTGAGGTGCCTAATGTTCATGATTTGGCCCGGTTCTTTGGGTGTGGAGTTGAGTTTTTGCCTTGTTCTTATCTCGGTCTTCCTCTTGGTGCTTCTTATAAGAGTTTAGCGGTATGGGACCCGGTTATTGAGAGGTTCCATAAAAAATTGGCAGGTTGGAAGTCTAAGCTTTTGTCCAGAGGGGGCAGACTCACTCTTTTGAAGAGCACTTTGAGTAGCTTACCTATCTACTTCATGTCGTTATTTACTATCCCAACTACCATTGCTAATCGATTAGAGAAAATCATGAGAGATTTTCTTTGGAATTCTATGGATAATGGTAATGGCCTCCATTGGGTTAATTGGAACGATGTGTGTCGTCCTAAACAAGAGGGAGGGCTTGGCATAAGACCTCTCTGTGTTATGAACGACGCTTTGAAGACCAAATGGTTGTGGAGGTTTGCAAAGGAGGAAGATGCTATGTGGAGAAACGTGATCAAGGCAAAGTATGGAGTTGAGGAGAGGGGTTGGTGGAGTAGGAAGAGTTCTTATGCCCACGGTGTTGGTTGTTGGAAAGCTATCTTAGCAGGTCTTGAGCGGTTCAAATCTTTAGTACATTTTGAGGTGAAGGATGGGTCAAGGGTGTTATTTTGGCATGATGTGTGGTGTGGGGAGCGGCCTTTGAAGACTCTCTTTCCAGATTTGTTCAGGATGGCTCGTCTAAAGCATGCCACGATCCAAGAAGTTGTTTCTTGGAATGGGGATGCTAGCCATTGGAACTTGACTTTTGTGAGGAATCTTAATGATTGGGAAGAGGACAGTTTTTGTGAGTTGTTAGCCACACTTGCTGGCAAAGAGGTTCTGTCGCAAGAAAAGGATGAGATTGTGTGGCCTTTTAACTCTAAGGGATCCTTCAGCATCAAGAGTTTTTGTTCCACACATTCTGATGTCTTGGGTGGTTATGATTTTGCTGCTAAGTCCATTTGGAAGTTTAAAGCTCCCACAAAAGTGAGTTTCTTTGCGTGGGCAGCCTCCATAGGAAGGATCCCCACTGATGACATGCTTAAAAGAAGAAATTTTAGAGGTCCAAGCAGATGCTCTCTGTGCTTGGAGGAGGAAGAAACCGCGGATCACCTTCTTGTTCATTGTCGTTGGGCTTCCGCTCTTTGGGATTTAGCTCTCTCTCTTATGGGGGTTAGTTGGGTGCAACCTTCTAATGTTAGAGACGTGGTGGTAGCTTGGAAGAGAAGGATGCAGAAGAGTTGGGTCCTCGAAGTTTGGAACATGGTGCCTTTGGCTATTTGGTGGACGACATGGAAGGAGAGAAATCGTCGTATCTTTGACGATATAGCCGGGTCGTTTCAAGAGTTTAAGCTTTATTTTTTGAGGTTGTTGTATAGCTGGAGTGCCGGGCTTTGTGGTAACAGAAGTGTAAATTTTTTGGCTTTTGTCGATTGCATTATGGATGAGAGCATAAGGGCATAATGTTTTTGTATTTGCCCTTTTTGTATATGGGTGACATCCCCTTGGTGTCCTTTTAATATACCTATTGATTACTTACCAAAAAAAAAAAAAAATATAGCTGTTAAGACTAATGGCCTTCAAGGTCTGCAAAAGAGGAGGGCTTTGGAAAAATCTGATCACCACTAGATATAGGGTCAATAACTTGGGGCGGTGGAACAAGAGTTCGTTTGCTCATAAGGATGAGTTGTTAGAAACTATCTAGCAAGTTTGCGGCTCTTCAAATCCTTAATGCGGAATTCTTTTAAACCCTTAATGCATTTTAAGGTGAAGAATGCTTAGGCGTTAGAAATTCTTAATGAGTTGTTAGGCGCACCTCGGTGTGAGGCTACCAATCCAGTGCCTTGGAGGCGATGAAGTGCACCTAAAGGATGCAAGGCTGTATCTTCACCATTTTTCTTCTTTTTCTCGGCCTCGTTTTTACCTTTTTCTTCCTTTCTTTCCTTGGAAGCTATAAAGTGTGCTATGCTTGTACACTAATTCTGTGTTTTGGGGAACTACGATGATAATAAGACATACCTTAAGGCTATTTGTTGTACTAGGGTTTATATTGACGTCTAATCACTTTTTAAAAACATTTATCTAACTTGTTTCTACAAAATAATAAGCTTTGTGAAATGTGAACGATTTGCAAGCATTTTTTTCATAGAAGTGTGCCTCGCATATGTGAGACCGTGACGCACATGCCTTTGCCTCGCGCCTAGGGACCCTATACGCCTCGGTGCCCCTTGGGCCTTTTAAAACTAAGAATGGCACGAGGGTGTTCTTTTGAGATAATGTTGGGTGTGAGGACTGTCCTCTTATGGTCCAGATTTATTATTATTATTATTATTATTATTATTATTATTATTATTATTATTATTGTTATTATTATTAGTATTATTATTATTTTAAGGTGGTTTGTTTAAAAGAGGTAATACAAGAATTGGTGTCTCGGAATGATGACTAGAGCCCTTGCAACTTAACTTTGTTGAGGAGCCTAAATAATTGGGAAGAAGAAAGTAGTTGTGATCTATTGGCTTTACTTGCTAATAGGAATGTTGTGCCTTGCCGCAATAATGAGATTGTCGAGCCTCATGAGTGCAGGGGCGTTTTCAATACACTTCATGAAGGGTTAAATCGTCCTGACTCTTGATTTTCCTGCCTAGGCCATATGGAAGTTATAAGCTCCTATGGAAGCATGCCTTTTGCTTAGGCGGCTGCCAAAGGGAAGTTTCCCAGGCCGACATGGTTAAAAGCAAAGGTTTTAAACGAACCAAGTAGGTGTTCTATGCGTCTTGAGGAAGAAGAATTGGTGATTATTTTCTTGGTCATTGCTCGTGGATCTCTTCGCTATGGCATTGGGCTTTCTCCTTGATAGGCATTATATGGGTTCAGCCATCAAAGTAAAAAAATGTGTTAGCTTGGAGAAGAAGAATAAAAGAGTTGGATTTTTTAAGCTCGGAAGATGGTTTCTTTGGCTGTTTGACGGGCTAATGGGAAGGAAAGGAATTGATGGGTTTTAGAGGGCATGTCCTTGCGATTTTTCAATTCTGCTTGTTGAGACTTTTATACAATTGGAGCCAAATGTTCCATGGCGGAAGAAGTTTGACTCTCTAGATTTTGTGGATAGCATAATGGATGACAGCTAGAAGGCACGATGATTTTCGTTATTGCCCTTTGTACATTTGTCACATCCCCATGGCATCGTTTTGATACGATTTCTGATTGTTTCTCAAAAAAAAAAATAAAAAATTCAAAGTTGAAGAAATGTGACAAAAACTTCTTGAGGTAAAGGAAATTCAAAATTTGTACATGTCACATTCCCATGGCATCATTTTGATACAATTTCTGATTGTTCCTAAAAAAGAAAATCAAAGTTGAAGAAATGTTGCTGACAAAAACTTTTTGAGGTGCTTGGAAATTGGAACAGTCTTTCTTTTTTTCCAAAAAAAATGACTATAAAAATAAAAATATCCAACGTAAAAGACATTGTTGTCCATGCATGATGCTGCAAATGTCCTAATTGGTAATGGTAGCTAAAGAACTTTATTATATATGTTTTTCAAGCACGGGGCAAAACATATATACAGTTTAGGAAATAGAAGATCGCCTCTTGTGAACTTAATTTTTTTGGGGGCTACTGCTATCATGTTTTATTTGAGCCTATTTCTTGGTTTCAAGCAGTTATTTTTGAGGAGCCTCCAGGCTTGAATGTCAATTTTGATATGGCTAGGTTGGAAGTGCTGAAGCTTTGAATTGCTACTATGCACATGGAGAGGAGAATCCCTATTTTCAAAGGCGAAGTTATTGGATATTGGATCCGTGAGTTCATGTTTTATCCTATGGTGTGATGATTTATATTTTCATTCATATGCATTGTGGTTTGTTTTCAAAGGAGACCATCTAGCATGACTAGCAACAAGCAGTGAAGTTGCTTCAAAGAACTGACCCTTTTCTGTTTTCTCCAACAATTGAATTTTATCCAAGATTCAATTTCACTGCCAATTAAATACAATCAGAATATGAGCATGTGCGCTTCTTGCTGAAAAAATTTGATGCTTTTCTCTTGTAGGGCACATGAGCATATTGTCCTTGTCCATTATCGAGATACTGAGGTAAGTCGAGCACATGGTGGATTACACCTTCTTTATTTAGCCAAAGCTAATTTATACGAGATTCCATTTCTGTTTGGTTTAGAATTCAGAATTCACTTTTGTGATGAAGTATTAGCCAACCATGCCTTTTGAAACTAGGATCCAATGCAGTGGGGAACTTACGGGAATCAGTATTTGTGGAGTAAACTACACATACATACGTCAGTAGCATAATGGATTTATTCCTTCTTTGAGACCTTTGTGATTCCTCTGGTCATGGTCGAATTTTTTGGTAATATTTTCTTGAACATTTTTTTGCTCTTAATCTTTTTGCTGTCCGTCAGTTCAGCGGTTTAGCTTCCGTACTAGCTCATTCTTTTTATTGCATCTTGCTTCTGTCTCTCTCTCTCCTTTTATTTTTTTTGAAAAATCTCTTGCCTTAACCTTCCCTCATTCTTTCTAGTCATATAATCTTTATCTATTTTTGTTAACTATGTTTGTTGTTTAATCATTTAATATGATAATTAAGTCTCAATAAGTTCATGTTTCTCGCTCCATTTTGGAGTCGTTTAATTTCTTAGTACAGTTTATTGGACAATTATTAATAAAAAGTTCCTAGAATTCTGTTTAAACGTTCTTAATAGTTTTAGGGTGGACACTGACCTGAATTGATTGACACATATCAAGTTTCATATAGTTCAAGATTTGGACACTTCTGTATAAAATTTTGAGATCTGTTTGTTCGTTTTGATTATCATTATATTGTACAAGTCTTTATGTTTGACATAAACAAAAATAATAGAAAAAACTCTTATGAGTATTTTTACTTTAGTATCTCCTTTCATTACATTTTAGAGAACTTTTTTCTTTTGATTCTAAAATAAAAATTAATATATTTATGTGCCATAGAAAAAAAGTTTATGGTATTAATGGACTGGCCCCAGCCAAAAAAAATTTCTGGTTCCACCCAATGAAAAGAGTGCGTTCTCTTTTCAGCTCTGATTGGGTGAGATCTCACACATCTGGCTCTCCGTGTATCATCCTGGAAGGGGCTCTGTTGTCTGTTTGGCTTGAGTCAGAGACCGCTAAATTAGGGTTCACTAGCTGTTAACTGTTTTTGATGTATCAAAATACAAGGAAAGAGAAAAAGATTTAAAATTCCAGGCCTGTTGTTTTTAGTGAAGAAACAAGTAACAACCCTCCCCGTTGATTCTTAATATGAGAAAATTCTGTCTATAATATGAAAGTTTTGTTTGGCATCTTTCAAACCTAATGTGGCTTTACTGGCTTTTAAGCTGGGGATTCTCAAGGTGCTCATGTGTTTCTTGGCTACTAATGCTCGAAATGATACTTAGCTGGGGATACTTTCCTGGCATACAATGTGATATCTTTAATTTAATTAGTGATTTATCCATTTAGTCTCTCTATTTTATGTCTGTAGAGGTAAGACTACCTACATCTGGATCTCCGTAGACCCCTCAAAAGGGACCCACACTAGGAGTTGTTCTTGTATTCATTTAGTCTCTCTAATTCATTAATTTAGTCTCTCTATTCATCTTTACCTTGCTTATTTTTCCTGTCTTTTTTGTTGGGCGTGTTTTTTTTTGGGGGGGGGGGGTGTTAACGGTTTGTTTGGGTTCCTTGTGAGGATTCTTTTTATTGCTTTGATGGCTGAGTATGTGCCCAAATCCACCTAGTACTTTGACGATTCTTATTTATTTATTTTTCCATTTTTTCTGCTTTGTTGGGACAGGGTATGTTAAAATCATAGATACTTTGAACAAGAACCTTTCTCTAGCCCATTGTTGGCACAGAATCTAGACCAGCAGGCCATGACGTTGGGTGGTTATCACTCCAATCATTTTCACGTTCTAAAATGTAAAGCTACAATATTATTAACTGAAGATTTCATTTTGATTGCTTCCATCTTCTTGCAGGGGAGGAGCAGTTCTGGAAACACTGCAAGATTTTCACCAGTATCATCTTTCACATGCAGCCAGATGCACAGCACATATTCTGTTCAAAAGGCAGGCTCAGCTTCTTTGAGTGACTTCCATGAATCATATCAGAATAACACCAGTCCAGGATCCCTGGAAGTTAGTTCAAATGCTGCTAGGAGAAAAGAGGTTGATTGCGTTAATGGGCAAAATGGAACCAAAAATTCACGAATATCTTCTGATGTTGACATCAGTCATGCACTGCGTAGACTAGAGGTGCAACTGAGCTTGGAAGATGACAGTGTCCAAGATTGTGCTCCGCTTGATTATCAGGATCGGAATGAAGATGAAGATGAATATGGAGTCCTGGATGGTAAGTATCACAGTAGATATGCTGGAGTGTCATCTAATTCGATTGGCCCTTCATTACTACAGGACTCAGGTCTATTTTCCTTTTTAATGTTTCTTTGTCCTCCTTCTCCTCCTCCTTTTAACAGCCTCTTTTTGTTAGCATTTTTGGTTATATGGGACTTGGAAGTCTTCATCAAGCTTTGGCTTTAAAAAGATCAGTGAGCAATGATCTCTAGGCTTTGGAACCTGTGAGCTATATAGGTGATATAGAGCCTTCATGGCCTAAAGCTCTCATATATAGGTTTTTCCCTTAAAAACTATGGCCTTTTAGGGGCATTTTTTTTCAAGCTCGACTACAAGTGTTCAAAATCAGGGACCACAGGTGACCAGCACATCAACCTATCATCTCATAGTTGGATTTTATCTTGATGAAAGAGGATAGAGGTCTCAGAGGCAGTTTGTTGCTTTTCTTTGACCATGTGCATTCACGGTTGCAGGCAGAGACCTCACAGTCCTTAGGTGGTACTCCTTTGTTATCTGTCCTTTGGTGCATCTTATTTCATATTTCTCATAATCTCCATCCCCAATTTCTGTGTAATCTTTCATCAAAACTTCTTAAGACCCTATTCAGACCTAATTCAATAATCAGCCCACTCGTATCATATTCCTATTTACCAGCTTCTTAAATCATGACTGAAATCCCTTTTTTTCCTTTCTGCAATGACTGAAATCCATTTAGTCCTTGAGAACTATAACTGCTCACAAGAACTTTTGACATCTTTGCCATTGAGGCCCTGAATGTTTCTTTCTAGGGCCACCCAAACAAAGGAGGCTTTGTTCATTCGGAGCTAAACATTTTGTTGGCCCTTTGGTGCATATCAAGATTGAACTATAGACTTAGCCCAGGTGGCATTTTGAGTCTTGGAAACTACTAAGGAACCAAGGCATGCCTAGGAGTTCAACTTGCCTCTTAGGATTGTAATCCATCTACTTACCTATGTTTTGAGGCCCTAAAAGGGTCATAGGGGAAGCCCAGAGGAATCCTTGCCCTTAAAAACTTAATTTTGCTGACCACCTGGTGAGTATCAGTGTGAATTGTTACCTTTGACTTTTGGTTCTGGCAGTGGCTTGAAAGACAAGGCAGCATTTTGAATTACAGGGACCCAATGCATTCTTAAAAGTTTGCATGTCCAGTTACAATTGGAATTTGTCTACATTGAGTGCAATTTAAATCACAACCTTTGAATTACAATGTGTTCTCACCACAAATTGTATTTCTCTTTTACGCCGAGGAATCTTCGGTCCTTACGGCCCTATCAGTCTTGAAATGGGTGTCACAGCCTCTGATCTTAAGGCCCTATCAGTCTTGAAATGGGAGTCAGATGACAAAAATTATAAAATGGTGCTGAGGATGCACTCATCATTTTTAACTTGAAATTTGTGTCATGGGCCTGGAATGGATTCATCTCGAAGTGGGAGTCACAATCTCTGATCTTAAGGCCGTCTAGGACTTCTTGGACTAGTAAAACTCCTTTATTATATTGTTCAGCCTTGAAATTTGCGTCATGGGCCTGGATTCATCTCCAAGTGGGATTCACAGCCTCTGATCTTAAGGCCATCTAGAACTTCTTAGACAAGTAAAACTCCTTTATTATATTCTGCGGACTTAATAAGTTCCTGAGTTGACCATGGGGATTCCATTATCTACTTTGAACAAGTATTCATCTATCTTAACTGCTATTTAAGTGGTAGCAGCAGCCAATGCTTTTGCTTCTTAGGAGCTTGGCCATGCAAGATTCTTACAATCTTTGTTGCTAAGGCTCTTGAGCGCTGTAAAAGTCCCTCAGAAGACATCCTATTCTCCTAGAACTGAAATTCTTCTCCAGGCATCGAATCCATCATGAAACATGAATTGTATCCTTCGATTTTGAGGTCATTGATGACTAACGAGCACAGGTGCCAAATTTATCCCAGGGCCTAATAGGGACCAAAGGCAACCTTAGGAATAGATGAGTTCATTCACCTTGATGGCAAGTTAAATCCAAATTATAGTATATATCTTTTGGTTATTGGAAATTGTATATCCTACATGGTTATTGGAAATTGTATTTGAAGATTTGGGACCAGCTTTTCATGTGTCTGCTCACCTGTGGCGAGCAATTGCTTCTCTTGTTCGTGTAACCTGTTATAATTCTTTTCTGTCTTGAACAATCCTTTAATCCTAAAACCCCATGGTACTGTAGCTCTGGCGATTAGCGAAGTGCCCTACACCTTACCTCCCATCCCGAGCCTCCCTCCCTCTCGCCGGTCATCACAGCCGCCGTCCGTCACTCGCCGGTCATCGGTGGGCCACCCAGTAACCACCTCCATGCTCCTCTGCCTCTACCCCCGTCATCTTCTGCTCTCTTCCCTCTGCATCGGGCCACTCAGGAACTCGCCGTCGTCTTGTAACCCAGCTGGCTGGTGAGGTTTGGGTGTCTGGAGTGGTCATCGGAGGTGCACCTTAGGTCCGGTGGACTTTGGGTCTCCGGGAGCCGCCGGTCACCCCTTCATTAGGCGACGGTTTTCTGGGTTTCGAAGGGAGCTTTCCCGTTTTCTATTTTCTGTGTGTGGGGGGGAGCTGCTGGTCCTTGCTGGTCAAGTGATTGGGTTCGCCGGCCTTTTCTGGTGCCACCGGCCAGCTGGGCGACCTTTTTCGGTCGCCGGAAAATTTTCCGGCCGCCGGAATTTCGCCAGAATCTTTTTTGCTCTTCTCCACTGGTGAGTTTTCTCCTGTTTTGCTCTTTGGGGTTGCTGTGGTCTCCGGCCAGTCACGGTTACCACTCTTTTTCTGCTGTTTCTCCGGTTCTTCTTTCTCCCCGGCCAGTGCTTTTCCCGGTTGGGTAGTAGGGGAGGTTTTCTGTTTGCTCTGGTTTTCTGTTTGTCCTGGCTAAGCTGCATTGCCTGCTGTTTGATCATGTATGCCTCTGCGAGAGTGGAAGGGAAGGTCCTGGAGGTGTTTGGGGGTGATGGAGGCCTTTTTCCTTTTAAGGTTTCTGAGGCTAATAGGAGGAAAAGGTCCTTTATTAGGTTGAGCTCCCAGGAGTTTCGCTGGTTGGCTGTACAAATGGTCAGATTTTGTTTCTCAAAGGAAGAACCATTGTGGTTCAAATCTCTCAGGTGGGGTCAGAGGTGCCTATTGCTTCAACTGAGAAAGAATACCAAAGGTAGATTCATTGTCCTTTCTCTGCTAAGCAACGGTGGGCAGGTTAGGTCAGTGATTTTTCCTGAGGGAGCCAAGGCAGAGGGATGGTTTAGGGTGACTAAGATTCTTAAGAAGATGTTGATTGAGGGTCATAAGAAGCCCCATCCCCCACCAAGGAAGGGAATGTTTCCTTCCAGAGTGCCGGTGAGTAGGGATAGGTCTTTTGCTAATGTGGTGCGAGGTCATCCGGGTGGCTCTTCGAATTCGCCTTTGAAGGGGTGGAAGTGTAGGAATTGTGGTTCTTGGGATGTGTGTGCTGCTGTGATTGGTGAAGATCACAATCTTAGCAAGGATGCGTTGAAACAGAAAGTCTCCTTCGAAGACAATGCTATGGACGTGATGATGCCTTATAAGAAGGATGTTGCGAAGGAGCTGCTGGTGGCTCCGACTACCTGTGCTAACCAATTCAAAGTGTTGAGAGACATGTGGGAGAATGATCTGTCACCGGTGAGGGAGTGTAACTCACACGATAGCTCTCCGTGCGCCTCAAGGATTTCTGAATCACCGCTGAAGGTGGTGGAAGAGGAGTTGCATCCTACAGAGTGCTCTCCATCTACTAGTGTGCTGGTTTACGCTCGTAGGAAGAAGTCCCGGAAGGCTATTTTAGTCGCTTCTGAGGCGGGTTCTCCTATTGTGCAAGAGAAGGGAGGGTCTTTATCGTTTGAGGAAGCTCTACCTCAAGCCCACCCTCAAGAATTGGATGGTGCTGCATTACCTGGTTCTTCTGATTCAGGGAATGCTACTGAAGGGGCAGCTTGGGTCTTGGAAAGAATGGTCTTTTTTTGTAAAAAGATGGGTCTGGCCATAGAAGGGAGAGAAACGGAGCTGCTTTCTTTTCTTGCATCGTTGGAAGCAAATAGATTGAGAAGGGAACAATCGGTTGAAGCTAGTATGGGGGATGAAGGTGGCAGGGTTGGGCTGTTTTCAGATGGGGCCAGCCATTAAGTTGATTGCATGGAATGTAAGGGGGCTCAATTGCCCAAACAAGCGAGGGGATGTGAAGTGGGTGTTACGGTCTTTTGCTTCTGATGTTGCTATTCTCCAAGAGTCTAAGTTGGAGGTGGTTATTCTTACCTTCAGTGGGTCGATCAAGAGGTATTATTGTCATCTGGGACCCTCAAGTCTTGGAACTCGGCGATTCTCGCATTGGGTCGTTTTCAGTGTGTTGTAGGTTTAAGTCTCTAGAGGACAATTTTGAGTGGGGTTTGATTGGGGTATATGGGCCTAATGACGACTACTTGCGACGGGCTTTTTTTGAGGAGTTGTCGCTCTTCATGTCTTCGTGGGACATTTTGTGGTGTTTGGGTGGGGATTTTAATGTCATTAGGTTCCCTTCAGAGAGATCCTCAGGTGGTAGGTCCTCTTCGACAATGAGAGAGTTCTCTAGTTTTATTGATTCGTGCAATCTAGTTGACCCTCCTTTAGAAGGGGCTCGTTTCACTTGGTCTAGTCATGAGGAGGTCCCGGTGTTATCTCGCATCGATAGATTCCTCTTTTCGGCAGAATAGGAAGATCATTTTCAGGGGGTCCATCAAGTTACCCTTCCGAAGATTACTTCAGACCATTTTCCCATTCTTCTGCGGGTTGGGGAAGTCTCTGGAGGCAGACGCCCTTTCAAATTCGAGAATATGTGGCTTGAGGCGAGTGGATTCGATGACCTTGTGAAAGCTGTTTGGGATGTTCAGAATGTTAGTGGCTCTTCCAGTTTCATTTTGGCAAAAAAACTCAACTTGTTGAAGACCAAGCTTAAACAGTGGAATAGGGAAGTGTTTGGCCATTTAGAGTTCAAGATGGGTAGTCTGGTGGATAAAGTGAAGCGTTTAGATGAGGAGCAGCAACACTCTCTCTCTTGGGCGGATAGATTTGGAAGATTGGGAGTTAAAAAAGAACTCTCTATGGTGCGAAAATCTATTGATATTTTCTAGCGCCAAAGAGCAAAGCAACAGTGGATTGAGGATGGTGATCGTAATACCAAAATTTTCCACCAGGTGGCAAATCGGAGAAGAAGGTTTAATGCTATTCATCAAATTAAAGTTGATGGCGAGTCCTATGCTGATGGTGCCTGAGCCAGAAATGCGATTGTCAAGTTCTATGAGAACCTGTATCATGAAGATCAATCATCTAGGTTCTTTTTTGATGGAATCGCGTTTGCCTCTATTAGCCCGGAGGATGCTAGCGATCTTGTGAAAGACTTCACTGAAGATGAAGTGTGGAATGCCATTTCCGACTTAGGAATTGAGAAAACTCCAGGACCAGATGGGTTCAATATAGCTTTTTTTCAGCATTGTTGGCCTATCATCAAGGGGGAGATTATGGGATTTTTTGGTGATTTTCATAAGGGTGTGTTTGAGAAAAGTTTAAATGCCACCTTTATTACCTTGATTCCCAAAGTGGCTGGTGCTGATGATATTAAGTCTTTTAGGCCCATTAGTTTGGTAGGAAGTGCTTATAAGATTCTTGCAAAAGTCCTCGCGTCAAGATTGAGGAGAGTGGTTGGAAAAGTTGTGGGTCCTTCGCAGCACGCCTTCGTTCTTGGTCGTCAAATTTTGGATGCAGCTTTGATTGGGAATGAATGTATTGACTCTTATATCAGATGTCCTTTGTAAGCTTGACATTGAGAAGGCTTACGACTATATTTCTTGGAGTTTCCTCTTGGCTATTCTTGAGAAAATGGGCTTTCCTGACAAGTGGAGGAAATAGATCTCCTTCTGCATTTCTACTGTGCGCTTCTCTATTTTAGTTAATGGAGAAGCTTCTGGTTTTTTCTCAAGTTCAAGAGGCTTAAGGCAAGGTGACCCGTTGTCGCCCTTATTATTTATTTTGGTTATGGAGTCACTCAGCAGGTTGGTGATTAAAACAGGGGAGGAAGGTTTCTTAAATGGGTTTCAATTTACTAATCCTCACACCGAGGGTTTGTTGATTTCCCACTTGCTCTTTGCCGACGACACTCTCGTTTTTTGCAACCTGAACGAGAGTAACCTGGGCTACATAAGGTGCACCCTTCTTCTGTTCGAAGCTATGTCGGGTCTAAGGGTAAACCTCTCCAAAAGTGCACTCATTCCAGTGGGTGATGTGCCCAACGTTCATGAGTTGGCTCGCTTTTTTGGATGCGGAGTTGATTACCTGCCTTCTTCATATCTTGGGCTTCCTCTTGGTGCTCCATATAAGAGCATATCAATTTGGGATCCAATTATCGAGAGGTTTCATAAGAAGTTGGCAGGCTGGAAGTCAAAGCTTCTGTCCAGAGGGGGCAGATTGACTCTTTTGAAAAGCACTTTGAGTAGTCTGCCCATCTACTTCATGTCTTTATTCACTATCCCAGCTAGCATTGCTAGTCGGATAGAGAAGATCATGAGAGATTTCCTTTGGAGCTCCATTGAAGATGGTAACAGCCTCCACTGGGTCAATTGGAATGAGGTATGTCGTCCTAGTCTGCAAGGTGGACTTGGCATAAGACCTCTTCGTCTTATGAATGAAGCGTTGAAGACCAAATGGCTGTGTAGGTTTGCTAAAGAGGATGGTGCCATGTGGAACAAGGTGATTAAGGCAAAATATGGGATAGATGCATTCGGTTGGTGGAGTAAGAAGAGTCCTTACCCTCATGGGGTTGGTTGTTGGAAATCTATCATAGCCGGTCTTGAACGCTTCAAGTCTTTAGTGCATTTTGAGTTGAGGGATGGATCAAGGGTATTTTTTTGGCACGATGTTTGGTGTGTAGACCGTCCTTTAAAGAATTTTTTTCCTAATCTTTTTAGGATGGCTCGGTTTAAGAATGCCACGGTTAAAGAAGTTGTCTCTTGGGATGGTGAAGTTAGCAACTGGGATTTGAATTTCGTTAGGAATCTTAATGATTGGGAAGAGGATAGTGTTTGTAATTTGTTAGCCGTTCTTGCTGGCAAAAAGGTTTTTCAACAAGGCAATGATGAGATTGTGTGGCCAACAGGTTCTAGGGGTTCCTTTTCTGTCAAGAGCTTTTGCTTTGCACAATTTGAAGACTTGGACGGTTGTGTGTTTCCCGCTAAGTCCATTTGGAAGTCCAAAGCCCCCACAAAAGTGTGTTTCTTTGCGTGGGCTGCTACTCTAGGCAATATTCCCACAGACGATATGCTTAAGAGTAGAAATTTTAGAGGTCCAAGTAGATGCTCCATGTGTTTGGAGGAGGAAGAAACCGCGGATCATCTTCTTGTACATTGTCGATGGGTCTCCTCGCTTTGGGCTTTATCGCTCTCGCTTATGGGGATTAGTTGGGTTCAACCTTCTAATGTGAAAGATGTGGCGGTGGCGTGGAGCCGAAGGATGAAAAAGAGCTGGGTCCGTCAAGTTTGGGGCATGATTCCTTTGGCTATTTGGTGGGCTACTTGGAAGGAGAGGAATCGCCGTATTTTCGAGGATAAGACCTTGGCTCTTCAAGATTTCAAGATCTATTTTTTGAGGTTGTTGTATAGTTGGTGTATGAGGTTCAGTGACAAAGAGTTAAATTTTTTGGATTTTATTGATTGTATATTGGATGAGAGTGCAAGGAGCTAACGCGCTTGTATTACCCCTTTTGTACATGGGTGACATCCCCTTGGTGTCCTTTTAATATACTTCTATGTTTACTTACCCAAAAAAAAAAAAAAAAATGTATATCCTACCATACGTTGAGCAATCTCTAGTTTAGGCTGCTTGGATGGCCATAGTTGCCATATGACAACTCCAAGGAAGCCCCTATATCACTTGTAACTCAAATTTGTTGTGGGCCTAGGATGTATACAGAAATGTGATCTTAATATTATTCATCCCTATCAATAATGAATTAGATAACATGTGTGAAGTTTATCTTTTTCTTCTTGGGTGTTTACCTCCTACTCTCATCGAGTAAATCTTGGTCTTCGGGCATCTGGAAGTATTAAAGAAAATTATCCACTTTTGAATTAAATTTTGTATCTTGTGGGTTCATAATGCTTTGTTTCTTGATGTTAGGGCCATCGAGGAGTCCCAAGTCTTGGAAGAAATTTTGAACCCAACAGTTAATCAGGCCTTAGTTTGAGCCTAGTGATCCGTGGTCCTCTAAGAACTAGAATTTATTGTCTTGCGCGTCATTGGCATGCTTCATAGTTCATACCTTTTCTTAGAAATTATGTATTACAAGAGTATGAGCAACCTTTGCTCAAAGGTGCTTGTGTCATAGATGCTTCGCATAGGAACCTTAGTCGCTTAGCACTAGAGACATTTATTTGGATTCGTCAAGTCACTTAGCACTAGAGACATTTATTTGGATTCGTCAAGACTTGACAAACTGGTCGTTCTGGTGGGTTGTAGGTCGGGTGTGAGTCCTGGGTCAACTTGCTTGGTCGGGTCAACTTCGGGTAGTGCTGCTTCGCGTTGTTTCGGGCACGGGTCGGGTCAACTTTGGTTTTAAGATTCAAGTCATTTGAGAAGCGGATCAGTTGAACATCGGCTCGAGTCCGAGTGTGGGTCAGGTTTGTTTCTGGCTCCACTAAATTCTAATATCTGAACGAGTTGCTTCTAGTAATTAGGTCCGATTGGTCAACGTAAAATGCCAAATTGCATTTACAAGAGGGAAAATCCATCGTCCAAATAACACAAAGAGCCATGAAAAAAGGAGAGCTGGCCAAAAGGCGACGATATTCAACCATATGTCGCCCATTGCGCATTTTCTTGTTGTGATATGAAATTCGAGAATCTTGGTGATTGGTTTATGTTCATTCGAGGATCATTTACGGTCAAGTCCGAATTTGTTTGGGTTTGGGTTGTGTATGTTTAGGCCTGAGTTGGGTCGGGTATGGATTGGATCATATGTTTGATTCGGTCCTGGGTCGTTCAGTGTTGGGCTTTGGGTCATTGTCGGTTCACCGGCTTCGGCTGTCAGTTCAGGTATGGATTAAGGCGGTTCGGTTTGGGTTTCTGGTAAGGTTTGCCTAGTCTAGTCAAGGTGAATAAAATCATGAGACATTACCTCTTGAGATTTTGTTTGGATTTCCTACATGACGCTCTTCCAATTTGTTGATATCTCACCATCAGGACTTTCCTGTTTTCCACATTTTAGATTTAGTTGTAAATGAATCTTATGCTCTAATAACCCCCTTTTTTTTGCTGCGGTTACTGCAGGAGCTGAAGGACCAAAATATCTGCGAGTTCCAGCATACATATCTCAAAATTATACTGCTACACTAGAAATGTCATCAAAATTGCTTGACCGAAGCCTTGGAATGCCTCTTGAAGAAATTCCAAGCCTGACGATAGCAAAAGAACAGAGGTTCACCATACATGAAATATCTCCGGAGTGGGGATTTACGAATGATCCTACAAAGGTATATTTCCTAATGATCTTGCAATATCACTTTGCTACTAATGGCCCTTTGCCGATTCTCATAGTGCTGCATTAGTGTCAGTCAACCTTAATAGATTTTCTTGATCCAATCATATGAGGCTGGAAAATTGATCATTATCCTGAGGTTAATATGTTTCCTTTGTCTGGTTTTGGATAGAGTAGGAAGGGGTGATTTCTGTTATTGGTTTCATATATCCCTTACATTGTGGAATGGTGGAGTGTATATGGTTTAAATGCTCATTTCTGTGTCAGAAGCAACCTCTTGACCACAGGTCTCGTGCAGGTTATTATCATTGGATCTTTCCTCTGTGATCCATCAGAGTGTGCTTGGCATTGTATGTTTGGCAATGTTGAAGTTCCTTTGCAGATCATCCAGAATGGTGTCCTTATATGTCAGGCTCCTCCTCATCCATCAGGGAAGGTGACCCTCTGCATTACTTCAGGGAATCGGGAGTCCTGCAGTGAAATTAGAGAGTTTGAGTACCGGGACAAGTATAGTACTTGTTTATGCTGTGATAAATATGAAAGAGGAATGACAAGTACAGAGGAGCTGTTACTGCTAGTCAGATTTGTGCAGATGCTTCTCTCAAATTCGTGTCAAAAAGGAGAAAATTGTGAATTGGCAGTTGATTTATCAATTAAACCAAAAAGCGACGATGATTCATGGAGTCAAATCATAGAAGCTCTTTTATTTGGTGGTGGTTCTTTGTCCACAACCCTTGATTGGCTATTGCAACAACTTCTGAAAGACAAGTTAAAGCAATGGCTTTCATCAAAATCTCTGCAAGAAGGCACAGACTGTCCTTTGTCCAAAAAAGAACAAGGAATAATACACATGATCGCTGGATTGGGTTATGAATGGGCCTTGAACCCAATTTTGGGATGTGGAGTTGGAATAAACTTCCGTGATATTAACGGCTGGACTGCTCTTCACTGGGCTGCAAGATTTGGAAGGTAATTCTGATCCCATGGAACCTTTTTCTGTTGAAATGTGCTTGACTTTGAATAATTGTATGATTTGAAAATTTTGAGGTTAATATAGATCTTTCTTCGTGGTTCTTTGATTGTGTCTGTTAGCCATAGTTCCATGTTCTAATTCGAAGTTAATGGCTTTGATCTGTATGCTTATATAGTTACTGTGTCTATTTAAGACTGTATTAGGCTATATATTTGGAATCTGGATTACTGCACCTAACCTTACCGCTGAAATTTTGACTTGCATGATCTTCCAAAATTTTCTTCTATCTGTTGCGGGATGAATGGGCGTAAATTGAGTTTGGTCGTCCATGAGTGGGCAAAAGATTGAGTTTGGCTGAGGAGATGTTTATTTACTGTTCCCTACTCTTTCATATATTTTCTACAGGGTGTGGTTAGGCACCCATATTCAGTCGCTGCACAAGTTTGCGTGATCCAAATCAAAGAAAACTGAATCAATACTCTACAGTCCCAGCTACCTAAGCAAAATACTGGGAGAGTGACATCAGCCCTTTTTGTTTTTTTTTGGGGGGGGGGGGGGGGAGATGTACGCAGCCTTACCATTTAATTATGTATATTTGTGCCTTGTTGGTCCCTATATTTAAAAGCAATGATTGCCTATGGAAGTGGCTTGGCATGATTCAAGATTCATTGCCCAGTCCCACAATCGTCCTTGGAAGCTTTTCTCCTGTTTTTTCTTTTCCCCCGCTATTCAATGGTATTTTTGTTGGCTACCAAAATGCGAGAACCAAATTCTCCTTTCCTCATTCTCATGTTCAAGAAGTGCTCATATTGTGTGTATAAAATTGCATCCTTTCTTTAACAGGGAAAAAATGGTTGCTGCTCTTATTGCTTCAGGAGCATCGGCTGTGGCAGTGACTGATCCCAGTTCTCAGGATCCTGTTGGTAGAACTCCAGCACATATAGCTGCTGCTTATGGCCACAAAGGACTGGCTGGCTATCTGTCAGAAGTGGCACTCACTAGCCATCTCTCATCCCTCACACTTGAAGAAAGCGAGCTCTCCAAGGGCTTTGCTGATGTAGCGGCAGAATTAGCTATAGATTGCATTTCGAAGGACAGTGTCTACTCAAGTGAGGGTCAACTTTCACTAAAAAAATCATTGGCAGCTTTTAGAAATGCAGCGCAGGCAGCTGCACGTATTCAAGCTGCATTTCGTGCACATTCTTTCAGAAAGAGGCAGCAGAGAGAAGCGGAAACCTCAGTAGCTTTTGCTGGTGTGGATGAATATGGTTTCATTCCAAATGACATTCAGTGTCTTTCAGCGGCTTCAAAATTGGCATTCTGCAACTATCATGAGCATAATAAAGCTGCATTATCTATTCAGAAAAAGTATCGAGGCTGGAAAGGTCGAAAAGTGTTCCTAGCACTGCGCCAGAAAGTGGTGAAGATACAGGTAAACATTTCTTAAGTTTTTCCTAGTTAACTATCCTCAAGAAAGCTTAGTTGCCTATGTTTTTGCTCTCTCGAATGAAATCTGTCCCCCCCCCCCCCCACCAAAAAAAACCTTACAACTTTCTCCTCTTTCCACTTGCCATTTAGCATCATTTACTGTGTTCAGGAAATAATTCTGTATGGGTTTAGCGTTGATTGGTAAATGTCAGGACCGGGACATGTGTGCTGGACTTCCATCAAATTTTAGCCTTTGTTTTTGGAAAGGATAGTGCAGTTACTTTACAGTTCATCTTAAAGCAAATTTGGCATAGCAATCACGCTCTCTTATTTATCTTCCGTTCCCAGGCTCATGTGAGAGGTTATCAGGCTCGAAAAAGCTACAAGGAAATATGTTGGGCTGTTGGTATTGTTGAAAAAGGTATACTACGATGGCGCCGTAAAGGAGCTGGCTTGCGAGGATTTAAACCTGAGTCAGAATGTATTGGTGAAGATGAAGATGAAGAGGATATTATCAGGGCATTCCGCCAAGAGATAGTAAATGTTGCTATTGATGAGGCTGTCTCAAGAGTGCTGTCTATGGTTCGGTCTCAAGAAGCACGTGAGCAATATCACCGTGTGCTTGGAAAATACGAAGAGGCTAAGGTAATTGCTCCATACGGTCCTTTAACTATACTCTTTTCCTGTTGACGCAAATGGTAAATTCTTACTTAGTGCTTTGCTATTAGTTTTCTTCTCGGTGATGAAGTTTAGTTGAAAGGATTCCTGTGCTTCTTTCCAAAATCTTTACATTTCTTTCACACAAGGATGTCGAACTCCATCATGAATTGAAATTCTGAAAATTTGGTGGACTCCTGAGAGGCTAGAGCTGTTATTGGTATGCTGATATATTTTGCAAATTGGAAGGCCAGCTTGTGGTCTACAGGTCAAAAGGCGCGTGACCCACTTGGAGGTGGATTTGGATGAATGGTTGAGACAAGTGGTACAGATTATGAATATCTTGGATTTAGGAGTAAACGCAGCAGTTTGTTGAGACACGTGAAGTAGAGAGAGATTGGTAATTCAGGTAGAGACTTCATGGTGCAATGGATAAATCTGATAGAGTGTCGTGGAATTCTGCATCTTTAGTGAACTTCATCCATTTATTGAAATGTTTTCCTTTGTTCATTATATCCTGAGTGTAGCCTTTCTAGTTGGGGCACATCAGGTCGTTAGATTGAATGCGTTTTTAATGAGTTGCGTTTTAGTTGGAGGGAGAATCATGTTGGAATTAGAATATAGGTGTTTAAAAAATCGGACACAGCCATGCAATCTTGCTGCTGGCTGTTCAGTGTCTTTCACAGTTATCCATGTTCTGGGTTTGAGAAGAGCTTACTTTTAAAGTAGCCCGAAAAAGTCGCCATGATAAGCGACTTTTTGGCTTCGGGTGGACTAGACCTAACAAAGTAACAATTGTTCCTTTGTTGTGGAGTAGTTGGAAACCAACACCTTTCAAATCCAGTCATCAAACAGCTTTTTACAATTCAATTGTAGAGGTGAAGCTAAATGCATCTGACAACCCCCCCCCCCCCCCGGGTGGGTCCTTCAGCTGTGGGGCAGGACTATGGGGCTTTGCCACGGAGTTGAATAATCACGACTGTAACTTTGATATCCCTCCATTTGGACTAATCTTCAACATTACCTTTATGACAAAAGCCACTGTTTAAGCATGCTGTTTGCTGATAGCTCAAATTTTGTCATTGTATTTTGCAGGCAGAGCTTCAAGGCATAACAGATCAGGGGGCATCAACTTCCCAAGGGGTTTTTCCAACATGGACATTATTGGATAATGATGACATCTTCCATTTGCCTTGAAAGGTTTGGCTTGGCTGGTCACCTTCAGTTGTGGGGACTGCATGAAGATTGTTTGGTCCGCTAAATGAATTTGAATTGTTTGTAGTTTAGGGTTTCATACAAGTGTACTTTAAATTAAATTATGGTTAATGTTCGTGTTCTGGATAGTGTATCATATATGTAAATAGCTGAGTGTGCAGTGCTCCCTCTATACTTCTGAACTGTAACTATGGTCTTCATGCCCAATAAGTATCTCATAATGGGTGGTCTGCTCTAGCACGTTGGGAAGCCTCATTGTGAGTACTGTTAGTTTGACTTATGTCCATGGGACTTGGGTTACGTCATTGGTTATGGCTCACTTGAAAACAATTATAGATCTTGCTCAACGTGTTATAATGTCCTATTTTCAAACATTTGAGCTGTTAACATGTTCATGATTTTCCCAAGCCTTGCTACACATTCCACTTTTTTATGAATTTTCCTTAAATTTTGTAAAATTTTTTCTAGTTCCTTTCCTATTTCTCTCCAAAAAAGAAACAAACTATAAAAGTCATATATGCATTCCAAAATTCTTCGGGTACGAAAGCGACTAATGGTAATACATTTATAATATCTCAGCATGGATTCAAAATGTGGTCGAAAGGCAACGAAATGGTCACGTTGGGAAGATTTTGAAATTGAGTGAACAACGTTTTTACGCTGCAATAACCACAATATGGAATGCGATGGCCGTATTATGCTGCAATAACCACGATATGAAATGCGATGGCCGTATGCTGCAATAACCACGATATGGAATGCAATGGCCGTATTAGAGTGACTGTACTGCTACTAAAATTGAAATCATAACTGAATCTGCATTTTGAATTTTTGGTAGCAATAGAAAGGGGAGAGAGAGAGCGCGCGGGAAAATCGAGTGACAATTGAGGGGCCCTAACGTTGTATCAGTTATATGGCCGAGATTCTCGACATTTTCTTGTTTTCGGTTATAAAGGGTAGTTAACGACAACCAGTGTCAATTCCCCAACCTTCGTCTTTTCTGGTGCTTCGCAATTTTAACTTGCGAGCCAAATTTTCAATCGGCGTTAACCCATATGGAATCTACTAAGACCAGCAGCAACAAGATTGAACTCATTCAATCCGCAATTCAACAACTGCTCGATTCCAGGAAAGCTGAAACCGCTTCTACTAACGATGACGATGACCGCCATCTCCTCTCGAAGCTGCTTTCTCAGGTATGCAGAAACTCTGAAATACCAAATTGCTAAATGGGTATTCTAATTTCTTAATGAATCCGTCATCTTTTGTTTGATAATTGCTCGTTCTTCATTTTGGTGGGCAAAAATATGTGGTATGCACGCTTTTGCAATCTTAATCTATCGATGGTAGTCTTGTTGGATGGTATTTTGGGGATGAGAATTAAGGGCTTGTTATGGGGTCGCTATTTTATGATCTTGTTAGAGCGAAGGTGGTTACACCTCCGTTGTAATCCCATGCCAATTTTATCCGCTTGTCTAGCTTGGGTAAGGCTCATACAATGTGACCTCTCCAAGCCAAATGCCAACCTTTGTAGGATTCCAATTCCATATGCTTGCAAAAATAAGGTTGCCGCACGCCTTGACCCCTCAAGGAGTTCTTTTTGGATGGTCCTGTTTTATTTGTTGAGTAGTTTGTTTTACAGGGCTTAAAGATTAAAGCTTGCGTAGGTTCTGGAGAAATTATGCTATATTTGGTTGACTGGGGTGTCAAATGTGCTATTGATGAATGAGAGAGACTATGGCTTAGGGAATTTGGATCTATCCTGTTCCCACATGCATAAAATGCAAAATGTGCAATGGTTCGGACTTAGGGGTGCATAGTGCAGAGTCCAATATATGAGTCTTGCGGATGCTACGTGCCAGCAACTAGTTGAGGATTGTTGATTGGAGTAAATATTTGTTAGAGCCTGCAAATTCTGAAACATAGAGGAAGATGGTTATCATGTCATTTGTAGAAACATCTGATTCCCCAAATCCCCTTCTTCCTTCCCCTTTCAAATACCCAGCTCTGAGCAGATGTCCAAGGTGTTGGTTTGGTCTTTGATAGCGAGCCTTTCTTATCGGTATTAAACCTTGCTCCTTCTGACTGGGCAGTGTTTCTGCATAACCAAATGAGATTCCTGGGTCTTATTTATTAGGGAGACCATGCAGTTTCCTTGAACTTGGCATTGTTCAACTGCTGGTGTTTTTATCAGCAATCTACTGAAACTTATGTTGCTTTCCCCAAGTAATGTACTGAAAGTTATGTTGCTTTGGAAACAACCGTTCTATTGCTTTTGTGAGGGGCAAGAGCGCATAGATCTTGTCCTCATATCCTGCCATGGTAAGATTCATACTGCTCATTGCTGTGTTAATAAGCCATCAGATAGATGAGTGCATCGTAGAAAATGCTATATTCCACTTCTGCTAGGTGGATGTCGTCACCATTACCATTATTTGTGGATACCCTACCACTTCTACTTGGTTGTCAATTTTTGCCTTTCTAAGCATACCTTTGTGGAAGACACCAAATTGCTGATTACCCGTCTGATTGGTGGATACCATAGCATTATCATTTTTTGTGGGTATGATGTCAGAGTTGGAAAAAAATTATGAACAGAACTCACGTTGAAAGGCTCGGAAAACACTTAAAGATTGTCTCACGCTTTGATTTGGAGATGTGCACAATCTAGTATGCATAAAGTTTTGTCTGTCAAGAGCGTTGAGAATTACTCTTTTATGAACAGTTGGAATCACTAAACGGAGATGTTCAGAAGTCATCTGAAGCGGCTGAATCGAAGGAGTTGCCTTCAAGTCCCATCAGCAAACAAGAAACAGAAAGCAAAGATGAAGCTAAAACATCTAGTAGAAAAACATCATCTGAAGCAGAAGACGTGGTCAAAGAGCTGAAGAAGTTGGGGAGGCAAAATACGATCACCCATTGCTTACTGTCAGCGCTGATGATATTGACTGTTGCTTGGCAACTCTCTGAGGTGTCTATCTTACTGAAAATGAAAGATGGTGTGCGCCACCCTTTCAGATCTTTGGGTAGGATGGTCGCACGTGTGCTCAGAGCTCCCATATCAGATGCAATGGGATCAGAGAAACTGTCACCATCATCCACAAAGCAAAATGGCACCAAGAAGATCACTCTTAATCCCGTGATGGGTTTGTCAGGCCTGATGACTAATGGTCAAGAATGATGGTTAATTTTCTTTTTCCCGCTTTCCCGTTATGGAGTCCTCTAGTGCGAAATCAAGGCTCTAACCAGTTTTTCATTTCACATTCTAGGTTCTTTTTGTTTGGGGTGGGGTTGACAAGGCAGGCAAAGATCGATATGAGTAGGTTTTGTGCTTTGATATCAACACTCAAAGGCTGTAGCACTCTAGCTAACACCTAGTGTAGATTGTCAGATGAGAAATTAGGCTCCTAGTTTCACTCTTAGCCTCTTAGGACTATTTTGCCTGAAGAGAACGGGATTTCTATGCTGTAGAGCAATCAATATTATACTTCTGTACAGTTTGTTAAGGAAAAAAAGGAATATGTATATCATGCTTTTTCCTGTGCCTCAGCTTTTAGCAGTCTAATATCAGTGAGTCGTGCAAACGACCAAATCCATCTTGAGTTGAGATCCCACTGCTGCCATGTAAAGTTAATCTGAACACTGGACAGACCAATACTTTCAGTTACTGCTGGCATGGAATGCTAGTGTTGGCTTGACCGAAGCCAAGGCTGTGAGATGTGTGAAGGGCGTGGAGGTCCACTATAACTATAAACAAATGCAAATCAAAGTTGATGTCAAAAGCTTGATGGAGGCTAGGGAAGGGCACCATCTTGCCTAGAAAACCCAACAGGGTGCAGCTGCATGCCTGCATCGTTTTCCTTTATATGCAAAGTGGGGAAACTCATGGCTAGGTACCCGTAGGCAATGTGTCACCAATATAAGTTCTTCAAAAAGATCGTGTGTTAAAATCCCCTACAAATCCTGAGCCCAAATCAGATACCTAACCACATACAACTTCGGAAAACAACCACGCAGCCAGGAAGAATGGGAGTCCACTCACAATAAGCAGCGGCCAGCTTAAGCCGTCCCATCTCATCCTCTAGTGCAGTAGCCAGTAGCGCCTGGTTCATGCTGCATAATCTAATAGGTCGTACTCTAAATTTCCATGAACACGCCGAAAGCAGGAGGGGGTGACAAGGAAGCTATAAAAACTTAAGAGAATCTTAACCTCGATAAATGGAATAGTAAATTCATTCTTGAAGACATCTTCTGTTCAGGTGAAGTCAATAGACTGCCCAGTACCAAAGCTAGACGCTTGACTTAAAGAAGAGAAATACCGAATGCATAATCTGACACTAATGATTAAACATGCCCAACCAAAAAATTTCTGGTTTCCACCCAGAGTTCTGGAACTACATAGATAAGCAAACTGGTTGTTGACCCCACAATGAAACAACACAAATCTTCACACCTCGGTGAGAAACTCGGTCCAGACTCCTGTATTAAGCATAGTTCAAGCGGAAGATATCGTTCTGCACGTAAAAACTTCCTTGCGGTGTTGGCATCAAATGGAACATCTACAAACACAAGCAAAATAAACCATGTCAGCTTGAATAAGAGGGGGGAAAAAAGGAACCTTTTAAAAAAAGGTGATACAAAAAGCACCAGGGAGGGGGGGTGTTTTCAGGGGCTTTGGAAAATGCCCAAATGTGCTGCCTATCAAGATGCCTGGGCTCAAGACGCACTTCTGAACTAAGAAACCGACTCACCAGCACTGGCAGGTAGATGGCACAACACTCGTTATAGACTCAGCATATTATTCTCAAATTAGCACTAGATTCATTGGTAGCCATGGAGGACCAATATCTGAGGACAATTTTGGCTTTGAGCACGAGTCAGCAATAAAAGTAGCAAACTTGAATGGATCCTCTCTCGTGTAGGGCAGGATTATATATTTATATTTAATTGCAAGCCAAACATGTCAGCAAGATAGAGAAGGTAGCTAAAAATCAACTTGTGGTTCAATTATATTGTTCTTAACATCGTTGATCTAGCTGTTTAGAAGACATAACCAAAGATGATGGGTGTCTAAAACTAATACAATGATGACCAAAAAATCTGTACACGTACCTAAATCAATTCTACATTATATCCAGACTCCCAAGAAGCAAAATTTAATCTGGCAATCCCACCTGCTATACTAAGGAGATGCAGAGTCCAGACAATCTACAATAATCATCAAACTTACTTCTAATGATATTTGTGCTAGAACTATGATTCTAATGGTAACCCAAAAGTGTGCAAAAGACATGCAAGCCCCAAAGCAAGAGTTGAATTCCGTATACATTACTTGGTTACACTCCCCCTTCTTAAATAGGTCCAGAGAAACACAAATTCACTCCTATCTTAATTGGTTACCCTCTGCTTCCTTTTCGGCGACGCTCTAGTCAACAGATTTGAGGCACATACTCTACCAAACACTCTCACTAGTCACAGGGGTTCTTAGGCACAAGATAGCTTGATATTAATGTCATCAACCTTAACAACCAGGCACTGTATTCATAAAGATTGAAAACCACCAGCGTGGAATCTGGACCAATTTAAATTTGAAGGCAGCTTCTGAAAGAAGGCCCAACCAAGTTTTGGTAACTAAGAGTATAATCGCAGTCATTCCGTAACCTCCCCCCCCCCCCCCTCTTTTTTCTCTCCAACCAGAAAAAGGGACAGGAGGTGCCAAGGAAGGCAGCAGCTAGGCAAAATGAAGCAAAATTGATTGTCTTGATGCTGACTAACAAAGGCAGTTGGCATCTAAGCAACTAGCTCAAACTATCAAGGAACCAACTACGTGACACTAGAAAAAGAAGAAACCCTAATCACAACCAAAGTCATCAACTGGCAACAACAAAAAACAGACATAAAAAGAAGGCCGTATCACAAATCCGGGGATCCGCAACCGAGACTAAATAAACTAGAAAGCCTTCCAAAAAGAAAACATCAGCAACCCCTGTCCCAAAAACCAATATATTCTTTTTGATGTGGATTTTGAGGAGCATGCGTTTATCCACTACTTAATAAGTAAAACCTCCAAAGCATCGTCATTGCCATCCATTATTATTGAAATACCAACAACCCCTAAATTTAACATCTAAAACATTAGATCGACCAGAAGACAATAAACGGTATACAACGAGGATGACCAAAGCGTAGCGAAACCAACGAACAGCAACAGAGAACTCTAGAAACCCTAATTCCCCGAAATCGTCAGAAATTCATCATCGACAAATTCGACAACAAACAAATCCATCGAAACAAACATTGATGAATCCAGATCAAGCGAAAATCGATAGAGAAAGGAGAAGATCTGAAAAGGCAAACCTGGCTGAACTTGAGGGCGTGCTGCTCACCGGCGAGCTGGAGGTTGCCGGAGACAAAGACGAGCATGCCGCCGGTGCCGGAGGGCTGGCAATCGACGGTGGTGATCGAGTGCTGGCACTGCTGGAAGGGGAGGCTGTTGAGCTTGGCGGTGATGTTCTGGGCGCCCTGAATCTTCTGACCCTCGAAGGTCAGCATTGAGCTGTCCTGGTACAAACCCACCAGCGCACCACGATTCGCATCGAAGGTGGTGTAGTAGTGCTCTACGAACGCCTTCGCCACTGCGTCTGGATCCATGCCGCTCTGATCACTCGCTCTCTCTCTCTCTCTCTCTCTCTCGGTAGCCTCAGATTAACGCCACCAATAACAATGGAAAAGAATGGGCGATTATATTTATGGGATGGCTTCGCTGCGTAAAAGTTTCTCCTCTTGAGTCTTGATGCCCTTATTACGTATTAGTGGCGTTGACAAGTCATGATTTTGTGGGGTTTTTTTCTTTTTCTTTTAATTAATGGCAAGGCCCTAATTTGGATTGACAATTTAGGGTTAGAGTATTTTTCAACCATATTCTTTATATTCGATATCGGTATGACACTTTCTTAAAATATTAGAGTAATTTTTTGAGTTAGATCAACTCTCTATGAGTAAATGTGGACCAATAAAATTATTTTATTTTTTTATTTTCTAGTTCAGCTATTTAGGATAGTAAGGAAAACCAAATCTTAAAATTTAAGTGCACTAAAGAGCATCAATATCAATTACTAGATTAGAACCTCGTTGGTTTTATTTTGTTTATAATGCGGGTCACAGTGCGGAATTTAAATTCATCAAAATTATTAAACTATAGTCCTTTTTTCCCCCTTGTACTTAACAGGGACCGAGGTTACAAAATCTTTTCAGGCTCAATGTAAAAAGAAAATGGTTGTACCGTCACTTAGGCCCTCCACATATATAACAGCATTGCATTCAGGCTCAATGTAAAAGGAAGTCTCACAGTGAAACCATCATGGACTTACCAGCAGGTAATAATGTACAAAACCAACAGCATTCTCACAAAATGTTCCAACAATTACATCGAATCATGAGCTTTATAACTATGTTTCCCCTCTCATCGCAAAAAAGTGAGTGAAGGATGGGTACATCACAAATGTCCGGTATTTATTCTAGTAAGTCATATACAGGACGACTTCTTTACATGCTCTCTTGTAGATTAAATCCATATATATGCCACAAAGCCGTGTTGCCAGAATTGAGGCCGAACATCAAGTTGATGCAAATAATGGGAAACAACACTGTGCATGGAGTTATGATCCCGACAGCTTGACTCACAGATGTAAGCAATTGGAATGTCAACAGCTGCAGTATGGTGTGCATCTCATCCTGAATGCAAATCCAATCTGTTTCTGCAGATTGTTGGATGTTGTATAACCGAGTCGATGAAACAACAGCAAATGTGCGTAGTTTTGAGCAAGGATGATCGATCCAGTTTAGAACACTCTGAAAGACAGGAAAATGTACCTCGTTAAGTTGGCCATCAGTATCATGCTTAAAACAATTGGGCAATAATCTTCGACATGACACAAAAATCTAGTGAAACTACTCAGATAGAAGATCGGCATAGCAGAGACGACACAAACTCCTCCAACTCCGAATAGACCTGATTCGGCCGCTTTGATTATATGTCATTTGTACAATAATTAATACATCCGCTGATAGTGCCTCAAAATTGCCATGGATTAAAACACGAAAATAACTGTTCAACAAAATTAGCCAGGTTAAGGTGGATCTAACCTAGGGTATTTGGTTCATTAGTGAATAGGGACTGAGGCAATAGTGAATTGAATATAGATTCAACTTTCAAGCAGCAATTTTAATCTTGAACAGAATTCTAACTACATTACAGGGCATTCAAAAGGGAAGCCAAGAAGAAAGGCCCAAAATAAAAAAAAAAGACAAATTGAAATCGAGGCATGAAAGGCAGAACACATCATGGAATTTTCATAAGCTCTGCAGATTGCAACTAGCAATATGCCCAAAAGCAAATGCACTAAAAGATTCTGAATGCACAGGAAGAGCCCAGGGCACACAATGGCTCCTGCCTAGATGGAGTCTAAAGGTCACACGCACACAAGCTTACTTAGCAATTCACAGAGAGCACTTCCAACAGCTATCTTATCCAGATACAAGAGACTTTTTTTTAACAAAATAGAAACATTAAAAAAACAATGTAAAAGAGAAGAAATATAGAAAACTTACTTCTACACCCAACAGCAGATTGCTTATGAGGCCAAAAGCATCCATCAGCCATGTGCCCATGGCTTGCACTCAAGCCACATGAACTCCTTCGCAAAGACAGGGCCTACTCATTTCGGTAAGAGCTTGCTTGGAAAAGCGTGAGACTTCCCGATATAGTTGTTCAGCTTCAAATGGTTTTGAAACATAGCCATCCATTCCACACTTAATGCATTCCTCTTGAGTTGCCTGGATAACATCTGCAGTCATGGCCAAGACTGGAACATGCCAATTTGAAATGTCATCGTAGTGTTCAGCGGATACTTCTCCATTTTGGATCCGGGCATTGATGTCGTTCTCCCTATCACGAATTCTCCTTGTAGCTTCAAATCTGTAGGGAAAGATTCAATATTAGCTTGCTAAAGATCTACAAACCCCCCCCCCCAAAAAAAAAAATAAAAGAAACTGTGTTCAAGAATCCAGACACGCTTTAATAGTTATGACATAATATTTAACAATCCCAACCATCTAAGAGATCCAAAAAAGCATCTTTTGGTATCATTACCATGCAACAGTCAAAAGTCATTCAAATGACTATAATGAGATTTTCATGAAACCAAACTCAACAAAACAGATAACTTTAGCCAATGGTTGAAGGGTCATAAAAAAAGTTGCCCCACCTCATGTGAAAGCCCATTGGGTTTGAAGTACCGATGAACCAGACCCCTTATCTCATGCTAAATATCTTGCTACTTATTTAGAATAGAGGGGTGGCTGGAATACATTTGAACTTCTAATCTCATATTCACACTACCTTACAAGTCATGGAGTCATCTCAACCCAAAGCTCTATTACTACAAGAACTAAATCAATAGCCAAATTCAGTGGGAAATAAGCCTCTTTTATGTTACCAAGCAACAAAGACACTGACTTCCACACCTGAATTGTATAGGGTTTCAGCATATGCCTCACCAGTTATGAAACAAAAACTAGCAACACATAGAGCCAGGCACCATTGCTCATAGCAATGAAATAACACTTACCCATCCATTTCTGGCATTTGGATGTCCATGAAACAGGCATCAAAGATGTGAGGTGGCTTGAGTTTTTCAATGGCCTTTCTCCCACTATCCACACAGTCAACTTCAGCTCCATACTTTCTTAATGCCCCCGCAGCAACTTTAAGGTTAGTGCTATTGTCATCTACAACAAGAATTTTTTTCCCGCGAAGAAGTTGCTGGAGTGGCAAATTGGCCAGTACCCCATTACGGAAATTTCCTTTGTTCCTAACACCCATGGCTCGCTGTAAGGATGCTGCGACCATGCTTGCCCTGAGAGGCTTAATGATGATAGATGGAGTATCATCAGTGCACAAAGCAGAGTATCTGCCCAAGTTTACACTGTTTGCTAGAACAAAAAGTTTCGGAGGCCTGCCACAGTTGAAAATTTTTAATCTGTTGGCAAAAAGAGAGGAAGCTTTCAGATCCTTGTTCCAGACCTCCTGCTCAATAAGCACCACATCAATGAACGGATTTCTGGCACTAATAATTGATGCACTTTGGTTCAAATCAGGCGCTACTTCAACATTGAAGCCAAGCCGCTGAATATGATATTTTGCCACTTTCAGTCGCACTTGTCTAGGGTCTACAACCAATGCCCTCATGCCTTGAAATTCAGCAGAAGCTGAACTAGATTGGTTGCTCTTCTGCTGATTCTTAACCTCATTTGAGCTCAAACTCACACTGCTAAAAACTGCAGTGAACGTGAAGGTGGAACCTACTTTAGGCAGACTAGCAAACCCAATCTCACCATTCATGAAGCCAACTAGGCACTTGCTTATACTCAGCCCTATGCCTGTGCTTCCATTTCTAGGACGTACTTGCATGAAGGGAGTGAAGATGCGGGACTGGGCTTCAAAGGGGATGCCAGAACCTGTATCCTCAACTGTGACGATTAGGTTCACGAGATTTGACGAAGGCAATGACAATGAACTAGTATGTCCATCTTGACTGAGAGTTTTGAATCTACCCCAACTCCTCCGTCTATCTGCAACAGGAAACCCACTCAAGGAATTCTGTGATGATAAGCCTGTTTCCACATCTATTGAGTCCCTCACCTCATCCACAAGATGGACAGTCACAAAAATATGCCCTCTCTCCGTGAACTGTCACAATGAAGAACTCAATTTAATTGATTGCTCCTTACTCTATAGCTAAATCAAACAATTTACCACAGAACAGAGATGACACATAGTACCACCATTCTTAACTATATTTTCAACAAAGAGAAATTATGAAACTTCATGGATTTTAAAGCTTCACAGACAAACATTACATTGCAATATAAAGAGAAGGTATATTCCTCACTTCTATGAATGTAAATTTCTACTCTATTTTATCGCAGACAGTGCAACATGAGATCAACTTTTTGCGGAACTGAAACCACCTTTAAAATGACAATACCACCACCAAGTATGTGCCATGCCACGATGGGGTCTAGGGGCGTCAAGATAGGCGCAGCTAGCTCGACCAAGAATTGCATGAGAGGCATCATCACAAAGACCATGCATGAGAAAAGATTTTGGCCAAAAATTTGAGGTAGTCGACGTAGAATTAATGAATAGATAAATGGTAACATGTCCATTATGCCTATGCTTATTATTTATGGAACTGTAACAAACAGAGATACTGTCCAGAAGCCTTATGCATACTTTGATTGAGTTGCTCATGAGATTTGTGATAATTTGACGGAACCTTCCTGGATCACCAACCACCAATTCTGGCACTTGCTCTGAAACATAGACAGCTAACTGCATACCAAAAATTAAGGATGAGTGACGTTATAAGATTTGGAGTCCAACATAACACTGAGCAATACAAAGAGATGAAAAATGAAGAGTCTGTCACCTCTACTCCTTTTTCTTGAGACTTCCCCGAAAAGAGGGATAGCACATCATCCAGGATTGCCCGCAGATCAAAGGTAACAGCCTCTAGCTCAAGTTTACCAGCTTCAATCTTTGCCTGGTCAAGAACCTCGTTGATAAGAGAAACTAGAGCCTTTCCGCTTGCCTGGGCTGTCCTCACATAGTCTTGCTGAGTTTCATCAAGATGAGTGTCCGTCAGCATATCCAGCATTCCTGGAAGTTCAAATATATCGAAGTACAAATAAGGGGAAAAAAAATATATGTTCGTTTCTTTTCAAAGCTCTATGGTAATAATCACATAGAAGGTTTAAACAAGAATTACCCAAAACTCCATTCATAGGGGTCCTTATCTCATGAGAAACAGTAGCAAGGAACTGCACACGTCAACCAGGTAAGATTAGAAAAATACACAGTGCATGAAAAGTTCAGTTTGGATGATAAATACAAACAGAAGAATCAAATACCTGTGACTTAGCAATATCAGCTGCCTCTGCTCGTTTCTTAAGCTCCATCATTTCATGATAGTCATCCTCCACTTTGGCAATCCTATTCAGAGTTGCATGGAATATATGTCCAATGAGTAAAGCAATCACAAGTATCCCAACTGCAGTTGTGATGGCTAACCAGGGCCATGGAGTTTTCTGTTTGAATCTGCAAAACAGATGAAGATCAGTGTTTCCATCATCCCATTTACTCCTCAAGGTACTTGATCACATCTACTTATCCTCTAACTTTATCCCCAAGGCATGCATACATAGCTATGATGTGTGTGACTCATAATATTGCATTTCATCCACCCATCTTTCACAAAGTGCTTCAGAGTACCAAACCCTCCCCCGGCCCCCCCAAACCCAAAAAAAAAGAGAGAGAGAGAGAATAGAAGGAAAAAAACACTACCATGTCCCATGAACCTGCAAAAAGTGAGAATTGCTAACTGCTGATGTACTTAAAGAGGGTTATAGATACAACTTTTGAATTTGCCAATGCGTGCTCACCTACAACGCATCTCATGCCGTCTGAAAGGGTCTCCAAAGTTTAGCTGGCTAACATGCTCCAAGTCGTCACCTGATACATCTGAACCATACATGCTGATGGGATTGGAGAGATTAGTTGTATCATAAACATTTACAAGGATTGTCTGTTTGCTGGCAAGCTGGTGCAGCAACTTCTCCACGAGTGATTCTATGTCGAAGACCCCTCCTAGGTACCTGTTTGAAACATTTGTGACTACATATCATTCTGAGTCCTTAATCAGAAGGCAGAAGCAACTTAAGGCTCTTAAATCATGTAACTATCAGCCAAAACAGTATGATCCACGGACATGAAACAAAATGCACACTGGAATCTCAGACTGTAGTGAACACAGCCAAACGGGTCATTACATAATGTGGTGTCCTGAAGTTTACACGATCCAATATGTGGAACAATACACTCACAATAAATGTTACAAAAACTTTGACCTAAAGATACAATTACATTTCACATGGATAAAAAGACTTGGCTCATACGTTGGCTTTCAAAAATGTCAGCACTCCCATAATCTCTCATATAGTACAGGTAAAGTCTGAATATGTATGCTTTTGGAGAGGAACCACAAAAATATGCTTACAATGACCTGAATTATGCTTTCATATGCTAGTTTTAAATGCTTAGTTCCTATACTTCTCACTCATACGCTAAGCTCTTGATTTCAAATTCAGGTTGAGCATTTTAACCCAATCAGTACTATAACAGTTTGTATGTTTTATTTCCGGGAAATGATCATCTCTCAATATTAACAAAGATGCTGTAGCTAAACTTTATGCCTCAGATTACAGATTCCTGTACCGTGCAATGGAAATACAGTTATTCTCAGGGGAAAACTCTAACTAAATTACATTGAAATGAGATGTGGCATACCCATCAGTGGCTTGGATCCTCTCGTTTGAAGTAGCATTAGAAGGTAGATCCCGTTCATATACAGCAAATGTCAGAATAACTCCAAGGCGGCCCGTTTTGAGCAATGGAAAAGGGGCTGTCAAAACTCCCTTCCCAGATGCTCTTGCACGCAATACATTTTCACGATCCTCCTGTAAATGAGAGTTGCAAGTAGATGAAAACATAAATAATTCTTCTAACAAAATTATTTGGTTGTGTACTTGTGTATAAGCTTAGGAGGTCAACCGCCCAATATCAACCGTTGAAGTCAACTGAAATTGACTTGGAATATACATTTTAAAAGAGTATGAATAACTAAAATTAAAAAGAATAAATTGGAAGAATAATAAGCAGTTCCTACCTTCCCTGACAGCACATCCACAGAAATCACATGAGCAATGGTATCTTGTGCAAAGATTACCGGGGCATATTCTTCTTGAACTGGAGAAGGCTCCAAGTTTTCAACAGCATAACCATCCTTCTCAACAGGAGTTTGTTCGATACAATCCATACTCTTAATAGTCCAGCCTTGTTGCTGCTCGAATTGCTCCCTTTCAGAGTGGAGCACCCTCTCAGCATATGCCACACCGCTTGTTAGAGGCCTCTCAAAGGCGGTTCTTTCTGTGTACCTTGCAAAGGTTTCCTGTTCCAAGTTTTACCATAGTTAGCTTCTAATTGAGGGTAAGCTCTTCTAAAGCCACAAGACAAACTTTTAGGAGGAAAACAATGCCAATGGACCACTGAGCTCAATTCAAAGCACAACATTCAGGAGATTTGGATAGCTCATTTTATCCAAAAGATTTATACCCATCAACCCATACATTACAACAATTTTACATAATGTGAAATTATGAATCTTTTAGGATATTAAGCAAAGTTGCAAAGCCAGATCACCGGAAAGTTATGCCTAAGAGATCACAGCATAGCAGGATTAGTCCATTTCTGTGAAACAAAACTCACTTACCTGATCAATAGCAGTTGGATTCTTGCCATGGTGAAAGGTGGAAATCAAAATGGCCATAGCTTGGACGTGATTCACACTGACATTGAACTGATCCTGCAACATCCTAGCCCTCTCATCACACATGCTGGCAAGGGCCTCTTTTCTCTTCTCAACAGCTTGTGACCTCATGTACCAGAAAATCCAGAGACTAACAATAATCCACAGAAGCACCCAAGCTACCAGAAGCTTCTTCCACCATGTCTTTCTCACCCTTTTTGTCCCAATATATTGGCAACAGTGGTAGTGAATCTTCCAACTATTTCCAGTGATTTTCTCGCACAAGTCCCACAAAACTTTTCCTCCATCACCTAGCAAACCAGGCTTGGCATCCATTACCTCACCACTTATTAGCCAATCCACTGGGATCACTGAGATAAGCCAGCAACATATCATCAAAAGCACATGCCCCACCTTCAGCCCAAAACCAAGCACAAGTAGGAAACTCATCCAAACCAGTATCCCACTTGGCAACTTTGTTTGTTTGTTTTTGTTTGGTTGTTTACATTTGGAGCAGTGCGAGCAATAATTGGGTCTGACTATTGGTTAAACCCAGGGGGAAGACTGATAAATAAAGCTAGGCAGGAGGAGAGAGGAGAGAGGAAAGAAAAGGAGCACCCAGTCGTCAAAGTTACACTGTTGTTTAACCAACCCCTGGAAAAATGCAAATTTTGCAGAGGGCAACGCAGGGAAAGAAAAACATGGAGAAGAAAGAAGAAAGCAAGTGGAAGAAGGTATTAAGCTAAGCTCTCCTACCCTCAACCCCTTAGTCTTTAGCCCACCAAGAAACAAGATTCAAGAGGATCGAACGCAAGAAGATGCCATGCCAGCTTATCCCATCCCATGGCATCCAGAGTAGCTTGAAAATTTAAAAAGGACAGATGAGAGAGAAGAAAAAGAGACGCACTAGCATCAAGAATTCCCAATAACAAGCAAAACCAGTACTGAAAACCAGCAATCCACAGCAAAAAGAAAACAAGAATCAGGGAATCACTCAAATCAAAGATTCCCAATTTCCTGTACCAAACAGACAGAATTTAAGTTTATCGTCTCAGCAAACCAAGCACAACCCAGATCAAGAAATGGCCCAAAACCAGCTTCGTAATAGTAATAAAGATTCAAAACAAAGCTTTCAATCAAATACAAGGCGAACCTAAAATGAACCTGGCAACATTATCTAAAACCTTATCTGTCATTGAAAATCCTAGATTTAGCCAATCAGGCAATAACTCGAACATGTGGTGGGTGCACAGAATTTTTACACTGGAGAGAGCGAAGCTATGCAAAATCAGGCAATTAGACAAAGCGGCAGTCAGAAAGAATTGGATTCATTTGGGATTATGTAGCAAAACAAAGAACATAAGCAAAAACCATACAAACAAACAAATAAATACTACCACTACATATACTCATACTGTAGTTGTAGGAGTAATAAAGGATTATTACAAGAATATGGTGGAAATGTCTGCTAGCAACAAAGCATTATCTCCATGACTCCAAACAAAAACAATTTTATATTGGAGAGAGATATAAATAATGTCCTTTCTCATATCAAAATTAATAAAATAAGTATTCACGAACCAACGAAAAATGGCAAAGAAACATGCACACCAAAAACTACTACTATTGATTATTGAATGACCCCCACCTCAACGTAAACCCTTAGCCCAACCGCTTTCTATTTTCCTTTTTCTTTTAAAAAACTTTACTTTTTTCTTTGCTTTCCTTTTTAAAAAATAATGTCAACATTCTCAAGCACTCATAAACTATTCTTTACCCCTTTTTTTAACTATTGAATATAGTAAGCTAATAAAAAAAATTCTTAATGTTAAATTTACCAAAATAACCTTCTACAATTTAAAAACTAGATTATTAATTTAACTCATATATTTTACTCAATACATGCTCGTCTCAACTGCACATATCATCACAACAAATAATAAGCGTTAACAATGACATTCAAGGGCCGAAAATGACAATAAGAACGAAGTAGTAATGAACAACGGGACAATCTTACAAAACAGAAGAGCAGTGAGAAGCAATAGAAAATAAACAATACCACCACCTCCCAGATTTTCAGTGTGGATCCCGTTTTTACAGGATCTATGGAGATCCAGATATAGGCAACTTTATCTTTACTGACATCCCTTCCCGTAAAGAGGCTGAATCCAAGAAACCCGTAAAAATAAGAGTTTGTGAAAACATTTTATAAAATAAGGATTTTGTGAAAATATTAAAAGGAAAAATTAAGAATACTCAGCCGGAAGTGAACTAATAAATAATAATAAATTAGGTGACCGTGACTATGTAAATAAACAAACAACATACGTACACCAAAGCACAAGAAGGTACTATACCTTAACAAACAGCGGTAAACTGTTGAACCCTTCCTTATAATATGTAAGGAGTTTTGATGATAACAAA
>JACYFF010019584.1:126363709-126494514 GCA_017589665.1 Selenicereus undatus | reverse complement strand
AACACAATTCACCCCCCCTCTTGTGTTGTGTGCTCTCAAATCTAACATAAACAAACAATGTCTCTTAGTAAATGTATGTAGTACCTACATACAACCAATAAAAAATAAACAACAGTGCTAATAGGTGGTAAACAGTTAAAAAAAAAGGTGGAATAAAAAGCTATAAATAATAGTAGTATTGAAACATACGTATACTTTAGAGCATTCACAGCGGAAGAATTGCATATGGAACGTGGGCTCCCACCTTGCCAATCGTTTGATGGTCATTGGTTTGTCACAGAAGTGCCACGCATGGTGGAACTGGGCACAGTTCCACCACACCGGCCACAATTTTTTTTTTAATATTTTTTTGCTGTTTCTTTTTTTTGGAATTAACATACAATTTTTACTTGATTAAAAAAAAGAGCTTATGTGTTATAAAGTGGGTCTATGATAAATATCTTTATTGGATGACTTAAATTATAGTTCCATGGGTTGAAGAAATGATGAAATACAAATTCTAAAATATTAAAACTTTTGATAATATGATAAATTTGAGTTCTAAACAATAAAACTCTGATTGAGAGTGCTCGTAAAGAAGTTCCTCACGTGCGATGCACCTGTTAATCTCAATATTTGAACACGGACCCCTCCATGCATTCGTATACACAGAGTGCTACGATAGTAGAGAAGTCCTACAAGTTAGTTGCTCCGGCTCTGCAGATACGGCTTAGTGTCGGGGCGACTATTGTTTGGGCTGAGAACTTTTTCATAGTCGAAAATGCCCTTTTATGCACTACTAAATATCACAGTTGACATCAATGCCTGTCCCGTCTGATTTTCGTTTTTGTTTTGGTTTTCCCTAAATGCCCATCACTTTTGTCGAGACTTAGTTTTCGCTTCGCGAATGGAGGCCGAAAGTTTATATTATACTTCTAAGAATCTATATTCATATAAGTTATATGAGTGTTATATATTAAAAATTATCTATATAACAAATACATATTGAAAAAATATATATAGATAACGAATAAAAGTACACACTCTTAAATAGTTAAATATATGACATAAATTACAGACGATGTAGAATAGACACTGAGTAGGGAGATGATGGTGGGCCCCCTACTTTGAGTTGCTCTATGTTATGGGTGGGATCATATGAACCTTCGCAATCAAGAAGGTTTAAAATCGGGTTAATTTATCATGTGTTATGTCTTTCTGATTATATACGCAAAGTATCGTATATGTTAGTGTTTTTTTTTAATCAATTCGTATTAAAAAATCATTTAGAACATCGTTTATCAAAACATTATCTTTTATAATAAAAAGATTACTTTTGAGTATTATTTTCTTTGTCTTCATGTAATTGTATGAAATTGACAATATGGTCTCTGCATACATTTACATGGTGATTTAAAATCGAAATAATCACTACTCTGTTTTTGCTTACACTTGACATATTTTCTTATGTGTCCGTCTATGAGTTTGATGACACGCCCATGCGTGCAAATGCATATATATATTAGAGTTGTGATTTTATCATAAGCAACCTTAATGCAAAGATGTCAATTATACTCCCTGTCTCCTGTACATATCATATAAATCTACAGAAGATCTTGAATGTGTAATTTCCTGTGTAACACCCAGCTGGTGTAAGTCATCAATCATTGAAAATTCAGCCAAATAATTGGAGCATAAATCAAACATTTTCTGATCGAGATCCCTAACTTAAAATATTCATTAATCATATCAAAGGAAAAGACTTAAATGGTTTGAGTTTTGTATCTACTAACATAGGTCGTGCTCGGCAACAGCGTTTTGGGTAGCGTTTAGTGTTTTGATCAGGTCAAATACACTAATTAATAAATTTTTAGTGTTCGGTAAGCTAGTGTTTTGACTAGCATTTCAAGTAGCGTTTGGCGTTTTAAGCAGTATTTTTGAAAAGCTAATAATATTAACGTTTGACATTTAAAACTAACGTTTCATATTTTTTAGATAAAAAACATCCTTTAAAAATTTTATCTTTGGAAATTATCTATATCCTTTTATGCCGATTTATATTAATCAGCTAGCATAACAACTAAATTTATTGAACATAGTAGTTTCAACCGCTAAGTTAAATAGCTATCCGCTAACAACTAAATTAAAAATACTATCCACTACCTAAACAGTTATCTACTATCTAAACTATTATATACTATCTAAACAGTTAATTTTACAAAAAATAGCCACAGTTATTCAAACAGTCAAATCCGCGTTCCATTTGAATCCTTACAATAAAGCTGCATCCCATCATAAACAACCCAATAATAATAATTTTGTTACCAATGGCATGCCTTAATAATTAATGACAATACCACTAGCCATTGCCAATTTTGAATGACATGTCGATGTTCCGTTTCACCAATCACCATGAATGTTAAAACCCCACCAAAAATCAATGCATATAAAAGAAGTATGTAGTTGCACTTTGAAAGAGATGTGTGATTGCGAGACATACCCTACATGAAAGGGTGTTTATGTATGTTTTTGAATTGAAAAAATTTTCGAAAGGTATAAAACCATATACTATCATCAAATTCTTGTTTGGATTTCAAATCTAGACATTTTTCGATCAAAAAAAATTAAAATATATATATATATATATATATATATATTTTGAATATTCAAATCATCTCAAAATCATTTATTTTGCTTTATTTTGCTTAAAGTATGTTTAAATAAAGAAAACATTATCAAACTTTTAAGTCATCTGATTCATAGCAAGTCAACTAAATTGATTTTAAATGTTTAAAACTGTTAAAGTTGTGATTTTATATGTTGACACTAAGTTCATCTTGCATATGAATTTCTTGTATTAACGAGGATAATGTATTGGTTGGAGTTAAAGTTATAGTGTTCATGTAAAATCAAGTCCAAACTGGGTGACTTTGAATAGCTTCACTCATAAAAAAATGCTGTCATGTGTTGAAGATCAAACTATTTGATGCATTAGAAGCAACCAAGCTATACATGATGGGACTCTCCAAATCTTCAGCTCGACTTACTGCTAGTACTCTTAAGATACAGTTAATATTATTTATGCTTTAAATCTGTAAATAATGATGTCTATAAAAAATGAAAAACTTTTACAACTCAAATAAATGAAAATTTGGTTTCTGTATTACAAATTCATCAATTTAGTTTACCAAGATTTTATCAAATAAATAGACCGTACATAGAGCCTACTACTTCAAATGAAGAGATGAGATTTATCATGGGGTGTATTTAGAGTTGCGCACATTTTGCTCCCTTGACAAATTTTTATTCATGAATCTTATGATTTAGAAGTGTGACACATTCCTTAAATTATCTTGAAGATGGTTAGTGAATTTAGAGAAAAATAATTAATACCTAATAAAAATGGTTAGAATTACAGAAGCTCATAGATAACGTAACCAAAGAACAAATATGCAATTTATGTTATGCCTTCATTGATTCTCAATTATATTATTTTCTTTGGAAAAAAAAAACTGCTGAGAAAATAAAAGTTAAAATACATTTTAACTGTCAAGAATTAATTCTTGAACATGAGGTATATACTAAGGCTTGTTTGTTTCTTCTATTTACGTGTCATGTACTCCACTCAACCATCAAATCAAATGGTAAGAGTCCACTTATAAGCTAAGTAAATTCATAAGTAAACATGCATTAACCAAACAAAGCACTTTGAACTTTAGAATTTGTGCCTAACCCACTTATTTTGAGTTATTTCCAATTTCATTGTCCAACCACTAGAATTTTTGGTTCACTTCATTTGTCCCATCTCTCATAATCACCCTGTCGTATTACCTCCAACTAATATCTCCACTACTTAAGCTCATAATAAAGGTCTAATTAAACCAAGGAAAAGGAGATGCATGTTAATTAAGTTTGCATGCAAGGGCACTAATCCATTGTTTGTGGAAAGTACCATTTGAATTGGAAGATTCTCAAGGTCTCTCTCATCATCCCACTATTTAAAGTACCATTTGAATTCGCGTGTTATCAATTTTTTTTCTTTTTTTTCCAGTAAAAGAAACTAGAAGATTTAACGTAAAATAAGAACAACAATTTTTAGGATGGATTTTACTTTCCCAGGGTCTGTTTAATGTAAAAGTTGATTGAAATAAAATGAAACTAACCAGTTTATGAACAAGTATTGAATTATTTAAATCTAGCTGTATATATAAATAATATAGTGATAGTTAAATTACAATTGAAAAAAAAAAAAACAAATGAAGAACATAAGTCTTCTTAGTGCTATGTTAATATGTCGACATAGTTTCCTTTGTGGTTTAAATGTTTAATATTCAACGGATAAAGATAACTACAAATATTAAAATGTGAGATAGTGGTTAAGAAAACTTATTATCTAGCTAAATCCCTACATTTTTTCAATTTTTTTATGATATTTACTTCCATGAAAGTACATACATGATTGATCGTAGGTCAGATATCAATATAGGTTGATTCAAGTGATTTTTCATTTAGAGTGTGTTTGGTAGGAGTGAAAATCATTTTTTCGAAAAATTATTTTCTCATTTTATGGTGTTTGGTAAAGTAAGAAAGGTAAATTTGTTTTCAAGGGAAAATCATTTTCCGTAGAATGAAGGAAAATATTTTCACTTTGAATGGAGCATAAATTGATTTTATGTTTATTTGACGCCTAAATAGTTTCACATTCTTTATCTCTTCCGTGTCTAATTCCTCGACATATGGTTCAAAGATTAAGGCAATGACATATAGTTCGAAGATTAAGGCAAAATATTAAAGATTAGCGAAACTGTATCATCCCGATGTTGATGCTGATACCGATACCGGTGAATCTAACAACAATGATTTCATCGAAATCCAAAATGCATTGCAATTTATCGTCAGGGTTAAGAAGATAGAGAAACTCACTTGGTTTTTCATCTCGTTTGTTTGGATTTCTACTCGAATGTAAGAAATCGATAAGCGGTATTAGCATCAAATTGTTGGCGGTAGGTAAGATAAAAAAAGTTAACAAATGCATATATTGTCACAACTTTAATATAGATGACACCATTATTGTAATATGATTTCCCAAAGAATATAATATAAATTCCCATTTTTCTAAATACCTTACTTATTTTTGTTTTTTTCACTAATATGCCTTTCTTTTAGCTTTTTTTATTCATTTTTTGCTAATCAAACTCATTTTCTAGAAACTTTATTTTTTCTTTTACTAAACAACTGAAAATATGAGTTGAAAATTATTTTACATGCAAAATAGTTTTCAACTCTACCAAACACACCTTTATTTTCTTTAAGTAAGATCTCAAGTTCGAGTCTAGTGAATGAAAAAAAATATGTGATAAAAGAATTTTATCTTTGTTATGAACCAACAATAACTCAACTATGATAAAATAGAAGTTCAAAAACCCCAAAAAACAATATATGTCAGATTATACGATATATTAAAATAATACATAGATAGTAGCATAATAGAATGGGAGTCTTGGAGCAACAGTAAGATTGTCTCTGTATGACCAAAAGATCACGGGTTTGAGCCGTGGAATCAGCCACTGACAAAGTCAGGTTAGGCTGCCTATAATTCACCCCTTGGGGTGCGGCTCTTTTCCGTACCCTTTGTGAATGCGGAATGCTTGTACTTTTTATAGTAGTGTAATATTGTTAATTAGTTAATCAGTAAGTAATTAATTGAAGACGGGGCAAATGAGAAGGTACTTGATTAATTTAACTTAATTTGATTTGTTCAATCCATTGGACATTTGCTTTTCTTACAAGTGAACGCTTTCAAAGGGTAAGACATTAATACGGCATTTCCTCCAACCAATCCAAAGGAAACTGACACCAAATTAAGGACTTTTTTACTTTTCGTTTTTCTCAAGGAGAATAAACAAAGCATAAAAGTAGCTGATAACTGATCAACTTAGCAGCCAGCAATACGACATCAGTTGGTTTTAACTTGCCCCTATTGTATTAATCGTACAAGTGCTTTACGCTTAATCGTCTTTTTAAATTACTTCAAACTCCATTTTAAGTTTATTAATTTTTCATCTATATATATATATATATATATATATATATATATATATTTATATATAAAGCAGTCCATTAAGTTATCTTTTAAAAACATTATCGCGTATATATTTGTTGTTATTTGAATTCTGACGAAGAGTAAAGTGTAACGAATAACTATCAGTCTTTTGGGGGGGGGCGAAAATAGCCAGAAAGCTTTAATACTACTTTCGTTATCACATATAAATAATCATGTTACATAGGGCTCAGAATTTACCAAAGTCAAGTTGAACTATGCATTAAATAGATTTGAACCAATCACAGTTAAAAACGCATTTGATTACAGAAATAATGTTACTAAGAACAATTTAACAATTTTACGATAATTATATTAAGATACATAAGTAACATGTTATTCTAAAATTAAATTTTAAAAAATATATAAAAAAAAAGTGAACACCTATTGGTTTTTTTTTTTTTTTTTTAAATGTGGAACAACATTTGAGCATTACCTGGTAATAAACGGTATCTTCAACTTAAATTGGCCGAACAACTCGCTTTCGAGTTTTGTGTTGGCGGCAAAAAGGCTAGGAGCTAAAACCCAACCACTAAACCATATTATTAGGGTGTGACTAATTATAGGCCGTTGATATGGACACGTGTACAAATCTAGTGAAAAGGGCGGTAAAGTAGCCCATTTGTGCAGTGTGGAAATGCAGAATGCGATGCAAGCAACGCTAGGTAAAGATTAGTTTAATCATTACGGCTTAACAAATACACGGTTTACCAGCCTAGTTCGCTAAAGTACTCTTAATTGATGTTGATTATATGTGGGTCATAGTCATTATTACAAGCAAAATAATTCTTCCACATAATCTATATAGTGGAAAATATCACCCACTTATTTCTCGTCGTTGCAATTTTTCAATATTATGGCTCAAAAATTTCCGTAATTATTGGCTCTTAATCATGAATTAAGCGTTCAAATTATAGGATTAGTTGAAACTTAATCCTATCTAGTCGTCTCTTGCTGGTTTATATATATATATATATATATATATATATATGTATTTATTTATTTATTTATTTTTTATCACCGACATTTATCATTATTAAACTAAAAGCAGACAAAAAGTCACTCTCAATTGACCAAAAGTATAAACAGTTGTAAAAATTTATAAAAAAAATGTGGATAAATTATAGTTTAAACAAGCCATCCAGTGAAAAGGTCAACAGTCAAAAATGGCTTGCAAACTCATCGGTTAGGCTGTGAGGAAAAACATTTCTAGCCTGGTAGCTAAGATGTATTAATTCAACCAAATTAAAAAAAAAATCCTAAACTTAATAAATCTTATATCCATTTTATAGGTTATTTAGGCAAGATAGGTGTTTTGATTGGTGGACTTCACAGTGGCAATCAACGGGGACTAAAAAGCAACTTAATGATTGGTTAATTTGCCAAAAAAACAGAGCCCAAATTCTCAATTTCCGACATATATATCATATTCTTGGAGTATGCACTCTCAAAGTTCACATTAGCAAATTTACATTTAGTAACTAATATATAACAAATACACACGTAGAAAATATATATAGATAGATAACAAAAGCTTATCCTTTCAGGAGCATATAATAAATTGCCCTCAGTTTCCGCCTTGTCTCCATAATTTTGGTACAAAGTTAAAGTTAAAGGCTTGTGTCCTGGCTCCTTCATTGCGGTTGGTTTCAAAGCTCATGTACATCGTACTACCAGCACTTCACTTTCACTTTAGCATTTTGGTTTCCTGGGGTACTTAAGCAAAGCCGCAAAGACGAGAGAAAATTTAAAAAGTTTACTCTTTGAATTCCCTTTTTGTTTTCCCTTAGAACTTTTGTCGCAAATTATTGGCTTTCTTAAAAATTTAGTAATAATAATAGTAATAGTAACAGCAGCAGTAACAACAACAACAACAACAACAACAATAATAATAATAATAATAATAATAATAATAATAATAATTATAATTACAACAATAAGATGTTTTGTTTATTATTCCTATTCAATGATGGATCAAAAATAGCATTAGCATTGAGATGTTAATTATGCAAGGATACTTTAAACACAACTCACTAATTAATTATTTGATGGTAGTACTAATTTATATTTTTTGAAACCATAATTTTTTATTCAACAAACACTTTTTTCATATTTAATAAGGTAAAAACGAAAAGAGGGAGCTATTTTTTAAAAATACATACATGACCATATGAGTAATATAAACAAGGTGCTATTGGAAGAATTGAGATTTGTAATAATTTCTGAATGAGTTCAGCCTGAGGGGGGCCAATTCTTTTACTTAGTTTTTTTTTTCATTTTTTATAAATATGAATGGGGTCACGTGAGTACGTGACTCAATGCTATATGTGCTGTACAGCTGCTACCTGGCACATCCACCAGCTATAGCCAAGGAGGTGTCCAATATCACAAGTACGGCATTAACTTCTTTGAGCCCCTCTCTCCCTTTTTATAAGACTATCAAAATACCCACTTTTTTTAATTTATTTTTTAAAGAAGCAGGCAAGGGACCCACTATTTTTTCTGCACTATAAAGTCAATGAACTGATTTACATTCAAAACTCACCAAATGATTTTCTTTTTCGTTTTTTTGGATGGAGAAACTCGCCAAAATAATTGGTTGAGGGGTCACACCAATCACAATCCCCCCCTCCAACCAAAACAAAAAATGATTGGTTACATTGAATAGCGCTAATGGATTTTTAAAAAAAGGAAAATGGGAATGAGATGGGTCAAGAATAAAAATTGTCCCGAAATTTTTAGATCAACCAAACAAAATTAATTACTTTGTGACGGAAGATTGTTGAAGTTTATTTTCATATTTTACTTCAATAAAATTCTCGAATTTCAATTTGGATTCTTGAATAATTAGGTCACATGAAACATAGTTGACATGGATTAAGATTTACACCGTGAAATTGGGAAAGAATAAGTATATAAATTATTATTGATCTCACATACATAATTTATGTATTAGTCAGTCAGTTACTTGCACATTCAAACATAGTCGATAATAGTATATGTAGTACTCTAATTAAACAAGAATATTTTATACTTTGTAATTTCGTTACTCCATCAAACAAGTACATTTCAAGATAAAAATGATTGAACAGATGAATAATGCGACTTTTTGAAGATATAATCAAACTAATGATTTAAAGTTGAGTTGAGTATCTATATTCATGTTGTGATCCTCAGATGGATAATTTTACAAATTTGGTAATAAACTGATAAATGTTTTCTTAAAAGTTTTCTTCTACAAAATATCTTCACAAAATCCTTTTTTGTGGGTATATTGGAATCAGCCTATCTATGGGTAGTAATGCCGGTAGAGATAAGGTTGCCTACAATTAGATCTTCCCAGACCCCGTGAAAGCGGGACCCACACTGAAAATGTTGTTGTTGGTAATAAACTGATAAAATTGAAATGATAAACGGATATTTCATGTGAGGTTGAACTTGAAGTCACATAAGGAATTAAAATTAAAATAAGCCTGGTGAATTCATAGGATTCGAGGATTTCATTTATTACACTTATTTTATGGTTCTATCATACATCAAAATGATTCATTCAGAGAGGTAATTATTTACAGATGCCATGCCACTTTGGGCCTGATTTTTATCTTTTGGGCTTCAAACATATTTGGCCCGGCATGTCGTAACCTTGGGCTCTTAGCTTTTCGTGCTGCACACATTGCACTTAACCTGGCCCATTTCTTATTTGGTGAACAATCGAACCACTCCGCCCACCCCCCCAAAAAAAGATAAAAAATAAAACTACTAATAATAAGCCACAGGTAATAAATAACTTATTTTCCAAATATTAATGTTACGTGACTTACAAGTTACAACAAACTTTTACTGTAAATGCGACTTTTGTAGGTGTAGAGAGATTTAAATATAGGTGATCTTATTTTTATAATACTTGTGTTAGAGAGAACGATTGTAATATAACACCAAAAAATATCAAATAAGTTTAACTCAGTTAAAATATCTTAAAACAAATTTAGAAGTACAGGCCTTAAGGGTTTGTTCTTTTCGTGAGTAAATTGGGGTGGGTAAACGGGTGAAGTGAGTTAAAGTTTATATTTTTTTTTGAGGTGGGTTGAAGTTGGTATATTTTTTTTCGTGGTAGGTTAAAATGAGTTAGAATAATGAGAATGTAATTATGAAGAGATGGGTTGAGATTGGTTGAAGTGGGTTGAGGTTAGTATTTTTTTTTTCAGGTGGGTTGAAGTATGTTGAAGTGGGCTGAGGTTAATAAATCCCAAATGACCTATGAAAAGAACAATGCCTAAATATTAAGATCAAACATTAAGGCCTTATTCTTTTCATAGGTCATTTTAGATTTACCAATCTCAACTCAATTCAACCTATTTCAACCCACCTGAAAAAAAAATGTCAATCTCAATCCATTTCAACTTACCTCAACTCACTTCAACCAACTTCAACCCACCCCTTCATAAATTTAATAATTTGTAACCCAAATCGTTAAAAATAATTGACAAGTTGTACCGACCTCCAACTTCCAGAAAAATAGTTACAAAATTGTGAAATTATCATTCAGCAAAAAAATGCATTAAAAATTACAATAACTTGATAAATTATCACGCATTCTCATTATTTTAACCTATTTCAACTCACCATAAAAAAAATATACCAATTTCAACCTATTTCAACCCACCTTAAAAAAAAAAAAAAAACAACTTCAACCCACCTTAACCAACCTTAACCCACCTCAATCTTTTACCCACTCTCATTTGTCCACGAAAAGAACAAGCCCTAAATAATTAAATTTCGATTGGTGAGATTCATTTTTCTACCTATTTTTCATTTTGGCGCTTGGAGATGTAACTGTTAAAATTTAAATGTATATAACTTTTGTGTGTGTGTGTGTGTGTATATATATATATATATATATATATATTTCAGTACTATATTTATTTGTAATGGTATATTATATTATCTATGAATTATGTATATTTCGAACAAACGTATTCCGTTGACAATAATATTGCAAGATAATATTATGTGAAAAATAAATTATTATGACGTGGACATGATTTAAATGTAAAATTTTAATATCCATTTATCAAACATTTACTAGAAGCTGCTAGTACCTAGAAATTCAATTTAATCATTGGTTTGCTCAACTTAACATAAGGTACATTCGGTGACCTACAACCATTACCTTAGAATCATACAAGCAAGACAAGCAAGCCCACATACGTTTGTCGAATTTCTTTTCCTGGCCCTGCCCTCCACTCACTTAGTTTTCTATCTTTTCACATAAATACAAAGAAAATGGTTAAATTTCATATTAAAATTCACCCCTTTATGCACATTTCATCAATGACAAAGTCAAATTAGTATAAGTGGTCAAAGATGAATCACTAGTAACTAGGAAAAAGAGGAGAGCAAAATGTGTAATATGTAACATGAGAATTTATATGAATTCTTGTCGAGTTTTAAAATACAGAAAAAATAAAAAGATGTTGTAAAGTTATAGATGTTTGTCAAACTACGCCATAATTCAAAGTAAATTATTTATTTTCGTATTTGAAGTGTACTTTAACGTTACTCATATATATCGTTAAACGGATAAACCTTTTTAATCAGATAATAATCTGAATGTAACTCATGTATGGTTAAATTTTAACCATAGTAAGTGGTCTCAACCAATGAGAAGAAAAAGGTTGAACCTTGGGTTTATACATAGGTACAAAAATCTTAAGCAAGGGTCCATAAAATACTCCTATTTCGTTATTATTTAAGGATGTTAGAAATTTGTGTAGGTTTTTATGTTTTGACAAATTAGCCCCAAACTGAGGGGAATTTTTTGGATTTGGAAAAAGAGAAGGGGGCAAAAACAGAAAAAACAATGGTGATGGGGGTCTTCTCTGTCCATGGTGGCATGTGATTCAAATTTCAGCGGCTTTCTCTCCCTCGAACTTGATTCTTCGCTAGGTAAATCCCCAATTTGTTCAGTATAATTTGAATTTCACGCCCTAATTCGTCTAGAAACCCTAAAGTTTATTCTAGTTTTCAGTCGAGTACTGATCCTAGGGTTTCGATTAGGGTTTGTAGTATCTTAGTTTACTGAGACTATAATTGCGGTTAATTGATGCATTTGTTTACTGACGTTTTGTCGAGTTCCCCTCATTTGGGTTCTGCTGATCTTTCTATGAAATTTTGATTTGTTTATGGTAGTCTGTTATCTGGGTAATGCTGTGAGTGTGTTTTCATTGGAAATACGTTATTGTGCAATTCTATATTGCATCTTTGTTTCTATGAATCGTCTAGAAGTGTGTTTTACTTGATGATTAATGTTGCCTTGACATTCATTTTGCCACATTAATTCTAAATTTTCCCTTCTCGAGAGATCTTTTATCCTGCGCAAGTCTCTGTTGAAGTCCTGCTCTTTTGGGTTAATGCTTGTTTGAATTATTGTGTGATCTTGTTAACGTGTGTGACATTTTATGCATTTCGGATTTGGTAATTTAGGCGATAGTCACAAAACTCACAAGCTGCCATAACTGATGACAGTGTTGGATACTTATTCCGTTGTATAAGCAGGGGTAACGAGAAAAATATGGATTGCAACAAAGATGATGCAATCAAGGCAAAGGGGATTGCAGAGAGGAAATTTAGTGCTACGGATATAGCTGGTGCGAAGAAATTCGCACTTAAGGCACATTCTTTGTATCCTGGACTTGAGGGCATCTCCCAGATGTTAGCGACTCTTGATGTGTATCTGAGTGCAGAGAACCAACTACATGGTGAGGCGGATTGGTATGGTATACTTGGCGTGAATCCACGAGCAGATGATGATACTGTCAGGAAGCAATATAGAAAGCTTGCTCTTATGCTACATCCTGACAAAAACAAATCGATTGGAGCGGAGGGAGCATTTAAGTTTATTTCAGAAGCATGGAGCTTGTTATCTGACAAAAACAAGAGAGCAGCCTATGACGCCAAGAGGAACGCTGAGGTTTTGCCTCCCAAAGCTAAATCTCCTTCAGAGAATTCATCCATGCCACCTGGTAGTAATGGATTTTTCAACTTTGCCAAAACCGCTACTTCTAATGCCAAAGTTAATAAACACTCCTCCCATGCCAATGGCTCTTCTGCTTCTGCTGCCACTAATAAGGCACATCGCAGTACTTTTTGGACTGTCTGCCACAGATGCAAGATGCAGTATGAGTATCTTAGAACTTATCTAAACCATAATTTGCTCTGCCCCAATTGCAATCAGCCCTTTTTTGCCATAGAGACATCTCCGCCTGTTTCAAATGGTTCTAGGTCATCAAAACCTTGGAATTCTGCCCCACAGTTCTCTCACCAGGAACCAAGGAACAAGACCAGTCCTAATGTTGGACATGATACGGGTAACTTCCAGTGGACTCCATTCTCAGGGGCTGCTGGTGCTTCATCTGTTGCTCAAGCTGCTAATGTGGTGCAGCAGACGTATGAGAAGGTTAAAAAAGTACGTGAGGAAGCACAAGCTGCTAGAAAACGAGAAAAGGCTGGGAAAAGGAAAAGCTTTGTCTCTGAAAACATGACTGGTTCATCTGTTGAGAAGAAGAGAAGAGTTAGTGAGGATATGGGCATCAACCGTAACCAGATGGGGCATGGCGCTGTAGGATCTGGCATGGTGAGGCACGGTAATCCTGATTCAATTCAAACAAGCAGGGCCAGCAGGTTCAACAGTAATCGAGAACTAACCCAGGTCGAATTGCGGAATATACTGATGTTCAAAGCTAGGAATGAGATTAGCAGAAAGATAGGTGAATGGAGCTCAGCTACTATAGTAGGTAATGCTGCTCAAAAGGGGAGAGTGATGGAGAAAGCAGTTGGTAAGGACAAGACCATAAATGTTGAAGTAAATGGCGACTTACATGATCAGGAGTCTAATAGGGCATCTGATACCGTTAATGCAGACAAGATGTCGCAAAATGCCACTGATTCTGCTGCAGCTAAGGAGATGTTGGACAAACTTTCTATCCCTGTTCCTGATCCTGATTTCTATGATTTTGACAAGGATAGGACTGAAAGGGCCTTTGGAGACAATCAAGTATGGGCTGTATATGACAATGATGATGGGATGCCTCGATACTATGCCATGATACATAGTGTGATCTCTCGAGGTCCGTTTAGGGTGCGAATTAGCTGGCTAAATTCAAAAACGAATACGGAATTGGGTCCTCTAGGTTGGGCCGGCGCTGGCTTCTCAAAAACTTGTGGAGACTTTCGGCAAGGCAGACATGAGACTTATGATAGTTTGAATTGCTTTTCGCACAAGGTTAAATGGACTAAAGGCACTCGTGGATTCATTCGAATATTTCCGAGGAAGGGGGATGTGTGGGCCCTATATAGGAACTGGTCTCCTGATTGGGACGAATTCACGTCAGGTGAAGTAAGATGCAAGTACGAAATGGTAGAAGTACTAGAAGATTATGATGAACAACTAGGAGTAGTAGCTATCCCTTTAGTCAAAGTTGCTGGCTTCAAGGCAGTATTTCACCAACATTTGAATCCCAAGCAAGCAAGAAGAATCCCTAAGGAGGAGGTATTTCGATTTTCTTATCAGATTCCTTCCCACTTGATTTCCGGTCATGAAGCTCCTAATGCTCCGAAGGGATGTCGGGAGTTGGACCCAGCTGCTCTTCCCCTTGAATTTCTACAGGTCATAGCCGATGTAAAGGACAAAAATATTGCGAAAAAACAGCCATTGCAGCAAGCAGAAGGTACCAATAATGGTATCGGGGAACCTGCTGATAAAGACACGGCGCTGCATACTGAAAAAACGAAGTAACAGAGAAAACAGGACCAAGGGCAGCAAAATGCGGGAAGGCAACTGAAGTCATCACAAAATGAACAAGAAAATGGAGAATGTTCAAGAAACCCAATTTTCTTGACTTCTGCATCGGGAATGCGCAGCACTGGAAATCTGGAATTGAAGCGCATCTTTTTTCCTGCAAAATTTAAGTGCTATCAGTTCGATGTTCTTTCGTGTGTGCATGGTTTTAGGATCATGCAGAATTTCGCAGTTGTGCCTTTCTAAACAAATCATAAGAAGGAACAGGAGAGCATCATATGTTGCAACCTGAAGACAGCGAGAAGAAACATTGTGTTCTCCTGGGGGAAAATCATGTATACACGACCATAATTAATCACGGCAATTCTGTATATTGTTTTAAGGGAGTTGGTGATAACTTGTCAGTTAGATTTGGCCCTTGATGTCCTAGGGTCGATAACAATTAAATTGCTATAGATTTGGAGAGTTTCTTTCTTTAAATGTCTTTACATTGTACTTTATAATCTTAACTGGATTTGTAGCGTTCTTGTCTTATGAATGATTATTCACTTTTCTCGGGGTTCCATTAATACGAGCGTTTTTTTTCCTCGTTAATAATTACTATCTAGTGTGGAACCTGTCAAATTGGTAATTACTCTATTGATTTTTTGATTGTCTCAAATCAATTGTAAACACGTAATATCTCATAAATATATTCCAAAATTTATTTATGATTTTCTTATATACCATCAATTGTGTGGCATGTATTATAACATAAAATTGGTTCCCTTTTTTATATAAAATGTTTTCCCCAAGTTTAAGGTTTCAAGTACATGCGTTGAATAGAACAGCTGACATGTCATCCAGATAGACCAGATCCCACCAATAATGCTACACCACGTCATCCGGTTGACGTCTCAGACTCATTCACGACGAAGGGAGTGTTCATATAAAAACCAACAGACCCTCGGATTTTGCAGGCACAAGGTTTTTAGTAAAAACAACGGGAAATCAGATTTGATCGCCATTCCTTGTTTGGCCGGAGAGAGAAATCCCTCCTCACCCTCTCCGTACAAATCTCTCTTCAACTCTTTTCTCGCCCTGCGCAACATCTTTTGCCAAACATGGTATACCTCTTTCCCCCTCTCTCTCATGCGTTTTGTTGTTTTGGAGCTCTGTGCTTAGATGAATCACATTCATGGAGTTTCCCTTTTTTTTGTAATTAAGTTGTTACGAACTTATCTGATGATAATTGTTATTGTATGTGTTTGATTGACCTCATAAAGGTGTGTTCTTGTTCTCGATTTTTTTTTTTTGGGGGTGTGTTTTCGATTGTCTGCAGATTCATGCGATAATTTAGGGCTTTTTTTAATGCATGGATGTGTGAAAATCTTGTGTGGTTTGTACAGCTGCATGCAATGCGTGAATTTGGTCATGTAGATTTCTCATTTTTGAATGGGGAATTTGTAACATTCGAGAAGAACCCAGATTTTCTTTTCAGAACCCAAAAAAAGGTCGAGCTATGATAATAGTTGGAGAATTAGGCTCAGGATCGCATCCAGTTTGTTCGTCCAATGCAAGCTGAAAAGATTAATCATCTTGCTGAGGTGAGAAATACTGGCAGTCATCGAATGCAAATGTGTCAATGGTGTGGAATATGTATTAATTTCCTCAATGCTGTTCTTGTCGGTGGATGATTAATTGTTAAATACTTTGTTTCTACTCCTCGTTTGTCATCATTTATGGTTGTAGTCTTTAAAGAGGAATGAGAAGACACAGATTTTGGTTAAGATCACTCATAAGGCTAATTTTGCTTGATGTGTTTTCAAGCCTTCTCAATTCCATGAAGGGGAACTGCTTGGATTTATATTAGTTTATACGCTTTATGAAATTGATGTTGAGGAAGCTCTCCCCCATTGTTGTTTGGGTGCCTATTTCTGGCATAGGATACGAGGGTTCAATTCAACTGGCTAATGTTTTGTGATGTGTCATGTGCAGACGACATCCAGACGCCTTGCCGATAGGAAGAGCGAAAAGTTCCAGAAGAACATCACTCGGAGGGGCTCTGTTCCAGAGACCACTATCAAGAAGGGTACAGACTATCCAGTTGGGCCTATCATTCTGGGATTCTTCGTCTTTGTTGTCATCGGCTCATGTAAGATTTTGCTTGGCTTTTTACATTTCATGCAATTTAGGTTCTTGGTTGCTCTTTTTTCCCCTTTTTTTTTTGAATGAAATGATAAATGCCATGTATGCAAATGATATATGGATGCCTGACATAAGATCCACGGGGACTAGTAAACCAGTGATTGTGGCCATTTCTATTTAAGTACCCTTGTGGACTGTGGCTACCGCATATGGATATCAACATCTGTTTTTGTTATCGATACTGATAATATGTTCATGTCCACTTCGCTAATGGAGTCGTTGTAGGGGGGTTAAGACAATGCCTCCCTAAAAAGTCTTTCATTGCACACTGGGGGGCAGTCAATGGTGTTCAATTTATAGCCTACCAGAAACTCTCTTTCTCTACAACTTAGTAATAGAAGCAAGTTTGTGAACATGCCACTACCCACGTTGCCGATCGTGGGACTCCAGTTTAACGTTTCTGTTTGGTCTGGTTTGGTCTAGAACTTTGAATTATCAGGTTAAATTCCTGTGTTTTTAGGAATTGTCCTTTCAGTTGAGTACAATGAAGATTGATGCATCATAATTCATAGACAAGGGAAAGCATAAGAAAGTTCTTTTGAGATGGGTTCAGTTCTTTAGAATCACATCAGAAAAAAGATACCCTTTTCCATTTACTGACTTAGTTACTTGAAGGGTTTTAATTTCATTTGGTTGGCTATGCTTGACAGTTGACATAAGCATATGCCTTTTTGAGACTGCTTCTTGCCAATATATTTTTGAAGTCACGGGGCTAATGTGTATTATCTGTTTTTGAGGTTGATTCATGATGAGCTTTTGTTTCCCCTTAATGCTGTCTTTGTATTTTCACTGACCTTGTTATAATGCTGTGTTCTGTCAGCTCTGTTTCAAATCATCCGGACAGCAACCAGCGGAGGAATGGCTTGAGTGCACAAATGTGATGTGAAGCTGTTTCTCTTATGTTTAAGTTACAGAAAGTTAGAAAAATGGGAAAGCATGTACTGTAATGTAATAGTGTCCGAACCCAAATTTTGAATAAAGATGCAGTGATGCACCAACTTGTCCACCAATATCTCTTATGTTCAACATCGGTTGTCTGATATATTAATTTCCATGTTTCACGCTCCCATCTTATGCAATTACTTGTATTGCACTAGACTTTGGCCCTGTTCTTTTCTGCGATTGGGGAGGATTTAGCTTACAAGTTACAACTTGTTACATCTCCATATATATTTTTGTATAACATTTAATAAGTTTTTTTTTCTTAATTATAGAAATATATGTATTTTTTATTATACTACTACCAACATGAAAAATCTAAATATATTTTTATGAAGACAACATTTTATGTAAAAATAAAAACAGAATTTAACGGCATGAATTATATTTGAGTTTCGACGTGACAATATGTGCTATTACAGATAAAATAAGTTAACATATTTGAAATTATAATACAAAAATTGCATTCATGTTTGAGTTTGAATTATATATGAAAATTGTTAGTTTTTGTTTTAATTTGCTTATCGGAAGTCAAATTAATGTTAATACCACATCAAAATGTAGACCATATTGATTGAAAAAATCTATGCGATTGAAAAAATTTATGCGCTGAATTTATTTTATTATTGTTTAATTGACTTGTTTAAATGTTTATTTTCATTAATTATATTATTTCAATATTATTTTTTTTCATCTAAAATGTGAATTGTAATAAAACAAATTCTATTTCAATAATATTAAGAAACAATTTGTTTACTGATGGTATAAAATTTATTTCATAAACATTATTGATATATTACATGTTTTTTCATAAATCATACATTAAATACCAACAATTATGCATATATATCTAAAAATTATACTGTGTAACTTTTCAATAATTCAACAGCTCCTTACATCCATCTTTACAGCTCCTTACAATTCCTTAGAAATCCTAACATTTTCTTACAGTTCTTTGCATTTTCTTACCGTTTACGAATACATCTTATCGCGAAAAAGAATGGGACCTTTGTGCCTATTATGATTCAGTTTTAAGCAAAAATCAAGTCAAAGAATTGAATCATAACGAAATTAAAACATACCGAGTCACCTTACTGAATCATAACTCAGTTTTAAGTAATACAAAGTATCAGTTCCGCCTGAATTACGATGGCAGTGTGCCATCAGTGGTTCATATGCTCAACTCGGTCTCACCAATATTACGATAAAAAGAGCCTCAAAGGCAGTGATGAAAATTGAACATCATCATACTTTAAACACATTGCGCATGCTGGGCCAATTGGTTCAGTTCTCATAATTCTAATATTTATAAACAAATTAGCAGCAACCAAGCTCCGTATACAGAACAATTCACTTAAGAAAAATGACTATACTGATTCAAGGAGTGGCTGTAAGGCAAGGGTAGAATGCAGCACCACATGCAATCCACTGCCGTTTCCTCCCCCGTGGGAGAACACACCCGGGCACCTTTGACCAATATCGTTTTGCCGCATCATAGGTGACTATCCGGTTCATCTGTCGGGACCTCAATGACAGCATGAGCAAACCCATGTTGCCTAAGCAAGTCATTCGAACGTGCTTTCCATAGAATTCTAAGCACTGCTCGTTTGGCATTCTGTCAACCTCCTTCCAAAGGAGCATCAGTTTCTGAAGCTCCCATATGCACACACAAGTTGCTGCATTCTTTGTCAGTAAACCCACCAGAAGAATCCGCCCCCCACACTTAGCTAGGTGGTGGTCAGTTGAGTTTGGTGGGGTTGGGATCAGGTACTCCTTCCAAGCCCCGGTCACCATGTCATAGGACACAATCCCCTCAGGATCACAACGCAAGAAGTACACCCTTGGACCAATGGAAACAGTTTGTGACCTAAAATTCAAGGAGAGGGGTAGCCCGACGATGGAGGACAAGTTTCCTGGTCGTGTCCAAGAATTCTTCATAGAATCATAGATTTCGTACTCACCATCCCGGCCAACCCAGAGAATCTTGTAGCCCCTGGAATTTGAATTTCCATTTTGCATCATCCCAACTGCAACTCGGGACCAGACCTTCACGGATCTTGAAGGGAGTTCCTTCCAAGAATGCGTAAGAGGGTTGCATACGTAGAAGTAACGATGCCCAATATCCAGAAAGCAGATGAGACCTCCAGCAGAAGCAACGGGTAAAAGGATTACCTTTGGAGGGAGAGATGGCATGGTAGGGTGCCGCCATTTCTTCATTGAAGGATCATAAACGGCCCCGGTGTTGACATTTTCATGCGTAATGGTGTAGAACCAAGGCTCGGACAGGGGTACTTGGGCATAGTGTCCAGAGAAGCTGGGTGAGGTGAGCAAGGAATTCCATTTCCGACAAACTGAGCGAAAGCGAAAGAATGTTGAGATGGGAAGCCTCGCAATGACAGCCTCCAGAAGGTCCTCTGGGAATTCCTTCCAGATTTCCTGCTTCATGATTTCTGATGAAGGTGGGGATCCAGCTTGCTTTCCCCCATTTCGTTCTTGCCGGGGTCTCTTCAGCCGAGAAGGGTTACGAACATCAAACATTCTGAGAGTCTTGGGTTTTCCAGCTTTCATAGTGGCAGTGTTAAAGCCATCTTCGATGGGATTCTCGTCGAGACTGAGGCAACGCCATCGGCAGATGAAATAGAAACCAATGAATTTAGAATAAGCAAATAGGCCAAGTACAATAGTGAAACAGGAAGCAGAAACACTTGAAAGCAGTCAGAATAAGCAGCTAACAAATATACATTCAGTTACAATTTTCTGCACACCATATGGCGTGTAAACTTCATTGTTGTTCACTTCTACATTCAGCAGTAAGAAATAATGACATTCTTAAGCCGGACGCAATGGCATCAAAAATAAAGCATGTCTTAGACACAAACAGCAGTAAGAACTCACCTTGATGCCATGTGTTAAACCGAACAGTAGCTTTCATTGTGGCAATTATTCGGAAACGTAGTTTTCTTCAGCTTAATTAAATATACGGCATCAGACCACCAAATTCGGAAGTGGTGTCACTGAATAAGAATCATCTTGCTTCAGCATAACTTTTTTTAAAAAGTCAAATGAATACCTAGACGAGCTGGTTATGGAGACTTGACGAAGAGTGGAGAAAGTCTCACAGAATTCTTATGTTCCCATACTACGGAATGCAGCAAGCTGGATGGGATGCACCTTGGTTACACAATAATCTCAACAGAGATCACATTGCCCTTGACTCCTAGTCCATCGTCATAGTCTTCCAAACTTTTTTTTAATCACTTCTAAATCTTTTTTCAAAAAATTTCTAGGGGTATCTTGGAAACAACCTCTGGCTTACAGAGGTAAGGTTGCTTGCAGTTAGATCTGCCATGCCCTACTTGGGGTAGATCAGCATTAGGTGTCATTGTTATCAAAGCCATTCATCTATACCCAGTTAAATTAACTCTATTAAAGGGATCATCCTCAAGCAGCAAACTGATTAGTATTATCAGCAGTTCATTGATAGCATTCTTCACTGGTTCAGCTGTATGCAAAAGTTTTGGAGCCTTGTCCTGTTTGCTCAGGATACAAACTAAAGTCAGTCAGTATTGCCAAATAGTTGAATTTATTCATTTAATAATTTTCTATACAACACTTGCTTCGACTGCTAAATCTGATGTGAAACCATACAAGAGAGATGCTCAGATTAGCAATGGTAAGTATAATATCACATGGGTGGCTCTCGTAATTGACACTAGTTTGCACTGTTAGAACTGAGAAGCACGAATTTATTTGAAACGTTAAAACTTTAGAAAAATAACACTCTGTTTATGTAGTCGTTCCCCTATTCATCTCTTCATAAGGCAATATATTTAAAGCATAACCTGACACATGCTTCCTCTTCAAGCAAGCAACAAACATAGGATAAATCGCAGCGAATCCAGTATAAGACAAGGCCTGCCCTTCGTGCTTCCTATGGTAAGTGAACTTATCAAAACCAAGGAATTGAAGAGATTTCTTGGTCAATGTCACCACGCAAGTACTAGCACAATAAAGAAATGAAACAAACCAGTTTTCTCTTTTCAACTGAGATTCCACAAAACTAACTTGCTTTGATCCTTAAAACTTTGTCAATGCTGCTGACTGAAATGAATATAGAGATCATGCTTTAGCAGTATATAATTCTCTATGTTTAAGTTTGAGAATTTCCTTCACACTCCAAGTTCCCATACTAATCTTCACATATGAATGTACCCATATTGAGCCAAAAGCTACATGCTGAAAGAACCCATACAACAAGATTAACGCGTATCACTGCCTATATCCCATCAAGTAAAAGCAATTATAGACAAAATCTCGCCTAGTTCACTTTCTCTTATCACTTGAACTAGGCCGATGACAAAATCAGTGCATATTCACTTTCATGTTTCCAACCCATGGTAGAGTCATTGAAATTCTAAAGATGTTAGTTGAACATTGATAAGTTAAGAAAGAAATCACTTATCCAAGTTCAGCCAGTAACATAGCCATTTGGCCGTTACTGTTTGAATTTTTAATTTTGTTTTTCTTTCTGCTACGCCACCACTGAATCCCATGTTCATTCTCTAAAAGACAGCGTTCATGCCACACAACATCAGCATGAAGTAGTATCACCAAACGAAGCCGATGATCGGCTTCCCCATCTTTTCCTTTCCCTCTATGCTCGCTTCCCCTCTTCTTCCCAAGCGTTTCCCACTTTTACCCCCTACAACTCACTCTACTCCAGAATTACCATTAGCTGAAACCAACCCCGGCAATACCAGGCATCAGTGCCGACAAGAACCACCCCTTATAGGAGTTTGTAAATGCCACCAGTGACAATACTTGTTTTTCTCCCTACTCGTTTACCAGCCTGCTCTTTCACCCTTTCCTACATGGCAATCTACGAGCAATCAAGATAAAAAGTTGCTTCCTGAGGTAGAAGTTTTTTTGGACAGTAGGTCCATATGTCGCCTTACAAAATCAACGTCACAAGTTCAGATCAGACAGCTTTCTCCCCCCCCCGCCCACCCCCCCCCCCCCCCCCACAAAAAAAATGAAAAAAAGAGAGCAGTTGTAAGGCTGCAAAAATTTGATGCTCAACCTTAAATTTGTTTCAGTGGAGCATTGATCACCAGTAGCTATATTACTAATTGAAGCAGCACTTACCTCGCAACACTTTTGAGGAAACAATTACAGGAATCTTCATACATGTCTCGAAGTAACCTTAAGTCAATATTCACATAGCCACAAGACATACAAGGTAATGCTCAGACTCTTTTCAAACATCACACAGGCACAGCTACAAGTCATTTAAAAAGCCTATCCTTGAATAACAAAACATTATTCTGAATAGCTGTATCTGCTTATGAGTAACATATAACAGAGCTCCAATCACTACTACACTTGGGTTCCCCCCCCCCCCCCCCAAAAAAAAAACACCCCAATGATAACATATAACAGAGCTCCAATCACTACTACACTTGGGTTCCCCCCCCCCCCCAAAAGAAAAACACCCCGATGATGCTTACCTAGAGGATATATACAAAAGTCTAGAGTAATGTATCTTGTCATCACATTCTTGCTCTCCAACACACAGGGAAGACCATGAGGTTTTCCCAGTTGATTAATATTCAGTTTCCTATGTGCCTGACTTTCCATTTACTGAAAATCCTACAAAGGAATGGTTTTCTGAACATCAAAACTCCTTAATATGAGCGGAAGTTACAAGGATTATGTGCTGAACTCATCCCTGAATATAAATATAAACCAGGGATCACACAACAACATAGGTATCACCTGAATAAGGGTAGACATTAATATTAAAAACTTCCTTGCCCAGAATCTTAGCACCTTCGAACTCCGGGTGATGGTAGTTTTTGGGCTATGATTCATCACTCCATTCTAATTGAAAAGTTAAAAAAATGGGCATTTGCTAAAGAAACACCCCCCCCCCCAAAAAAAGAGGAAAAAAGAAAGAAGAGGTCTTTGTCCCTTTTCTTTCTCAGCACTTTCAAAGAAGTTGAAATCAACCCAGATGATCATACTACTGCGTTGTCCCACAAGTACAACCAACCCACCCACCCATGAAGAAATAATTGACACAGGCCACACGTACCAAATGTCATAAATTAGCACATAAAGCACGATCAGGATTGTAACTAAACGATCAACAATCACCATAATCAAAATCAAGAGCATCCGCACAATGGAATCACAAATTAATTCAAACAGTAACGCAGATATAATCAAGGGAAATTGCAGCACTTGAATTCAACAAGCCTAAACCCATCAAGTTTTTTTAGGGCGGGGGGTCAGAAATCATCGAGAGACAGAGAGAGAACCTGGGGTAAGAAAACGGCGGCGTGTTGAGATGAGAGAGTTGATTAAAGTGGGCAAGCATGGTGGCATGGTTATGGTGTTGTTCCATACCGAAACCAAAACCATCACAATTTCACAGAAACCCTTCTTTCTCTCTCTACCCGTGTGTTAGTTTCTCTCTCTGTCTTTCTCTGGGCATTTATCTATGAATCTATTCTACCCAGACCCAGTAGTTCGTATTCAGCATAATGAAGCATAGCATCATCATTGCATTGACCATTTCACCCGTACGCAACTCTCCTTTCTTCCACCCTTCAATTCATGCCAAGTTGAATTTTTGGAATTCGCAGCATCACCATCATCGGGGTTTCACCAACCCTACCAGCAACCTAATTTCGGGTTGATTGCACTTTTGAACAGAACTCCCTTTCACGGAAGGGAGTCTCATATCAGATAAATAACAAAAGGATTATAAACTTATAACGGATAGTATAGAACACTCTATTAGACCGACCTTCTAAGAAAAAGATATTAACTTCATGATAAGTGGTATCATATGCTCATAGTCAACCAAGATCCGACTTCAATATCTGTGAAAAACGTGTATAGAAAGATGCATAGAATAATACTTTCAAAAAAAAAGATTTTTGAACGTTAATAATTTTACTTTTGGGATTGGATGAAAATAATCCGATCTTTAAAAATAACATTCAACAAACTAATGTTTGAAGGTGTTTATTTTCAACATAATATTTTTAAGTTAACAGGAACTTGACTAGCTTATTTGACAATGTGTTAACTTATTTATTATGTTTTGATGATATATTTTCCTTCATTTTTTTAACAACATTATTTAGGTGTGATAAGTAAGCCACCATGTCAATACTTATTAAATTCCGAAATTATTTATTTTATTTCTAGTACGGTTGAGTAACAGTCACTTTTATTCATCAATTTAAGAGGTGTTAACTCGTTTATTGACAGTGCTTAGCATATTTTTATTCACTTTTCCAACACCATCATTCATATACACATTAAATAAGTTAAGATAATCAAATTGGCTAGTCAAAGTTTCATTGATTTAAAATTGGTATGTTGAACCCAAATACCATCAAAAGCTGACTTACTAAGCACTAATTTCAATGGTCGGACTATTTTAACTCAAGGGCTCGTAACATAAGATTATTGGCATTCAACAACCCTTTAAAAAAATATATTATGTATTTGAATTTGTTACAGCTTATGTATAACTAGTAACTAGCTTGTAATACTAATGTAGACAGAGCCTTGAATAACATCACCTCGTGGGATCGATTATCAGTGACAAGACCCCTTGAGAATTTCTATTGGACGTCAATAGCCTTCCTCCTGACCCACTCTACTCTATTGGATTCCTCGAGATAAGATCCAACGTAGAGACCACTTTATCATCTAAAACAATTACATTGTATTATACTTGTCTTTTGTGCCATATAAATTAAAAGACATTACATTTTTGCTTTTGTTTTTAAAATTGGGTTTTTATGTAAACCTTACTTCTATGATAATTATTTAAAATGCATTACAAAAACCTAATCGAGATACTAGGCGTACAGTAAGCAATGGAAGAAGAGTAATACAGATGAATGGAAGTTCATTGCTTTAATTATTATCTCATATTACTGTGGTGATTATGAACAAATTGAGAAAATTGAAAATGATTGGGATGTGCTATGAGTCTATGGGTACTCGAGATTAATTAATCCTGCATTAGTAGGATTGCATTGAATGGTGTGGGGGATTTATAATGACTCGTTACGATCATCATCATCATCATCATGGTAGGGTTTCCTTGTTTTACGTGTGCTCTTGATCTATCCCCATGAACTATCGTCACCAATTCACCATTCTTTTTTTTTTGAGTTGGAGGAATCTTATTTTGTGGGTCTCTTAGAATCAGCCTCTCTACAGGTAGGAATATCAATAGAGATAAGGTTGTCCATATTTGAATCTTCCAAGACCCCACAAAAGTTAGACTCACACTAGGAGGTGTGTGTGTGTGTGTGTGTGTGTGTGTGTCTGTTTTTTAGGGGGGTTAAGTATCCTTAATTTCTGGTGAACCCCTGCAACATTTATATATTGATGTTATTTTTTTAGTTTTCAGTTTGGTAATGTTTAATATTACTTGTAATTATGCTGATTTAAAATACGTATTGTTTTACTTACAATACTAACTTCGTTTTAAAATTATCAACAAGACTTATATAACTTATACAAGATATTTAATCAAAAATTTAAACATTAAAAATCTCACAATAATGGAGGAGGGGGGAAAAAATACTGATTTGCTTTTTCACAATTCTAATTTGTGCATAGCTATGATAAAAGAATGTTTACATGCCATTAGTTAGACTAATTGTTTTTGATCCCTGGCAAACAATTTCATAGAAGCTAAATTTGTAATAATATTAAAGGAAAAAAAGGCCCGAGCCCATGGCCCATGTCAAGCCTTAAGTAATGAACATGCAATTGGCCCAAGTGGTGAAATTCTACATGAAGCCCAAATTAGTGAGAAGGTAGTTCAATCATTTAACTTCAATGTCAGCAAAATTTGTGGAAACTTGAGCAGAAAGTTGAACGTGACACAAAGCCAAGTATAGAAAGAATGTGACTCAACCAAATCTCACCTATCTCCTGCTCATGATCTTTGGCAAACTAACAGCTGCCCAGTTCCCCTCTCTTTTTGGGTCCTTTTAATATCCCTTTTTCATTCCTTCATTTCATCTGAATCACTCAAAATGGAAATACGAGAAACATCCCTTGAGCAGTCAGAAGAAGAGCACATTTTCCGTAGTAGGTACAGGGCAGTTCCAGTGCCTGATAATGTTACCTTGCCGGAATTTGTGCTGCAAGACGCGGAGTTATACTCCGATAAAGTGGCAATTGTTGAGGCCTTGACCGGTAAAGAGTACACTTATGGTCAAGTAACAAGAGACACAAAGAGGTTTGCCAAGGCATTAAGGTCTCTTGGACTTAGGAAAGGACATGTTGTTATTGTTGTCCTCCCTAATGTGGCAGAATATTCTATTGTTGCTCTTGGTATAATGGCTGCTGGTGGTGTTTTTTCTGGTGTAAATCCTGCATCTCATGCATCAGAAATCAACAAGCAGGTTCAGGCAGCTGATGCTAAGCTTATTGTCACAAATGGTACTATCTATGAGAAGGTTAGTGGCTGTCATTTCCCTGTTTCATAATCATTTGCTTGTAGAATTTCATAAGCGGTATATAACAGCATTCCCAGTCTAGGTTCTAGTTTTTGGAAATCAGGCCTATTTCGACTCAAATTGGTAATGTTAGAGATCAAATCCATCGATTTTAAGACCACATATTAACACCAATTATGACCTATATTATAACAGGTGAAGGAGTTGGGGCTCCCTATAATTGTACTAGGTGAAGAAAGAATTGAGAACGCGACAGCCATATATTGGGAAGACTTGCTCCAAGCAGCAGCTAAAGCCAACATCAATAATATTACAGAGGCAATTGACCAAAAAGATCTTTGTGCCCTGCCCTTTTCATCAGGCACCACAGGGATGTCAAAGGGGGTCATGTTGACCCACCGTAACTTAGTGGCTAATCTATGCTCAACCCTCTTTAGTGTCCCAAAAGAAATGGTGGGTCAAGTCACAACACTTGGTCTAATGCCCTTCTTTCACATTTATGGGATCACTGGGATTTGCTGTGCCACTCTTAGGAACAAAGGCAAGGTGGTTGTTATGGCTAGGTATGACCTTAGGACATTTTTACATGCCCTCATCACGTATGAGGTCCACTTTGCACCCGTCGTGCCACCTATTATACTCGCTCTCGTTAAGAACCCTATAGTGGACGAATTTGATCTTAGTAAGGTCAAGCTTAAAGCCATCATGACTGCTGCCGCTCCTCTGGCGCCTGAAATCCTTACTGCATTCGAGAAGAAGTTTCCAGGTGTCCAGGTGCAAGAGGTACGTAATTTACGTACTGCTTTGTAAATACAATGTGGCAAAGCTATCTAAAAGTAGACATCGTAGATATGAAATAATATAACTGTTAGAGTATAAACCTATTCTTGGACTTTCATCCATTAGCTTAAGTTTTTGGTTGAAATGGTTCTTGAACATGGTATCAGAGTCTTTCTAAGCGAGATGTCTCGATTATAAACCTATTCGTGGGACTTCAACCATCAGCTTACGCTTTTGGTTGAATTGGTTCTTGAAAAATAACTGGTGAAGTTTTTGAAGACGGTATCAAAATCTAACTATGATGTTGTGATTAGGCATATGGGCTGACAGAGCACAGTTGCATAACACTAACCCATGGAGACCCAAGTCAAGAGCATGGAGGCATAGCAAAGAGGAATTCAGTAGGGTTCATCTTACCAAACATTGAGGTTAAATTCATCGATCCCGATACGGGTCGGTCCCTCCCTAAGAACACCCCCGGTGAAATATATGTAAGAAGCCAGTGTGTAATGCAAGGTAACACCCTAGATAATTTCGTTAATTACTTGCTTAATTATGCTGATTAGATCAGATTAGATTGGTGGAATTATATAAGTTTGAAGCAAGGGAAGGGAATTTTGTGACGTTGATTAATTCTGAATGAATTAATTAGTTGAAAAATATAACGTGCCAGGGTATTACAAGAATGAAGAGGAGACTCGGCAAACCGTGGATAGCGAGGGGTGGCTCCATACTGGAGACATTGGCTACATAGATGATGATGGGGATGTTTTTGTTGTGGATCGCATCAAAGAACTAATCAAGTTCAAAGGCTTCCAAGTAAGATATAATAATTGTAATTCGAGCCAGATTCATTAATGCAATGGAACCCTAGAACTTGAAGAACTGGCATTGGAAGGAAATAATATTTATTCAAATCAAAATCTTTTAGGAGCTGGCATTGCTGTTGACTTTTCTTCGTCACAACGGCTCTTTAATCAAATCTACCTATTGAAATTCAATAGTGTCTCATACAGCTGATTTGTTTAAAATTTTGCATAAAAGTCTTTCCCTTGCTAAAGACACCCGCAAAATCAATTCGTACTCGTTAATTATTGTTATATTTAAAGTTTGGTTTGGTTTTTGCAGGTCGCTCCAGCTGAATTGGAGGCAATCCTACTCTCTCATCCTTCAATTGAAGACGCAGCTGTAGTACCGTAAGTACTACTATTACTACTACTATTATTACTACTCACTGTAATAAAATTATGTCGTATTCCGTGACCTACCCAGCAAGGTACGTATGAACTAATGGGAAAAAAACTATACATGATGTGTAGAATGGCAGATGAAGAAGCAGGGGAGGTGCCAGCAGGGTGTGTGGTGAAGAAGGCTGAATCCAGAGAGAGTGAAGAAGACATAATAAAGTTTGTGGGTTCAAATGTGGCTCACTATAAAAGGCTAAGAGCTGTTTATTTTGTGGACTCAATTCCCAAATCACCCTCTGGCAAAATCATGAGGAGGCTTCTCAAGGATAAAATCATGGACCTCCATAAAAGTAATAATGGACCAAAACCAGCTGTTTAATTTGTTAATTACTTTGCATATTTTTACTCGGCAACAACAACAACAACAACAATAATAATAATAATAATAACAAATAAATTGCCTCTGTATTTTTCATTGAGTATTCCCACTTAAATTTGTGGACTCGGAAAATTTAGAAAAGTAAAAATGCTGGTTATATGGTTATGCATGTAATCTATATGGATTTGTAATTTCATCCTAGCAACACTGCCAAATTTGTGGACTTGGAAAATTTAGAAAAGTAAAAAATAGCCCACCTGATCTGAATGCTGCTAGACGGCCACTAAAGTCGTCTTAAAAATTCACGCCTTAAACCCGAATCCCACTAGATGGTAGAGAAGTCATGAGAGAGAGGGAGATGAGATTTAGAGATGCTTCTATTTTGGTGTGTTTATGGTCAACCCACTAACCCTCCAACAATAAATTTAGTAACTAATGCTTGATGCACTAAATTTTGCTTAAATTTATCGTGCACCAATTTTTGAAAAATCAACATGAAATCATAGGCTTTATAATTGAAAATTCGTGATCCAACATCAACATTCTTCACACTAAATTAAACATAAGTTTTGAAAAACATCGATTATTGAGTATTTATTTTTTAAATTTATAGGTCATTTAACAATATAAAAATTCTTATTAAAGTTTATATATTTTTTTTAAATCTCCAATCATTAATTGTACATTTTATTTCTGAATCTCCAATCACCAAGTGTACAATAGAAATGATTGTTTGATTACTTAATGCCATTGTACTTTATGGCACATAAGCTCATTGCATTTTTCTGATCTATCATCCCTCTCCTACTAGCCTATCATAGGCCCATTGAAAATTTTGGCCTATGTATTTATTGCTGGCTAATTATTTAGTTTAATATTCAATGCGGGCTTCAATTTTTTTTGTTGGTGTCGGATCTTCATCTCATTGAAGCCGAACAATTGTTGATCTCATAAGAAGTAAAACTCTTGCATCACAGATTTTCTACATTCATAAGACTCAAACCCAAAACTTTATTTAAGGGAAACAAGTATCCCGCTTAATACAACTCAAAATATTATCGATTACAAAAGGGAGACTAAATCATGATAAATAAAATACATTATCCTTTATTTTTATTTTTTTATGCTAAAAAATCAAAAGAAAATCGAGTGATCATTTCACCGAAAGAGGAAATCGGATAGATTCCTTGCCAGATAGAGTGAATGGATCTCCCTCACGTCATGGTCAACAATTAGCAAAGTAAATACTAAAGTACTTAATTAGCTAATTAACAGTGATTCTCTTCAAACCTTAGCGTAATTATTAATTGTTGTCTAAAGTCTAAGCTGTCAAGTTGCGGAATTTACTATAATTAGCCCAACATAACGATGAAATAGGGCAAGCACAAGCAAATTATTAATTTAAATATTTATCATAGCCAGCAACTTTTGACAATTGCTGCTCTAATTAAACTGAGATAATTTTAACGTTTTTTTTTTCTTTTCCTGTTTAGTAATTTTGTTGAGCTATTATTTTAACAGTTTTACCCCTCACTTTTTATAAAATTTTGTTTTAACCAGATAAATACATCTCTAATCTCTATCCATCGATATTAAAATTTAGCGCGAAAAGGAATTAAAATTTTCAAATTTCGTGATCAATATAATATATAGCACGAGTTATTTTATATGAACAAAGTCTTAATTCTTTCATAAGTTATTTTACATGAATAAGGCCTTGTTGTATGAGATGAGAATAAATCTTTCAGGAGCTTAAGCCTCCTCAAAAGCATCCCAAAAGAAAAAAGATAAAAACATGAGAATAAAAAGTATATACAACAATGAAATTTTAGTTTTCCATTATTTTGCAATTTTTGTAACTTGCAATAGATTGTTATATATATGTTTTTCATTTTACATGATTGTCTTTTCTAACCGATTATATTTAATATTCATGGCAGTGGTATATGTTTGCAAGAAAAATTTTTATTTATTATTGCATTTACTTACTTTACTGTGGATGAGTTTATTCTATATCGACAGTTTTTGCTAGTAGTCGTTCGAAATCAAGTTATATGATCAATAAGTTGCTACTGATCCCCCCTCCCAAAAAAAAAGTTACTGATAAATTATTTTAATCCTTTCTGTTCCTAATTTTTTAAATTTGAGGTGATGGATGGAATATAATTAAAGTCTCTCAACCGAACTTTTAAGTTAAATTATCCCAAAAAAATTGGGTATCAACCGTCAACAAACACAAGTTGGTAACATAAAATACTGCCCCCACATCTCACCAGAGTGTACTTCCATTTTTGTTTTTTGTTTTTTTACACAAGTAAGTGGTAAGAGATTATTAGGCGCTTCTTCTCACAAGAGCACGTCCCATCACACATCAGCATACATGATAAGTCGAAGATCAGTGGTAGGACACTCCCATGTTGTGAACGCTGATGTTGTATTTCCCATCTTTGCTAAGTAATCGGTTGTCATATTACCCTCTTGATAAATTAATGTATGAAATGGTTGCTTGGTCCATTGTTTTCAAATAGCCATAAATGTCCTGAACAAGCGTCTGAATTTTTCATGACGTGTGTGAAGTCCTTTGGATCGCTTTTATAACCATAGCATTGTTCTCTTCAATGCATATATTCTTGATACTTAAATTCACTGCTTCATCCAGAGTGTATTTACCTAGAAAAATATTTGCTCAGCCTCAAAATAAAATATATAGTTAACTAAATAAAATAAGCAATGGAATGAGTATATCAACTGGTTGACTTAAATTTATAATTTTGTATTATGTAATCGGAAGACACTTGTCTTCATGATTGTTAAATTGTAAGTTAAGGTGTTCTTATCGATCTTCTTAATTTTATTTGAAAAGATTCACATTTTTCTTTGTGGGCCCCCGAAAATTTGTAAGGATAATAGATTCAATTCTAAGCCATGACACTTGGCAGTTCAAAGGTATAGGTAGATTGACCAATTTGCCCTTTTCCAGTGTTCATATGGAACAGTCATCCAAAATATCGTAGATTAGACTGGGATTGCTAAAGGTTGGTTTCTTGTAATTAGAGGCTGTGAAGATAATTGACATTGACAAGACAGAGGGCGGAGTCTAGAAAATCTACAAATAGAAACGTGACGAATATTAATGATGTGATGTGTATCGATATGGAGTCAACAAATCAAACGATTTGTAATATATAAGTTAGGTTATCTTTTTTTGTTTTTAAACAGAGTTTTCATCACCAATATTGCATTCATACTATGTCAAAGGTCGGCAGTGATTTACAAAAAGAACTAATGCAGTTTAACTTTCTGCTAATCCCTCCTCTAATTACCCTTTTCGTTTAGTCATTAAAAGTGTATGTTCTTCACACTAATTATTAATACATTTGATCTAACCTTATACGAAAAATTATTCAATGGATAGTTCACTCCTAACGAGAAAACTTTAAGTGGAACTTAATTTAGTCCAAACTCAGGTAAATAAGCATTGAGCATGCATAGCCGAATTCGAAGGAGTAGGCTAGTCAAAGTTGTCATTTATGTACCAACTTGTTTAACTAGACAAAGAGAAAAGTATTAGCAATAGATGTAGTTCAAATCCAAGTAACATCCAACCCACCAATGGCAGTAGAGATAGTAAATAATCAATCAATTTTGTTGAGGGGAGGGCCATTGAAACATAAATGAATAGCCTGAAATGGTCAAGAAGAGAGAAATGTCAGAGGTATGTCTCACGTATATGTGTCTCACTAGTTGCTACCTATGTAAGTTGTCCTCTTCCAAAACACATTGATATGTTTCTAATTAAGTGCTACTCTTGTCTCTCAAATTTATGATAGTTAATTTTGCATATTTAGGACAATTTTTCTCACAAGAAATTTGTCTGCCTTATGCTTCGATGTTGATACTCTCGAAGGAAGAATTACATCACCACTGTATGCAGTAGTAATACATCATCATTTTTTTCCAATTAATTAATTAACTCTACCTCCGCTCCTCCTTTAAAAAAAAAATTATTATAAGCATTAATTATTTACATTCAGCACTTATCAACATTTATCAATACTAGTTAATACTCATCAACACTTATGGCGCTAGTTATTACTCATTAACATTGATCGACTGTAATTAATGCTTTATTCACATTTCCCGACCATAATTTTGTAGTATTCAGTACTTGCTAATAGTGATCAACGCTTATCAGTATTGATCAACACTCAATAGTATTAATCAACATTTATCAATAGTAGTAATAGATAATAATCAATAATAATTTATTTATGATAGGTTGAAAAGAGTAAGACCCTGTTTGACAAACAGCTTTTTGAAGAAGTTTTTGACCAAAAAAAACTTTTTTTGCCAAAATTAACTATTTGATCAAGTAAACAAACTAATTTGGGTGTTTGGTGAAAGAGTTTTTTGGATCCAAAAAACTAATTTGAAAAAGCTAATTCCATAAGCTTTTTGGAAGAGTTTTTTGAATTAGCTTTTTGTCTCACAACTTTGTCAGAAACAACTAATTTTGCCAAACAGTTTTTCAATAAACAGCTAATTCAAACAGCTAACACAAATAGCTAACTTAAACAGGTAACAGCTAATAGTTAATACAAATAGGGTCTAAATTTTTATTCTATCTGCTTCTCATTTTTATAATATTTATTTTTATTCAATTTCAGACGCTTTACATTTTGGAATAGGAGGCAATAACTATGATGGACCAATCTATGAAAATGATTCAAGTAGATCCAGCCAAACTGGTTTAGCCAATGCCTCTCATCGCAGGAAAGCTGCCCCCCCTAAATCTAGGCCTAGGTGGCGTGACCACTTTACTCTCCAATGGGATGGTATGTTGATTCTTCTACTTTTCATTTTCTATTTTTTGGGGCGTGGTCAATGCGGCTATTTTGCCACCCTTCAAAACAAAAAAAAAAGACAATCATACTGTCACTGGGGATGTATCCCAGTCAAGTTTGATTAGACTTATATCATATTCTTTTCGTAGTTTAATGAATTCAATTCATTATTTTTTACACCGATATATTTTTGTTTTAATTCTTTCTCATATTTAAACAAAAATACCATTCATTCTCACTCTTAGCTACTCCTTCCCTCCCTTTTTCTCACACTCTTCATTCAACTCCATAACTTTATTTAGCTGATTTCAACTCCTGTCTACTCTCACCCACTCTTTCCCTCCTTCCCCACACTTAAAAAAAACACCACTCTTACCAACTCTCACCCACTCCTCCCCCTTTTCCCATATTCACTCATCCCTCACCCATCATTTCCCATTGAAAAGAGAAGGGCCTTAGTTGGCTCGTTAAACAATCGAGTCAAACTTGGATGCAGACTGGGTTTGATTAAAATGAATTCAATTTGAATTTTGATCAAGCCGGGTTTAATCAAGCTGAATTCGAGCTTGATCAAGTTTTGATACACTATAATTTTTCCTGTATGATTTAAATATTTACATGATTGATTTGAAATATATTTTAATTTTAACGAATTATAACACCTAACTTCAAACAATTATGATCAATGATATACTTTAAGACCTGTTCACTTTAACTTATCATAAGTATTTATCATCAGTATTTAATATTGATCTGCACTCATGAGGAGTGTAGGACCAATCAACACTGATCAACATTTACCAATATTAATCAGAACGTAATCATATTTTGTACTCATAATTTCAACCATAATTAGCGTTGATAAGAACTCATTAACACTTATTAGTAAGGTTGTGCAAAACCGATTAACTGGAACTGAAAATTCGGTTAGGAAAAACCGTGAAGCGTAACCGAACTGAAACTTTCGGTTAACCGAATTTTCGGTTTGGCCAAATTGCGATCCGTAACCAATCTAAAAAGTTCGGTTATCCGATTTCTCGGTTCGGTTAAACGGTTAATAGATTAATATTTTTCTAAAAAAGTCTAATTTTTTTTTTTCAAAAAAAAAACCCCCAAATTTGGGGCTAGACCTGATGATGTTGCTGGACTTGCTAGTTGCTATTGCCTGCTACTTTCTCTTGTTGGATGAAAATCAAAGCTCTAAACAATAAACCATCCAAGAGGCAATTTGGGGGGGGGGGGGGGACTACAAATCTTACAACACACATATCTTACAATCCAAATATCTTACAATAAACCATCCAAGGCTATGGGGTGTGGGCAAAAAATCAAGGACACTTGGAAAATACCCAAACCCACAAACAGATTCAACACAAACAACAACTAAATTAGAAATCTAAAATCTAATAGTTACCGTGACTCGTCACAAGAATTCAGATATGAGGTATGGGCCGCTTGGAAGTTGCGATTCTTGACGAACACAGAGAGAGTCGCTTGCAAACTATTCGAGGGGGGGACTGGAGGAGGGACGATTGCCATGGAAGAGTCCGGATCTAGAGCCGGTGGAGTGTGGCCTTTCAACAGTGGCTACAAACACACATAGAGCCAGAGAGGTGTGTCCGAGTCTCCAAGAGGTCAAGGATGTTACTTTTTAACTGAATGATGCACTTAAAAAGTAATTTCTCTCTCTAACTAGCTGAATATATTTTTTTGTTTAATTGATTGGAGATATTAAATTATTAATTATCGTTTGTTGTTTTATTGTTCGCCGTTTAGTCATTTGTTCAGAAGTTCTAATTATGATTTCTGATCATGTTTATAGCGCGCTCCAGGACTATTACTATATGGGTAAAAAAATCATGAAAATCCTAAGTCTATTCAAGTGACTGTCGACTTGTCTTTTTAATAATATTTTTTAAAGGTTTATTTTATTAGGCACCGTGCAAAAGCACAGGTTTATTTTATTAGGCATCGAGAAAGGATTATGTGGCATATTTTAATTTCCTTTCTCAACATTGTAGTAGATATGTAATGGAAGTTTACTTATAGTAGAAATCTAGATTGTGTTATTCTAAATCATAATTACTAATGGTGTATGATGTTGAAATAAGCAACAATATTTTATATGTTTTTTTTTTTGTTGAAATGAGCATCAATATTTCACATGTTTTGGTGTTGAAATGAGCAAGCATATTCTACATTTAATCAATTTTTAATAATTAATGTATTTTGTTTTTTTAAAAAAGGACAAATTTGATAAATATTAATTTCCTATCTGGCGTTTATAATCCAAATTCAATGCAAAGAAATATATTCTATAATGTTAAGTAAAACTTTAATTTTGAAAAATTTAAATTAAAACATAAGCGTCTGACTTCTTATAAGAACAAATTTGATAAATATTAATTTCTATACATATACAACCATAATAGTTATTGTCATTAATTTTTAAAATTTTAACTTATTTTTTTAAAAAATATATCTTAAATTTAAATATTCTGTACATAACACAAATTCATACTAATTTTCAAATAAGAAGAATAAATTTTCGTTAATTTTTATTTCCCTCTCTTATTCTCTCATCTCAATTCAAACAGACTGTAACTTTTATCGGCTTCCCATGTCATCTTCTATCCGGGCCCGACATGTGATTCCTCTCACCCCCTTGCAAAAACCGGAAGTCCAGAACTCTCAAAAGTTTTTCTAAAAAACAAAGAAATAAAAAAGCACCCCACACACACCCATTGTATGATTCTCTCTCCTTGCAAGTCCCCCCCTCTCTTTCTCTGTCTCCCCCTCTGACACACACACAGAGACAACAGTGTATGAAATGAAAATTGGTTGAGGGGGGGGGGGGGTGTTAAAATATGTGTGGTTAGAGAGTTGGCTTTCCATATCTGCTTTCCTTCTGGCATTCGGAGGGCAGAGAGCTTTCCTATTTCTAGAGAGAGAAGGTAAGATTTAAGCTTCCTGCATTTTTCTAAATATGGCTCTCTTTCTCTTACTTGATGCTCATTATGATCATGATTATCAGTGCTGCTGTTTTTACCCCTTTTGTGTGTGTGTGTGTGTGTGGTTCGCTTTGTTATCTCAGAATTCCGTTAGTTTTACTCAGTGGGGTTTTCAGAGCAGAGCTTGCAATTATATATTTCTTCTTTGGGCTAAGCATAGTTTTCTGATTTGGTTATTAGTACTGGGATCTTTCCTCTTCTATTTCTGGGCAGCATTATTGACAGCTATACTTCCAAAATGTGGAGTTTTCTGCTTTGTTCAGACCCTTCTTTTTTCTGGGCCTTCCTTGTTTTTTTGGTACCAATTCTTATCCAGTCTCCTTATGTAATGGGGAAAAAATGCTGTTTATGAGTAATTAAACTTCTGGTTCGATTTTCTTCATCTGGGTTTATTGATTTTGAAAGTTTCAAGTGACGGCGGGTTCAATTGCTTTTTCTGTGGTTCGTTTGGACTCAAAACCCCGAATGAAGCCCTAGAAGGATGGTAAAAAGCAATACTCGATTTGGGGTTTTGCTCATTTTCAATTTTTATTAACTATATCCAACGATTAGCGTGAACGTCAAGTGGGCTTTGATTCTCTCTCTCTCTCTCTCTCTGAAACCCTAAACTTCTCATTTGACTAGTAATTTTTTAAGATTGTGATATAGAAATCATCAACCGCATTGTAATGTAGTATTTAAATCTCAATTGGTGATTCTTTAAATTTGTCATTTGGGTTTCTCAAGGTAGGGTTTGTTTTCTGGGTTGGTTCGGTTGTTTAAGTTTTTTGAATCGATTAGGGCTTTTGGTAAGATGGGTCTGTTTTACTTGATGGGCATCTCTTTATTGTGGCAGTAGAAAAGTTTTTCTTTATATTTTTCATGTTTTTTTTGCTTGGGTATTCAATATAGCTTGTCTGATTGTAAAAGTCTAAAAGGTGAAAGCTATCAATTCATTCGTTTCTGGTGACTGGTTGCCACAAATAAGTGGGGAGAGAGAGAGAGCGAGAGAGGGACATGTGGTGCGTTGTCAAGATAAGAAGCAATCAAAGCAATTTGTGGCATCAAAGGGTTGGTTATCTTCCAAATGGGTTTGATGGGTAAATGGCAAAATTGCTACCTTTTTTCCAAAAGTGGGTTGAAGGGAGTACAAAAGTGTAGAGGATTAGAAAAGTTCATATATGTAACTTTACCGAGTGTGGTGGTTATGGCCGACATTTGAGAAGCAGCAAGCTTAGGTATAGTGCAAGCAGTATCAAATTCACCCTTTGTACTTAGCTTGAGAAGTTTGGAGAAGAGGGTTGGAGAGAATAATGATGGGTGTATGCTTAAACCGGTTTGATAGCTTCAGCTCCCGTGATTCTTCCAGCTTTAATTTGAGTAAACAGAATTTGGTTTTTGTTTTTACGCCACAAGGGTCCTTCAATTAAGTTTGTTTCTTGATTGGGAAATGTTTTTAGCTGCGGAAAATGCTAATTGAAGCATGATTATGGATATCTATTGCAGAACTGCAGATTATCCTCTGGATCTTTCACTTCTGATTTGAAGGTATGACCTTTCTTGTAAATTGAGCTTAATTCAATCCTTGACATAATAATTATCAATAACCTCATGCCTCAGAGCTCTAAATATGTAATTTTTTCCTGTCGTCTTCCCAATTTTTGACGATTTTGTTGGTTTCCCTTTGAAGATGCAGGTAGTGTATTCAATGGTATCAAGGTTCAGCTACTGAGAGATCTGGTCTGTCTGGAGGTGGGGAGTTGAAGCAGCTTTTCAAGAGAGTTTCATGAGTGGGATTCCAATGATGGAATTGAATGCAAAAAGTCCCTTCCTTTGGGACTGGGAGAACTTGGCCATGTTTAACTCAAAAACAGTTGAAACGCCAAAAAAATTGCAGTTTATTGACTCTGAAATTGATGGAATAGAAGGATTTGAAGTTGGATCTTTGTATTCTTCTGGAGGTACAGGTTCAGATTTGGGATATGCATCGTCATCAAAAAGCTCCAAGTCAGCTTCTGTTGATTCATCCATAGACAGGGAGGTCAAAGGAGCCCAGTTCACATTGGAGACGAAAGATGGCTTTCAAGAGGATCCCAGAAACAAGAGAGAATTGATTAATTCTGGGTCAGAAAGAACATCCTGCATAATGGGGAGTGCAGCTGCTTCGGGTGAATCTTTGATTGCTCTAGAGCTAGGGGAAAGGACATACTTTGAAGATGTCTCTGCAGCCAGCAATGCTAAGAATTCTTCTCTGACTTCTCTTCCTCCGAATTCCGGTGCTAAGAAGTCCAAATCATCTTCTCTCAATACAGAAATCCCACGATGCCAGGTGGAAGGATGCAATCTCGATCTTTCTGCAGCTAAAGATTACCATAGGAAGCATAGAGTCTGTGAAAATCATTCCAAAAGCCCAAGGGTTGTTATAAATGGACTCGAGCGAAGGTTTTGTCAACAGTGCAGCCGGTAAGCCTCTTGAGCAACCGAGAATCCATGATTTGGGGGGGGGGAGGTGTTAAGTGGGTATTTGTTGCATTTTTGTGTGAATGACTCTTCTGCCAGAGTTAACCTCTCTGCTTGTGAGTAAAGTTTGCATCTGTTTGGACTTGCTTTGGCAAGGATTCTATTCCTTATTGGGATTTCTATTGTTGCTGTGTGTGAATTGCCTTTGCTTTTGAAGGTTACAGCTTTGCATATGCGTGAGAATTGTGAATTCTATGTTAATTCAATCCCACCATTGAAATTACTTCCCTATATTGAAGGTTCCACAGCCTGTCAGAGTTTGACCAAAAGAAGAGGAGCTGCCGTAGGCGTCTTTCTGATCACAATGCACGGCGCCGGAAGCCAAAGCCTGAGGTCATCCAGTTCAACTCAATGAGATTGCCATCATCCTTCTACGGTGGGTGTTTCTAATCTTTTTGTTTGTTGATTTTTTTTTTCCCCAAGTTCATTAAGTTCATGGAGCTACCGAATTGTGATTATGTGAATAGCTCTTCATATGAAACATGCCTCTACTGTTGGATAACTGAGGTTTCTGGTCTACTGTTTTATCCTGTACAATCTTTCAAATATCAAAGCATATGATCTCCATAAAGTCATGGCAGAACACAGCGATCCCTAGATGAAACATCAGTGCTGTCACTAATCTACTCAATTCATTAATTGATGACCAATGGGCATAATAGTATGTTAGGTGGGTCTCTGTCATTTTTCCCTTCTGCTTTTGAATGGGTGTACTCTAATGCCTACGTTCTATAGCTTGGGGATTCCTATAGGAAAATCCTCTTTGCAACGACAATTTGACATTGAAGGTGGTCCAGCTAGACTTTAATGTCTGTTTTAGTTCTAGGCTTTTAACATTAGACTCCCCCCCCCCCCCCAAAACCCACCCACCCGCCCACACAAAAAAATCCCCCGCCCAAAAAGAAAAAAGAAAATAGGGGTCTATAATAGTACATTTGCCTGGTAATGAATTGGTCCAATTTAGTTGGTTTACGTAGAATCAACGAATCACTGCTAGCTGGTTGGATAATTTCTATGCTGATCATGATGCTTGTATGGATTGTGTCTGTGTTTGTTTTGCTATCAATCAGCTGAGTTTGTAAGGGCCTTCCTCTGATCTGTCACCTGTGTTTGACTCTGCAGAAGGTGGGAATCAGCTGAGCTTTGCTTTCAATCAGGTACCAGTGGTTCACACCAGGCACGATACCTGGGACAGCAGAAGGAATTCCAAGGTTATGAATACGAAACCGGGTCTTTTTACAACCGTGAAATCAGCGGGTACTGATGAGCTGCAGTCAACACAAAATGAGCTTCAAAGCCCTGGGACGAAGTTCTCTCCTGGTTCGATGCAGTCCTTGTCATTCCAGGGCACACCCTATCCGGTCTTCCAGCGGGGTATGTACTTGGTTTTGCCTGAACCATTGTTTAGAGACTGTTTTTTAATGCCTTTATCATCTCTGGCTTCTGTATGTGTTTTCTGACTCAACCTTGAACCAGGAGTGAATTGTATATTTTTCTTGTGATTCTTCGTTGCAATAGACAATTACCGCTAACAATCGATTCAGCATGTTCTGCCTTCCCGTCTTGCATTGTTCTTCACAGCCAATCTAACTTAATTCAAGCAACTAGGATACATGGTAGTTGCTTTTGGCCATCCATAATTCCCAGACCAGTGTTCCCTATCTGTCTTTAACTGAAATCTACTATCGAATGTTGTTCTGTCACAAAAATTCCATCGCAGATGCGCTTTTTGCAGTACTATGTCTCTTCTTTGACTTCGTCTCACTAAGCTTTTGGTGTTTTGATATGGGCCCATACATGGTACAAAAGTTCTTTACCACCCCCCCCCCCGCCCAACCACCTCCAGCCCTACAAAAGGAAAAAAAAAAGAGAGAGGCATGAGGTAAGGATGGTGGGCAACTGAAGGCTGTATAGACATGGGGATACAATTGGTAGATCAAAATAGTTCATGTTTTGAGACTAAACCTGGAGAAAATGTACGCTTGTTTGTTGAACCATGTTTGTTGATTCTGCGATATATGAGCAGAAGAGTAGAGGCTTTGAATCCTCAATTACGGGAGTAACTAATGCTTTTCCTTTTTCTTTGGCAAACCTTATCAGCAAGCCTGGAAACCTTGTTTGATTCACATGTTGATTCCTTGAATCAATACTGGCTGATGTACTGCAGGTTTACCGGTCTCTATGGAAGCATCCAACATTGATGGAGGTCAAGATCTCCGTGCTCTCTCTCTTCTGTCAACAAGTTCATGGGGTTCATGCGACCCAGAACCCTCCCTGCTCGACCACGCCATTTCCATGCATGCAAATCACGCTTCCTTGGCTCAGCCTTTGCCTGCCCAGCCTCTAGGTGGTCCTCCTCTGTCCACGGACTACTGGCAACCCGAGCAATCCATCTCATCTTCTGGACCCGGGTCAAATTCCTCATCAACTTTCCAGTTGTTCAAAGCGCCGAATGAATCCGCGTTCTATCTCTACTAGATCGAAGGGGGGAAAAAAGGATTACTGGTTCGTGTTTTGCTGTAGAAATCTTTATCATTTGCCCATGGTTTTTTGGTGTGGTTTGTTATGGGCAATTTTCTCTTTCTGAGGGTTTGGTGTAAGTGTTATTTTCCTCCAATTTCTTTACGGGAAAGTAATTGGATAAAAGCTGTGTAGCTGTGGGCAGAATTTCCCAGTGGGTTTTCTTGGGCACGATGTGTTTCAGTCGTACTTTTTGTGTTCGTGGTGTTTGTGGCATCATGGTTACCAACTTACCGTTCCAACATTTTTTATGTTTTATGTGTTAAACTATTTTAATGGCATTATTTTTTACCGCAAAAACAGTAAGGCCAACTGTGTACTGCCAATATTAGTTAGCAACCTAGCATGACTAGCAATGTTTAAATCCATTCTGGGCAGCCTTTTCCATAACATTCTTATCATTTTGGCCGCCATACTACAATGGTCCAAAGGTTTGAGTAGTAGCCTTCATTTTAGACATCTCCTCGTCGCAAAATTTACTTGAAATTCCATAGCATCTCCTCGCTAATTTGCCGCCGTGCAGAATTTTTCATTGTCATTATTGGACAGTTTTTTTTTTTTATAGAAACAAGTCCGAAATGAGACAGGATCATGTCATGCATTTTCTCAACTCTAACCCTACACAATCCTCATGCAGGTCAACATATCTTTAACCCTAACCCTACGATACCCTCGGATCACTGGGTCAGAACTGAACCTTCAACCTTCCATATATAGAAAATGAAATTCCTCACTAAGTTTCCTTATTATTATAAAGTTCAATATTAAACATCGTACAAAACAAAATACCAAATAATAATATAATGCTCTAATGAAATGTACCACAATCACAAACATTTTATTGCGTAATTCAACGATTAAAACAATTAGTACACTAAAATGACTACTCTAAATATCAGACAGGGAACATTAGAAGGTTACAAGCCAGTGAGATTTGAAAAAGTGAATACGGGAGGGAGGCTAAGAGGAGACAAGAAAATAAAAAGCGAAAATATTTTGAATGAAACACAAACTATTTTGTTTTTATTTTTATTTTTTTTAAAAAAAAATGAAAGCTAACGGGTCGGGCCTGAAGTCCAAAACCTCTATCTGAGCCCAACCCTCGTAATAATTAGGTGCCCTCAATTTAAGAATTAGAGTAGATCGGAGACAAAATAAGCCAACCATAACCCTCAGTTTTAAGCGTTGGTGTGGGGCAGTATCCCAGCCCATTAATTAGGTCTACCAAAAACAAAAACTAAATCCGTGGAATATGCCAAACAAAATCGAAAATCTTTATTATATTCAACAAAAGGTATCATAATACACCAAATTATCCGTCAACGAAACACCAAATCAATCAAGAAGCAAACACAACCACCAGACTCATCAGCGATGCTCGTCGATAATGGGCAATGCCGCAATGCTGCCCTGTTTGCCTTCTGCAAGCGTACACGATACCACACCCCAACTCTTAACCCCCCCCCCCCCAACCCAAAAAAAAACCCTCAAAAACCGAAAGTAAAAACAGGTACAAAAAATAAAAAATACAGAACACGCAACTTTTGCGTTAGATGTCAAAACAAGTTTCCTTAAAAAAAGAGAATAATGAGTTATACTATACTATAGAATCTAGATAAAATATTAACAAAGAAATTAATGGATTATAGTAGTTTTTTTTTGAGTGCAAATCCGTAGTTAGTTATTGATAACTGGTAAACACGCCCAGGTAAAAAAAGACTAGACTAAGCACGTTAAGATACGAAGTACACAACCATGTCCACCACACAAGGCTAATCACACCCAAACTGAAACAAAATGGGGTATGGATAACCCCCCCTCCCTCCCTCCCCAAAACAAAACAAAAAGGAAAAACACATCCTCAGTTCTCTTTGCTTTGCAAGGGTAACACCTTAGGTTAGGGCCTACATCTATCTTCCCCTACCGTAGTATAGTAATGGGAGGACTAGTTTGCTCAAACCCCTACGAACAGCCGCTACTGTTAAGCAAAATGAGCTTTCAGAGGGGGTGAGGAGCCATGGGTCACAATCAGCCAAGCACAACTGTCAACTGGAGACTCGGAAAAAGAGGATGACTGCTACAAAAAAAAGACAGGACTGCAGGTTTCTGTGAGATCAGTTTCAAGATCCCTCACCACAAAATCAACCTCGAGAGTCAAGACCAGGGCAAACCCCCTAGGACAGCTTCCTATGCAGCTCAAATGCATTAGAAGGTGGTCCCAACAGGTGGAACAAGTAGGTATGACTGTCAGAATGAAGGAACAGCATAACCAATAATTCTTATTGCCAAAAGTCCATGCTTCAACACGCGACATTTTAAGCTCACTAATGCTCCATAGGTTGTTGGTTTCTGTATTTGAACACAGAAGCAAACCAGAAACCAATCCAATGAGACAATTGGGAAAAGACATCCTTTTACACCCAGGCAACTACAAGAACACTCGTAACACGCGATCCAAATATCGTATCACCCAAGAAAACCCTGGACGCCCAGGACAAGGAACTGCATTGACAATTCAAACTCACAAATTACCAAAAATTAATAAATAAATTACAGACTTCAGTTGTGAGTTTCCCACTAATTGAATAAACACAGTTGTATGCTGACATTTCCGCTAGATAAGTCCATCTCAAAGTAACAATCCCTAATAAAAGAAATAAGAACCCACCTGTGATACTTTTACCAGACTTAGCTGGATAATAACAAAGGGATCCACAGAAAACACCACCCACCACTGTGCATAATACAAGGACCTGACACAGATCATGAGAAGGCAAAGTGACCGCTGCAACATGACGACAACATGACTGACTTTCAGACACCGATACTGAGCATGCTGAACGACAACTCTGGACCTTCCCAACAACCAGACATGTCCTAGTACTCACTGGAACAACAGACAATTACGAATCAATACACTGTTGACCTCACAATATACAAAGGAAGGGAAACAATGACCACATCGGTCATAAAAAATCCAAAAATTATACATATTAAATCCAATCATAATCAAGTTCGAATATATGCAAATAACTGGGAAAAAAAGCAATACAAAAAAGGAATGAAATGACATACAAGAAAACACAACACCACAGACCTGCTCGTTTCCATCTGCCCGCGGAGGGGATGAAGGTTTATCCTCCTCAGATGGTTTATCTGCTCCACAGTTCTGTCTGTTGCACTTGGTCCTGAAGGGATAATTTATATTGCCGCATTTATTGCACTTCCAGCTTCCTTCAGGCATCTTTTGTTCTGGAAAATGAGAAGGGGGGGGGGGTATCTATATGTAACCCGTAAAAATGAAAAATATAACTAAGCTGAATTATGGATTTGAAACTTACTTGGGCTGCTCTCTGACTTTGCAACCTGGAATTTATTTCAAATGCAGGAAGGGCGGAAAAGGCAGGACAGAAAAAGAATCAGCGACACTTCAAGAAAACAAGCCAACTGGAAACTAGAGTACTGGAGACAACCTCCATAAAAATCTAGAAAAACAATATCCGTTCAGTAACCCAAAGTCCTCATTTAGAATAGGGCTTTGGTTGGGCTCCGAACATCTTAGTTTAAAAAAGCCCGCTTGAGGCACGCCTCGGCGTGAGGCTACCGGGTCAGCGCCTCGAAGGGGATGAGGTGCGCCTCAAGGATGCGAGACTATATCTTCCCCCTTTTTCTTCGCCTTGCCTCGGCCTTTTTTCTTCTTTTCCTTCATTTTGAGCTAAAAGGTGAGCTAAACTTGTATCGTAAGTACGTACATTGGGGAACTGTGATGATAAGATAATATGTCTTAAGGTTATTTGCTATGTTAGTAGTCATATTGATGTCTAATAACATTTTTAATGCATTTATGTAACTTGTTTCTGCAAAATATGCTTTGTAAAATATGAAATACTTTTCAAAACTATTGCATAGAAGTGCGCCTCATGTCCATGATGCATGCGCCTTCGCCTTGCGCCTTTCGCCTCGCGCTTTGGGACCCTATGCGCTTCAATGCGCCTCACGCTTTTTAAAACTAAGCCGAACATACAGCCTCCTCACACAATCGAAAAGCTTGGAGGCTGTTTCACAAGACCTAGATTTGAAAGACACATATTGCTTACTACTACATAAAAGAAGTGTCACAATTTATTAGAACATTTTGTTTGCGGGTGGCACAAGCCAACAACCCCATCCCCCCCTCCCCCCAAAAAAAAGAAAAGGAAGGGAAAAGAGGAGGAGAACAAACAAACAAACTAATATAAGAAGACAAGTATTACCTGGGACGCAGGCCTTGGTGTGTTGCATTTCCTCATGTTACAAACTGTCCTGAACGAGAAGTTAACATTTCCACATTTAGGGCAGGCCCAATCATTTTCTCGTGTCACATCTACACAGAAAAGCAATAGGAAACAACATATACATTAATACATGATTCAGATATTCAATATGAAAACTCCCCCTCCCCCCCCAAAAAAAAACGAGGCAACAGAAAAGCATTACTAGAGCAAGGATTTTTAACCTTTTCGCTGAGACTTGTCATCTGGGAAAAATCCTGGCCTTGGGCCCTGCAAAAAAGAAAGACATTTTATTTTCAATTCCTATAATAACATAACCCATAACTTTAGCTGTTGCACCTTTACAACCTCTCTAGTACAACATATCATAACAAATTGTCAATTTTGAGACTTTCTAAAATGTAATTAATTTTTCAGGGGTAACTTTAGTAATTTTAGCATTTCATTATTGCATTTAATCATCATTAGTAGGGCACAGTAAAGACAGCCATTATAAGCTAGTACATTGACAATAACAACAACAACTAAGTACTACTCTTCCCAATATGGTCCCGCTTGAGCGGGGTCTGGGGAGATTGAAATACCTATACAGGTATCATTACCCAGAAATAGGTTGATTCCAATAGACCCACAACAAAATATTTGAGAAAACATTTTGGATTTGAAAAATCTTTTGCTACAAAACGGGAGCAAAACAACAAAAATTAGCAAGCTGCGACATACAGATGAAAATGGTTGTCATCATTCAGATGTCATGGTGAAAAGCACATACAAAAGCAAGCTGTGACAACACAAATTAGCAACTTTCACAAACTTTCACTGACATGGCTCTGAAAGTTTCATGGAATCCAACTTATTAATCGACCACACACTACATTTCCGTAAACCAATTACATGAAAGGCACATACTGTAGCAAGGCTCAAACAACTATATTTCAAGCGCCACTCAAAAGAAATACAGAAGACTCAATAGCCGGAGAGAGAAGCAAAACAAAAGTATATTCAGATGTCATGCCAAAGAAAATTCAGCAATTACAAAACAGGCCCTCAGTATTTGAGTCCATAGATATAGCATGTCCTGCATGGTCGAGTCCATACCATAGGAGGAGGAGTCATATGAGGCATACCCATGCCATAACGGTCCATCATTGGCGGAGGCATACCATACATTCCACCTGAACGCAATACGATTAGAATATTGTACTTGCACAAACAAGAGACCATAAACCTCATATGAAGAATAAGCAAACATGGAAGTCATTCAAGATACGTGACAGAAGCATGTCTATATAGCAAAGACTTGCAAGAAAAGATCATGTCCAGATTTCGGAGCATCTCCAACAACTAGTCCCATTTTGGCCCCCACTTTGTTGTATGCCAACAAATTTATCATCGAAAATAGAAAAAGTCAAACTGAACTTAGTTTTGTTGGTCTCAGCTGTAAGAGTTGTAAGCAACTTTAAGGAGCTTTCAGAAACTGTAAACAAATGTAAATTGTAAAGAGGCAGAAGCCATATAGGAAAGAGCTGTGAAGAAAAACAAGGAACTGTACGGAACCGTATGAAACTCTAACCAACTGCAAGTTGCTGTGAGAAGTTGTACGCAGCTTGGATTTAAGCTTAAGGTTGAAACAACCAGGCCCATACTACAAAATCTCGTCCGAATTTCTTGCAACAGGCATTAAAGGATCAGCAATTGAGGACCATCCCTCACAAGTTCCCAATAAAGTAATAAACTGTCTTTGGTAGCATTGGGGGGAAATAATGGCCAGGGCCCAGAAAGGACCTAGCTGCAAGAAGAAAAATAATCTTGGTCATTCTGGCAAGATTGTCACCCAAATCTTTGCTCCCGCAGATGCTCTAATGAATTATCCAATCCAGACAATTCAATGTGAATGGAGGAGCAAGTACTTGGTGGATCTCCAAGCAACTCTGCATCTGAGGCATTTCAAGTTCCAGGCCATCAATTTTTTAAAGTGGTCAACTTTGTGGTCGACTTTGTGGATAGCTTGCGTATCGATTGTATATAATCTTTTGTAGCATGCTTTCCTAGCATCCATCCATTGATCCATTTTTTAATATACATATCTTTCCTTACCAAAAAAACGTAGCAATGCAATATCTAGGCCACATCTTAAGTAGGAAGAAAAAATAAAAAACAACAAATTGAAAACAATATTTCTTATGGGAGCTTTCATAAACATCCTGGCAAGAAGAGACAAACCAAGAATTGAGCACACAATACTTTCAAAACAGACTCAGAAAAGGGCTTATCTATTGCATTTCTTTCTGAATTACGGAATATCAACTGAGTCTGATTTCAGCATCTTGGCTGGAATTCTTTATGAAAACAGTACCTAGTACCATTGGAGTGTAACTCTAATATAAAACAATAGAAACCACTGCACAAAACGACGAAAAATAACCAGGAAAGAATGAACAATAAGCCCAACAAATCGTAACCACAAATGGACACCTCAGAAGACTTAGCTTAATGAAATGAAAATAGATGGCCACACATACAAACAAGAGCACACACTCTTATCATCTACATCTAGATGATTTGTCAGGAAAAAAGACGGGACACAAAAGATAGAAAAAAGTGATGTACCGTTTCCCATCATAGATCCACCAGCATAAGGTGGTGGCCCTGGCAAAGGAAGTGGTCGGTAGGGGCTGCCTCCAGAAAAGCGGCTTCCATAATTATATGGATAAGCTGAACCTCCCGGATATGCGACATCATAAGGGGGCATTGACGATCCATTGAAAAGAGAAGAACCATAAGATGGTGGCATTCCCATATACATAGAAGATGGTGGTCCAGAACCTCCATACGGAACAGTCGATGAGTAAGGTGGAAGGGGTTGCAGAGGCTTTACAGCAGATTTCTGGAAGAAATGAAATCAATAAAATGAATCCTTAAAATCAATATGGAACAAACAGTAAGCAGCACTGAAATATAAATAAGAAAGTTTGACACCTCTAAAGAAAATTACCAAAGTCAGAGGCACTAAACTGGTCATCCCCAGCATCCCAGATTGAAGTAGAATACTGAAACTACTCAAAAGTACACAACTGTGACATTTGACACTCGCGACATTGCTATGACAAATAACATTTTTTATTTTGACTAAACCACAAAAACTAGTGGCAAACTCTGATGTACAGTCACCGCCCGATTGTTGTTCTAATTAATTGGCCCGGTGTCTATCTGGGGACATACTGTCACAGACTTGGTGTTGTGGTGACCCACACAGTGAAATAGCAACCCCCATTTCTAAAAGATTAATCAATGCAGCAGGCAGCTCATTTGGTCTCCGAAAATCAGAAGTTCTTGCTCATCAGAAGTAAGAAGCAGCACAGAATTCAAACAAACAATAACACAGAAGATGTTGGTACAGCACATCTTACAGCATTGTGATCGGCAGGTCTAGGCTGGGTGCAGTTACGCATGTTGCAGGTCGTTCTAAAGGAGAAATTAACATTGCCACAGCTAGGGCAAGTCCAATCATCTTCCCTCCGACCACCTGTATTTGCAAAAATGGCAGAGAAGTATCAGCATCTAACTCCTTGGAGTGAAAAAGAGATATAAAAGATGTTCATCTGCATCTAGCATCATAGGCAATAAATGGATAACTAAATCCATAACCAATTAAATCGCTTCTCCAAGACAGTATCTAAAGTCTTTTCTGGCTCTCTTGATCTTGGTCTAATAAAATCCAAACTGATCCTCTTAAGTCCTCTCGTTTTCATTCGACTCCACAATGCCAAATCATTATTGAAGTTAGACTTCAATTTCTAATTTATTTTCTTGGTCTGCCCAGTCAAACAAGATGAAAAGTGTAGAGTTCATCTCAGGGAACCATCATTAGCAATGTTCTCTTCTTCTTCAAGCAGCCTCCACATGCTCTCCTCCAATTCGATTGCCAAGGCGAAACAGCGCAACAGATAAGCTTCTCCACAGCAAACAGTATGTGTGATAAAGTAATTTACATGAATTTGACAATGGATATTGATTACAAGAAGTTAAAATTCACATGAATTTCATATAAGTTTAAAGATACCATTACAATTCACACACACAAATACTGAATCATATCATACAAAATAACGACGATACCATCAGTACGAGCACGCTTGGCGTTCGTCGGGTTTCTATTATCCACCTGAAACATGCAAAGATTCATTAGGAAAACGAATACTCACTCCCCTATCTAGATGCCTTCAATCAACATGGTAAATCCACCAGCGACCAAAAATACCCTAAAAAATCTCCTTCACTAATCGAGTCAGTGAGAAAACAGCAATTCAAACCCTAAATTCACGCGAAATTGAAAAACCCTTAAGTCTTCAAATAAGACAAAAGATCAGCATTTTCAGAAGAAAATCCGCATCAAATTGATCCAAAAACAAGAATAACGAATCACAAATTGAAAACCGTAATTGACTGAGAGAGAGAAAGAGCGGGAACCTGCGACATGTCGATGGCGAAGGCGAGAGAAATCGCAGAGAAAATCTGGATGTTGCAATTGGGGGAAATAGAATAATTTAGGGTTTGAGACAACCAATCTTGAATCTCAGGCCAGGCTTGGCAAGACCGCGGTCATCCTTACTGTTTCCTCACAACCAATTATAAACAACTAATATAGTGCTGTGTTATCCTCACCGCAAACAACACAAACTTAATTCCCGTCTTCGATAATTAACATTTTTGTGGGTGTTTTTCTTTTTTCTCTTTTTTTTTTTTTTTTGAGGGGAAGGGAGTGCTAACATTTGTATCTTGTTGTCCATAGATCATATATTCATATGTACGATCTTTTTTGGGGAAGGGAGTGCTAGCATTTGTATGATATATTCATATGTATGATCTTAAAAATATTATTAATTAGAAACTAATTTAAAATAAGTTATAGCCCCGTACAAAGCACTTAAGAAAAAATAAGTATAGATAATCATTTAATCATTTACAATCTTATTCAATTATCGAAAACAATGAGAAAAATAGCACCGCCCAATCAGGTACTGCTATCAAATCCCCGCATTTAGTAATGAAGATCTCATGCATTAGCATTCATTACCGTCGTATTCTTCAACATATCTACAATCACCACATAATCATTATGAATCCATAACTTCCTAATTTCAGCTCGGACAAAAGAACAAAGGCCCATCTGCTTTGCAAAGCCATAGACCCACTCCCCCCTTGACCTCATAAAACACCACCACCTCCCTCTTTATATTTTATAGTAACAAAAACTTGTTTTAGTGGTTAGGATTTATGTACTAGGAATATATATTAACGACTTGTTCTTTTCGTAGGTAAATTTGGGTGGGTAAAAGGGTGAAACGGGTTGACGTAGGTTGAAGTGGGTTCAATTTTTGTTATGTGATAAACTGAACTTGGTTAAAATAGTGGGAGTGGGTCGAAGTTGGTTGAAATCGGGTGAGGTTAGTATTTTGAAATTGACACACAAAAAGAACAGGCCCTAAGTTGTAGGTTTGATTCCTTCCTCTCCCTTTTTATATTGTACTGTCTTTAAAACTCATTAAAAGAAAATTGTATGTTACTAAGGGTGTGTTTGGTAGGGGGAAAAGTCATTTTCTATGAAAAATATTTTTCCAAGAAAAATGATTTTTCATGTACATTTTCAACTGTTTGGTAGAACGGAAAACCATTTTCTTTCCACTTCATTTTTTGCTATTTGATAAAATGAACCCCTTGCTCTCACTTCATTTCTTTTTATTATCAACCCCTCCCCTGCTCATTGCGCTGACCCAACCCAACCAACGAATTATGTTTTTCTCTCCTCTTTAAAATCAAACCCAACACATCAGTAAGAAATATACCTGTTAATAAATCCATAAAAAAAAAGAGTCAACATTAATGAATCTCAATTTTTTCACTATTCCCAAGGATTACTTAGTTGACTTTGAGTTATATTAAACACAGATTAAAGAAAATGCTGAATGGGAAGACGATGGCTGTCTCAAATTGCGAAATTTTTTAAAAGGGCAACAGTAACAAGATCAGAGAACTCAAGAAATAATTGTAGAAATTGACGATGAAAATTATCGATGAAGATGATAAACATGAAGAAGAGGGAAAGAATGAAAGACAAAATGAGAGTGAAAATAGAGCGATTCTGGGCATAATTAAAAGATAATAGAACGTGAGACAAAATTAGAAAACGAAAATCGAGCCTGAAAAATCATTTTCCCTACCTTTTCAAGGGAAAATAATTTTCTTCAAATGGGGTAAAATGATTTTTCCCTCCTTATTTTACTAAATAATGTAAAATAAAAAAATTATTTTTTGAAAAAATAATTTTTTTTCCTACCAAACACCGTAAGATTAATATGTTTGGCTATTTGTAATTTAATTTCTTTGTAGAAGTGTCAAATCTGTGCGTACTAAAACATACACTCGACTACCATTGGAATTCTTATTAGCATGAGTATTATCGTTCTTGTTACGGACGGAAGCAGGTTGACCGCATGGGCGGTGGCTTATTTTTATTTGTTCGTACCAAAGAAAAAAATATACTCTGTTAAAGAGCACATGGTTGCTGTAAACTAAAAAAATAATATTTTTTTAAATTTATGACAAAGTTAAGCTTTGGAGGAAGGGTATGCAATACGTGCAAGTGGTGAGATGTGAACCCCTAATATTTCATTATGTATATATATATATATATATATATATATATATATATATATATATATTTATATCCTCTCCATCCCTTCTATTGAATGACCATTTATTGATTTTTAAACTTTATTTGAAATCAAATAAATTGGCAAATATATCTTATAACTTTATTTTTTGTATTTTTCTTCAGTTATATAACTATATACACAATTTTCTTTTTTCTATCGACATACAAATGCTGAGCTATTATGATTAAGGTGTCTTTTGTATTAAAAGGCACAATCAATGAATTAAACAACCTAATAATTTTAATAATAAATAGGGGTGGGTGACAGACTGGGTATCTATTGAGTTAACCGGCTAGCCCGGTTAAAATAGGACCAATAAAGGGTTGGGTCAATAATGAATTGGGACGATAACGGGCTAGTCCATTAAAGCATATTAACGGGTCGGATGGGGGTGACCCATTAGCGGCCCGTTTAGTAATCTGTTATTTTTTTAACCTACTTGGTACATTAGTTTACATATTCCAATTAGTTAAGCTTATTACCAATACTTTACACATAACGGTAATTATTATACACCGTTTTTTTGTGCACAAGCTTGTTCCGTTTTTTAATAGGCACAAAGCGGGCCGCCCAGGCCAACTCGGTCTAACCTGTTTATTAGCTTGGTTGTGTATCTTTTTACTTTGAATTTAAACTAGTTTAGTTTGGTTGAAAAATTACAGAGACATTAATTAAAAAATTAACTCACCAAACACACTCTTTAGGTGGTAATGGGCGGGCCATGAGCGGGTCGGGTTCATTTGGCCCATAACCCAACCCAGTCCATTAACAAAATGCATTGGCCCAGTCCAACCCATTTAGTCAATAGTTTGACCCAATTTAGTCAAACTCGATCCGTTGTCAATTCCTAATAATAAATCTACTGTGTAACAACCAATGATTTGATAATCTTATGCCATTTAACTCATAAATTTAGACTAGATTAAATAAAATAAGCCATATTGACTTAACTATATCGTTTAACACATTGATAATATATCTTACAACATTTAACCCCCCAAAAAAAGTAGAAAACGAAAGATATAATAATACTTGCACAAACTAAACCAGAAACATATATAATATCTCCATTACAAAAGAGAGCTTAACAAGACGTTGTAGTTAAAAACAAGCAGTAATTAACAAGTCCCTTGAAATCACATCACATCAAATAAATTAACAACCTCAGGTTGCTTTTTAAATCTAGAATAGAAGATCAATTACAGTGCAAGATTAATTCCGAGAGGAAGACCACAGAGGAGAATCACAAGAGAGATAAAGCCCATAATTAGGCCGCCATTTTCATGCTTAAATCCCCTCGAATTATCTCCAGCTCCTCCTGTTGGTAGTGATGATGCCGATGATGATGATGATGATGATGATGATGATGTTGATGATGGAGATGATGAAGTTGTTGCATTGCTGTTCATGAATATCGCAGCTGCTGGAGATGTTGGAGAAATTCCAAGAAGTTCTGCAAGAAGGAAAAATGTTACCTTTTTGTTAATAATTGAATTTTTTGTTACTTTTTTCTCTAATTCATTATAAAACGTCACAAGCATAATCATGTTAATTGAGTTTTTTTTTTAATAAAATTGGTATTTTCCCATGTCTTATATTATGTGGTCTTGATCTATTTTACTTATTTTTTTAAGAATAAATTCAGTTCGCTTCAGTTCAATTATGAAAAAATAAGCTCATTTAAGTTCAGTAACAAAATAAGTTCAATTTAACAAACAATAGGTTCAATTTAGCTAAGCAAAAATAAATTATATTTAGTTCAATTCGACAAAATTTTTTGTTAAAACATCAATAATGATATGATAGTAGCCTAGGCTCCGTAGGGGGTAGTAGCCTAGGCGGTGTGGGTTTTGGTTTGCCTGTTTGCAGGTCAAGCTTTCCCGGATGGTCACGACACCAAGCGCCCACGATTTGTCCAGGTATGTCCCCACTCCCTTTCTCTTACTTCTCTTACTTCTCTTACCTCGGTAAATGGTTTTGCAATCGTTTCCCCTCCAAACCTTTTCTCAAAACTGTTTTTGTGGGTCTTATGGAATCAACCTCTCTATGGGTAGGAATACCGGTAGAGGTAAGGTTGCCTACAGCTGGATCTCCCCAGACCCCGCGAAAGCGGGACCCACTTTGGGAGTTTGTTGTTGTTGTTTGTTGTATCAATAATGATATGATACGGCCATAACACGTTAATTAATATGAAGCAGTTGAAGACAAAATAATGTCTACATTAGCATTGTGTATGGCATGAAACTTATAAAAATGACACGGTAATTAATGCATGAAGAGCATCCTTTATTAAATATCACTGGCGATTGTCATGCATTTAATGTAAAATAGGGATGGCTAAGAGTAAAATAGGGATGGTCAGGATAAAAGAAATAAATTAGCTAGGCTCGATGGACGGCTAGAGAAATAAATAGGGTTTATTTATTTTTTTAAAATAAAAAATAAAAACTTAGCTTCTATATAATTCATGTCACGGTTTCCGCCTTACGTAATTAGCAATTAATTTACTTTGCTGGGGTAAACTAGAGAAGAAACCAAATTAAAATCATTAGTCTCAATTAGTTACTGAGTTCTAGGCCAAGATTAAGTCGGATTAAGTTACCTTAATTAAAATTCTCATTATCCAGTTACAAACTTTTAGATTGTATGATATAATTTACTCCCTAATTGGTAAGCTTTCAGTGGTTCCATTTTATCTTCTTATTCTAACAATTAATTCATACAAATGAAATGTGGTAATATTAATTAATATATACTATAAAACTTCAATTCTTAGCTAAATTGTAACATTCAATTCTAACCCTAATTAATATACATTCAGCACAAGGATTTTAATTAATTTTTGCCTCTTCTGGCTGCTTTAAATATTAGACCTAATGGATTCAGGCCCTATTCTTTTCGATGGTAGATCCTAATTTATCAACCTCAACTAACTACAACCCACTTCAATACTCTTCAACCTATTTCACCAATTTCAATAAAAAAAACTTATTTTAATCAAATTCAACCCACTTTTAATCAACTTCTATCCATCATACAAAAAAAAAATAAATTCAACTTATTTGAACCCACTTCAACAAAAAAAATAATATATATTTACTTTAACCCACTTCTATTAATCTCAATCAACTTCACCCTTTTACCAACTTATATTTCTCAACGAAAAGTAACGCACCCTCAAAACATCTTCACCATCCCAAATCCCAAACCAAAAAAAAAAAAACAAAAAAAAAACACAAACATTTAATTTGCTGTTTCACTCTCATCAAGGATACTTCTAATTTCTTGAGAAGACATTATCTTATTTGAGGACCTTATGCACGATCTAACATTAATTTGTATGGACTTTTATTTTTAAAATATTTCTTAAACAAAATGGTCTCACATATAACGTACCGATATACTCAACTACATCTTATCCTCCGAAATAGGAGAGCTACTGTATATTTGAACATGTATCCATATTTAAAACGTACATCTAAAATGAAACAGTCTCACATGTAACGTACTAATGAAAATCGACTAGAGTAACGGGGAAGTTGATATGTACATACTTGGGCATTTAGTCATGTTGACATGGGTGAGGTGACAAGCAGAAGGGAGTTGAAGAAGCTTAGCCTCTTGGATGCCAAGGCTCTTGATTTGTTGACTACCATTATGAGCTTGACCAATGAAGAAGCACAGGCACACCGGCTGTTGCTCCTTGATTCCGGTCACCGCGTCGCAGCACTCCTTCGTTGGCTCCACCGCCTTCCCCGTTGCGTACGACAGGCAGCTCGTCACCTTCTCTATCGCCGCCCCGCACTCCTCCGTCAATGATGATGAGCTCACCTCCACCGTTGATCGTATTATGAGAGCTATCATCACAAGCTTTGCCATGCTCCTCACCGCGTAGGCACCCATCTCCGTTCTCTTCTTGACCTGTTTGTACTGTGTTGTGTTGTGTTGTGATTGTCTCTCTAAGTGACTAGGAGTAGTATGAGTAGTGTTGGGTGTATATGTAGAGAGAGGGGGATCGATGAGGAGGCACAAAGAGTGTGAAGTAAGAGAGGGAAAGAGAAGGTATGCTAAATTTAGGCCCTAGTTTGTGGTAGCTACGTTTGGACCATATGCTGTATTTAATCTTGAGCTGTACCTTTCAATGTCTGCCCTCGGTAGTTTTCGTCAATTCATCTAGTAAAACTCTCCACGATGATGTCCAGCATGGCTTTAATTATTTGGGATTAAAATAAGAGACTGGTCGATGTGTCTTGAGTTGTACCTTTCAATGTGGTAATTTTCATCAATTCATCCAGTCAAACTCTCCAAGATGCTATTTAAATGACTTTATTTGGGATTAAAATAAGAGACTAATTGTTGTGTTTTAAATGTGTAATAATGACTAAATGAGCAGATATGATATTTGCACAATACACTAAACAGTGCATCTAATTTTATGTGAAGTTATGTCAGCTGTGTAAAGACTTATTTGTCGGGCTAAAAATAGTGAAATGTTCAATTTGGTTTGACATACAAACTTAATTTCCTCGTACGACTTGAGTAATATGATCAGGGTTGGACCACCTAATTAAGTTCAACACTTAAGTCAAGCAAGATATAACTAATAAACTATCTCCAACATATTAAATTCAGGTAAATCTTCACATAAATCTTAATTACTTTTAAGGAGACTACATAATAGATTTAAAATAACTTTATAGTGCACAGCTTTTGATTTGTTGTCTTTATAGTGGACCAGTGTATGATGAATGAGCGAACATGATGAGTGATGAGTTGAATAAATGTGAGGATAGGGATTAGGGAAGGGAGTAATGGAGGGCACAGCTAAGCGTTGGAGTTACAATAAAGACGACCCACCTACCCAATCTCTCACCGCTTACGCCTATTAATCTGTACATCGCATAGCCTAGTCGCACTCACTAGTGCTTCCAGAGTGTATTATTTATGCATTCTCACATGCAATTCTATGACCTCTTGCCATTGTTTACATATATTTGTGTTCTGTGCAATAAACTAATGGCTTTCTTCATTAGGATTTGTTGTACTTGTGTTTTGTCAAGCACGGTTGTCTGTATCTAGAATTTTCTAATTTTTAACAAAACAGGACTAATATCGGGAATAGTTATCATCGTTGCATTAGGAATTGTGTTCATTGTTCAGTTGTCTCCCCCTCCCCCCCCCCCCCCCAAAAGGGTTTCGCTTAAACTTTTTGTTGATTTCTGAATTTTCTGAAGTTTAGAATGTCTTTTTTTTGGCAGATGAAATTTAGAAGATATGTATATATTATATATAGATACAGGAACTTGTCAAATGAAGTAGCCAAGTATTGAATGGTTTACTGCTAATTAAGGGTATGCCAAAAATAAATAAAATCAGACAGCCAGAAGCCATTTTGACCTCTAATTTGATCAAATTTGAAATATTTCTCAACGAACAAAAGAAAAAAGAGACGATAATTTATGAAACAAAAAGACACTGTTGCCTACATTTTTAAACTCCAATCGGAAATGTTACGTTCTTGTATTTCAAGGGATAAATTATCGCATGACACCATTCAAAAAACGAAAAACGAAACATTAAAAAACTTGTCGGATGTTAATATTGATTCTTGAAGAACTTATGTAATCGAAGAAACAACGGTCACTACTACTGATTGATAATTGCTTCTCCAAAGCAGCGATTTCCGAGTGTTCTTTGTCTGTGAAGATTCGGGGCACTCCTGTAACATAGAACACCAGGCGGTGTTCGGTATTAGATTGTCACTATGAGATGAATGTAGAAAACCAAGCATGCCACAAGCAAATGAAGAACGAAAACAGCTACGGAAACTCGGGAAGGCAATGCAGGGATCTCCAATGCTCCAAATATGCCAAAATATATAAGTCATTGAAGGATCGTTTCAACACAAGCGAACAGATAGGCATGGCCCCTTCACGTTACGCATATTTTTTGAATTCTGAAGTCATCACGAATTTCACATGCCCACTTCTTAACAATAAAGCACATAACAGATAGTTGCAACAGCCAGATAGAGGAAGTCGCTTACCATGAAAGCACTCTCTAGCTTCTCCAGCCATGAGTACAGCATCCCCACTTCGTAGGAACATCGCCAAAGGCTCATCATCTCTAGACTTCCCTCCAAGAAGGAATATCGCTTTACAACCCAAACTGAAAGAAAGAGGTCCATCAAGCTGTTATAACAATACCGTTCCAAAAATTTGGCAGAAGAAATAAGAACCAGCCCCAGACCTCATGCTCACTATAGGTTTACTCCAGTCTACTTCCATGTCATCCAGATGCCCACCAAGGGTGTCACCTGAAAAGCAAAAAGGGGAGAGGGGCCAGCTCAGCATAAATTAAAGGCGAGGGGGGCAGCACACCTTGCAACTGATGGGAATGAAGATAAGTGCAGCACATAAATAAAGGGAAGGGATATAGAGAATGAAGATCTTGATACCTAACCCAAAGTAGTTGACAATAGCAGCTTCTGGCCTGAAAACTTCCCCTGTAGGCATTGCAGGCACAGCCAACTTTTTAGACAATCGACAGAGTTCCTCTGGAATCTTGTTATGCGGTAAGGAGACATCATAGTTACGCTGCACCAACGGAACAAATGTTAATTTGAGAAACAAATTATGGATCAATTTGGGGCACTTTTGGGACATAAGGACAAGGCCCATGCCTAAAATTAACAAAGTAAGACAGCTCTTGCCACCAAGTTAAATATAGATAGGATACAGCAAATAGTATTAGAGTTGATTATGCAGAAAAGACGAACTAAGAAGTTTTGCTCTAAGCTAAATCAAGCATTGCTAGTCATCACCTCAGACCAATCAAACTGCAAACCAAGCGTACTCCATCTCAACTTCCGTAGAAGCACTGAGGCCAAAATTGGCTTCCCGCCATTTCCCTTAGATGAGATGGGGTTTTCCTCACAAAATTTCCACCTTTCTGCATGTCCACTACCCAAGCACTCCAAATCTTCAGGTGAATCTTCCTCTTCGACTAGAACTTTTCCTTCTTGAGCAGCAGCAAATAAATCACATATAGGACCGTAAAATGCATTATGGTTTGTTCTATTGGGTGGCTGTGGGAAGGTTGTCAAACATTCCCTTATCCACTGGCACTGTTCCTCAATACTCAATGCTCCAGGAATGAAATAGAAGCCTGTAGTAAGAAAGAGAAACTAAGTCTCGAAGGCTCAGTAGAGGCATGGCAGAATCATCAATGCATACCTAACTTTTCTATAACAGCTTTGCTCATTTCATCTTGCCAGAAAATGTCCAAGTAGATGCAAACCTTCTAAGCCATTGGAACAATCTTCTGCTAAATGACTAGAATGTAGAGAAAAATTCCAATCAGATGAAATGAACAGAGGAATATAATGAGGCTTTCAGCATGCATTCCAGCTTGGAGACACAGAAATTTGGCGACTGAACACGCACAAGGGCACCTAAGTGTTCCAATTGGAAAGCAGACAGGATCCACAAAAATACACTGCAAGCAACGAATTAACTCCTAAAAATCAATGTGATATGGTTCAACTTTTGTGTAATGTTTGGTCAGATGTAATCAACTTTGTAATGCAAACAAGTTTGTAATTGTATTTTCATCACCCTATTTGGTTGCATGAGAGTATTACAATATAAGAACTATCTTCTAATTATGATTACTACAGACTAAGTAATCATGATTACATTGCACAGTTAATTGCATTACATTGCATCCAACAAAACATCACATTAGTGCAGTAGGGTATAACCCAGCAAATATAAATTGTCTAAACTAACAAGCACATTTTCTTACCAGGATGACTGTCAAGACCGAAAACTGGAGAGTTGAAGTTGTCCCCTAGTTTTACATGAACCCCATCAGGGGTTTCGCCTGTTCTCCGGAAAGAATCCAAGATTGACTTGAAATCGACAACTTCTGATAAGTCTACCGGTTTGGGCCTCTTCTTTCTGGCAATGATAGTTCTCAAACTTATGAGTATGAATGGCTATGATAAAAATATCGTGCATATGCTTAATAACAGAAAGAAAAGGTGAATACTTTCTTGAGCTCTGATCATAATACAACTTGTATTTCTTCTCTGCTTTGCGAAAGGCGGTCCTCTCTGTGTCCTCAGCAACTCCATCACCATACATTTGAAACCCAACACTCGAATTCACTCTACAATCAACATCAAAAGTTTAGAAATCATCCATCCTTCTTGTTACAGTTCTGATCATAACGATAACTAAAAATGAATCAATGAGCAACTCAGCACAAATTATATTCCAAAGATCTTATAATTAAAGGGTTTTGCATTGAACAATCAATGGTTGTAAACTAACTACGTAGTATTTACATAAACCCTAGATTCGCAAAGTGAAGTCGGAGCAATTTATAATAAAATAAACAAATAAGAAAACCAATAAAGAGAAAATTAGGAACAATATCTACTCTCACCAGTTTCTGCAATTAATTGATTTGGGCAGTTGCCGCCGGCTGCAAGTAGGTTGAAGATCGATAATGGCGATTGAGAACGAGGTGGAGAGAGACAGAGACAGACAGACAGGGAAAGAGAGAGAGAGAGAGACAGAGTCACCGCTAGGTGACATTAGTGTTCGCTTAGTTTTGGGCTTCGAAAGCTTGGGCTGAGAGCCCAGAGGATACACCTACACACGAATTTAGGCCCACTTGTTCTTTTGTCTCACTTCTTTTTCTTTTCTTTTTTTTTTGCTAAAAAAAATGAAGCATCAATCTAGCCTAGTCACTTTTTCACTTTTTTTTTTATGCCTCATGACAAGGTTGAATTTTGCTTCCATCGTTTTGTACGTTATCAAGAACAAATGAGAACGTATGAAGTATGGGCTCGTTGAGGCTCATGGGCTTAATTGATTTTTAGGCTGGGCAAACTTACCAAATACTTTGTAAGCCGAAATTGTATTTGTCAAATTTAGACGCAATTTTATTCATTTTCTCCCCCTATATTGGCACATGTCCTAGTTTATGTTTACAAATGCACGTTCCACAATAAAAGCCAAATACACGGAATATAAAAAGAAAAATCTCAATTCCTCGACAAAGAAAAATCCAAAATCTTTTCTTTTTTTTTTGTAATTTATTTTTTCTGTTTTGGTGGGAATGCCAAGCCCAAAACCTCATATAACCATCTCGATAAATCTAGCTTCACACCGGAAGCTTCCTTCAATCGAACTCGAATAAGAAACACACGAGGGAGAGGTGGGAGAGAGAGAGTAATCAACCACCAACACCCTCACGTCTGTCTCTCTCTCTCTGCCCGTCCAAAAAAATTCTCAATTTCCACCACCACCGGCCACTTCATCAAATCAGAAAACATCTTCCCTGGACCCTAATTTTGTCTCTCATCAGAAACAGAATCGACGATGGGCTCGTCGGTGTTGGCGACGGGCCTGGGCTTGCTGGCTGGAGCGGCCCTATTGAAGTCAGTAATGGATCAGAAGCCCATGGTGGGTCAATTTCAGAGGTGCCCCACTTGCAACGGAACAGGTCTAGCCCCATGCTTGTGCACACGGTGGTCCGATGGCGACGTGGGCTGTGGATCCTGCGCCGGGTCGGGTCGCATGGCTTGCAGCAGCTGTGGTGGGTCCGGCACCGGCCGGCCTATTCGGGTCCGGGTCTCTAACCGCCCACCGACATCCGAGCAATTAGGGTCTGGTTAGTGAGCCGGCTGGCTGGCCCTATTTGGCTGGGTCTTTGACCTCGCGGTGGGACGAATGTTCCAAGTTGTTATTAATACTTGTTTTTTGGGGGGGGTGGGGGGGGGGGGGGGCGGTGATGATGAATATGTATATAGTATATTGTATATTGTATGTTATATTGTCCGAACTCCAAGCTGGAGAGAGACAATTCAAATCTTTATTTCGTATGATTTTATCAGCTTAGAAGGCGTCGGTCATAACTCATAAGAAGTTTTAGACAACTATAATATAATTGCAAGGTGATTATAAAAAATTATAAGTATTACAAGAATGTGTAAGTTTTGGCATTTGACATTATTTAAAACTAAACAAATTAAGCCCTTAGTAGGTCGTTTGATATTAGTTGTTTGCATAGTTGTTTTTGAAAAAAGTATCTGATAAATTATTTATTTATGAAAGACATGTAAGAGAAAAGTTACTATTAGAAGTTATTCTTAGAAACATAATAAAATGTGTATTTTCAGATTAAAAGGTTAATTGAAATGGGTATTTTACATAATGTTATATTAGTTGTTTGACTGACAATTTCATCTGAAAAGATTAGTTTTATCAAAAGAAAAAAAAAAACCCGTTTCTAAACACTGCTTGTATTAGTACGTGTCTCTCTTCCCGAACGGAATTACAGAAGGAGCCCAAATATTTCAGAATTTTAGGTGATAGTTTGCCGAGGAGGCCATCTTCTGCATGATCCCAAGCATGCATGATTTTAAATTTGGGCATTCTTAAATTTCAGAGTGGGCTCAATTCATACATGGCCCGTCATCTTTGGGCCTTGATATATTTCCCATCCCTTCGATGTGTTGGGTCCTTAAGTTTGGGCTTCGATCTTGACAAATCATACAGGAGGAGTGAGGCATATGATATGCGTATCATTTTTGATATCTCCAATACCCTGTTTGGTAGATAAAAAAAGAATTGTTTGGAAAGAGTTTAGCTATTTTGGCTAAGTCAATCAATAAAAGAGGTGTTCGTTTATTTGAAAAGTTGTTTTGCCCCAAACATCTCTTTTTCAAAAAACTGTTTCCATTAGTCTTTTGAGAATAGCTGTTTGTGAAAATTACTATATTGTCTAAAAGTTAATAAAATTACATGCATCCCAATAATAAACCATATTTCTAGTTTTCTACCTTGTCTCAATCTTAGTCAGCTTTTACCTCAATCTCCTTACCTTCACCTCCACCCTCCCTATCGCCATTAACAAACTCTATTCCTAGTTTTCCTTCAGATGATGAAGATTAAATCGTTTGGAATCCATACATATTTCAATTCATAACAAAAACATAGATATAGGTTCATATCAATTTCAATTCATAAAAAAATAACCATCTCTAAAAGGAACAAAGTAAAACTATAAGATGTAGGTATTACATAAGTAAGTAAATATTGAAAACAAAAGAAAATAACCAATGAACACAAATTGTTTGAAATTAATTAAAAAAATTAAAGTTTCCAGGATGAAGTTAATTTGTGCATATGACGCATAAATTTTAATTTTTTTGAAAAAACAAAACAGAATATCAGCAAATAAGAACTTATTCAATTGAAAAGTATTTTAGGAAAGGGCATCATGGATTTTACCAAAATATGTTTTCTAGAACAAGTAATCTTGCCAAATACTTTTTTTCTAGAACTAGTGAATTCAATCAGCAAACAGTTTTTTGTCAAACATGGCTTAATGTAAACATGATTCAAGCTCAGGTACTTAGGTCACAGTTCTCGGACACTTTACTAGCTGAGCTTGCTAACATTCACATACTGGAAGATAGTATGTACCTATGAGGCCATCTTTTGAAGAGAAATTGGAAGACCAAACATCTATTCCAACTAAATTGGAAGAACGAGATTCAAATTGAAAGTCGTTTTTATTATTGTTCTGTAAGACTAATCTATAATTACTCGTCCAATCTTCAAAACAAGGCTAGTAAACAGTAATAGAATAGATATGTAACGCTAGATGTAATTGAAGGCGGCGATGGCTTTAATATATGTTGATTGTTGGCAAGAAAATATATCAAATTATTGCAAAAAACAACAAACTACTGCAGAAAACATCACTTTACGTTTGTCGTCGACGGATGCATACATTGGGCGGTAGCCTCTCACGTACTCATATTATTGGGTGACCAAGAATATATGCTCTTGATTACTATGGTATCCTTAATTCCTACAAATCTAATCAATCTTGATTTGCTTTGATGAATGACACTATCAGACCTCCAACGCCAATCATCACTTCCAACATTCATAAGTTGTTATGAGGATTATTTTACTTTTTTTCAATCATTTAGTTGGGCATAGTCTGTGCAGTAATAAAGAAGAAAATACAGATGTACACATCTCATAAAGGACGGGACGGCTATTACAACCCAGTGAGAGCAACTCAAACATAAGAATTCTAAAAAAATCATAAAAGCCGCAAGTTTCAAACATAGGAATCAAATTATCAACGACAGCTTGTTAAATTTTATATAAATCGGACCTGAAATAGAGAGTCATGTGTATAAGTTCAAATGAAGTTTCAATCCAAAACCAATTGACAATAGATGAAGTAACTCAGTAGCTTATATACATGTTCAACTCTGTAATTGATAACAAGTGGAAGCAATTGGATTGTCCGTATTAGAAGTAGTTAAATCAAAATTGGGGGGAGGGGGGATAATTTAATCTTATGCAGTTTTGGTGTTATTCCAAACACTGAATGAATGTCAATGTGGTTATAATTAAGTTGATAAGCAAACATTTTTGTCTGCAGTGCATCAATGTATATGATATTGTCACGCAAGTATTTGATTTGATTAAGAATAGCATGACCAATAATATTGTATGAATTACAAAGTATATATCGTTGTAAGTATCTTTGAGTTGTTTAGATCTCGCTTATCTCAACTAAAGTCTCAAGTTCAAATTTTATGACTGTGGAAAACTTATGCCAAGACAGCTTTATTGTTTTTTTTTTTTTGTTTCCCTCTTTTATTGGATTCCCCTCTTTGCAAATATCAGAAGTTGATTTTTTTTCTTAAAATCTTTGATTCCCCTTTTCATTAAAATAGTTACTGCTGGCTTAATAAAGGGTAAAATATTCTCATCATATATTTTTTTTCCCCATTCAACTCGAATTCGATATTTAATTTTGCTTAAGGGGAAAAAGTGTTGTTTCTGAACCGAGTTTTCTTAAAGAGGGATGTGAAGAGAAGAACGGACTTACGTGATGGCTGATGTTCAGGGCGCGATGTTCTAATCCTGCTGCCTCCAAACCTGTAAAAAATGCACACCCCGGATATGGAATATGAGGAACGACTCTCCGACACTCATGTTAGTATAAGTCACACGAGGTGGGATCTGTTCAGGCCAAAGGGAGCCCAATTAGGGGTTGATGAGATATTTCTTGGGAGAAGAGTCGGAAAAAGTTATGATGAATTGAGGAACGTGAAATTCATATTCTCTCTACATGGGCCGGATTGGCGCGATCCCTTGACGGAACACGGAGGGAGTTGGGCCCTCTTTCTTGGGCTTGCTCTCCGATGGCCCATGCCCTTTGGGCCCATGAGGGTTTAGCCCGAATTAAGTGTCAAATTACTTCAATCAACCTGTGTTAGTAGTTGGATCAACTTTTTAAATAGTTTGATTTTGTCCCCCTTTTTTGTGTATTTGAATTCTTTTTTTCCAACGCCCTCTCAAATGTTCATATGTTGCTTATTTTTCAATTATATACCATACATTTGGCTGTGAAAATATGGCTTGGGTTGGATAGTAATGAATCCCTCATAGCATTGAAGCCATCCTTACAAAATACAAACTATTGATAAAAATTTGTGATCGAAAACTTAAATTAATTAAAACTAAGAAAATTTTATTCCATATTCCACAAGGGAACTAATAACAAGATTTTAAAAATATATTGTTCAAATTTCGGTTGTGCGGCTTTGTGGACAGCGGGAAACTAATAACAAGACCTCAAATTTCATTTTCAATATCCAAATCTACTACAACACAAAGGAAAAAAAAAATAAAAATACTGGTAATATAAACTTACATTTTGCATATCCCCTTATCCATGCATATTCAAGAAAACATGATAAATACGATGAATTTGTTTAATGTTAGAGTACAAATCTATTCCTGCACCTTTAGTTATCAACTTAAGTTTTCAGTTGAATTGAATCTCGAACATGCATTATTAGAGTCTTTCTTACCGAGGGGCTTGGAGTTCGAATCTCAGCAGCCCCTTTATTGATTTCTTGCACAAGGTAGGGAGGGGTCTTTACAGCAACCACGCTTCAAGTCCAAAAGACATTCACTTAAAGGGGCGTGTTAGAGCATAAACATATTTCTGGACTTTTAGTCTTAAACTTCAATTTTTGGTTGAATTGATTCTTGAATATTTAATTTCAAGTCACCATAATGTGACATGTAAAATAAAGTACTAGATGTTGTTCATTGCTTTAAGCAATTACTTAGAAATTTCTAAAAATTGAAGTTCAAAAAATCAAATCATTCTAATGCATGCATCATACCTCTTCATCAGTGGCCATATTTTAAGCTATTTTAATATAGAAATACAACACGAAAAATACTGATAATTTATAAAATGTCGATATATGAAATTCTATGTACATATTTTTTTAATTAGTATTTCCTATATTTTGTCTTTAGTAATTGTTTTGAATATTATGTTTTTTATATATAGAAAGTAAGACAGTTCACACTCGATCTTACTCATGGTCAAGTCTTTAGTTCAGATATAGATCGTGATCAAAGGATGTTCCAAAAAGTATGTTAGGTTGAAACTGATTGAATAAAAACAATTTTCCCACTTCACATCAAAAAATTATATAATTTTCATATTTATTATTTGTCACTAATCTCCATCGCATATGCGCTTTAATTTTTACACAAGTGCACTTTAATTAATAATGCCGCCACTGCAATACTTAGGCATAAACTAATGGCCCTTTTTCCAAGCTAAAACCAGTGATAATCATAATTAATCATATACGTACAAACTAATGGTGATGTCTGCTACTTGACATTACGATTGATTTTTGCCACCAAATTAACGTTGGAACTAATTATATATGATTAATTAAGTAAATTATCCTTTGGGGTTTTGGTTGGGAAGTCAATTGGTTACCCATTCAATAATCATGTCAAGTCAAAATTGATTACGCAACTTAATTAATTGTTGCCAGAGGAAGCTTTAGCAGCAAGTGTAGGACCGAGTTTGTGGCTACGAACTTGCTTATCCTCCTTTTCTCCAAAGTCATTATCATAATGACATACTACTTCTACCAACGCTACTTCTAAATATTCTTTTTTGGGGGGTCAAATGATCCATAAGAACAGTAGAATACATCGGGTTATGGGAATTAAGCGAATTGAACCAAAAACCTAATCAATTTCATGATTGTAATCTAACAATTAGGCTAAGCCTCCATTGTTGCCGATGTACGATTGGATTTAACGGAAAAGTGATAAATCAGTTAAACCAAATTACGTTAAAAAGAAAAAAAGAACAAAGAAGAAGAAGAAGAAGAAGTGTATGAATCTGTCATGAATTGATGAAAAAAATCATAATAAAAAATATGCATAAAAATTACTGCATAAAAAAAATTGTCATGCACATTAAGGTTAATTAGACGCCGCCCAACGTAACATTTTAATCAAGAGAGGTTTGAAATTAAGATAAACAACGTAACCGGCCAATTACATCACAGTATTTTGTTTTTTGTTAATGATTTTGAATTAATGATGCAACTTAACCCTTTAATTGCTTGCTGCAAAGGGTCACCTAATCCCGCTCTAATTAAACTGCAAAATGACAAATCAAATAATCTTGGCATGCCAATCTTCTGGTCGGCCGGTATCGTTGCTTCCTGTATAATACTAGCTATTTTCTAGCAACATAAATCCTATCGTATGGTAGATTATATATTATAGTAAATATGCAATTAAGTACTAAATTAATTGTAATCAACGTTGTATAAATCATCATTGTGATGGTGACCGAGTGGGTTAGCTAGCTCTAATGAATTAATTAACCTCCATGTCTAAATGACAGATTTTGCGACAAAAAGGGAGTTAGTATGATGTATCCAAATGAGTAACAGTAGCTCGACTTTAGTGAAATGTAGGATATAAGATCAGAAAAAGAAAATTGAATTTGAATTTGACTATAAAAATATAAATTAAAGGTCATATTTTCATTAATGGTAATTATAATTTTTAGTTTTCAAATACAAGGGGAAAAAAAAAAGAAAAGAGAAGAAAAATTACCGCGACCATGGCTTGTTAAGAACATCACTTACCATGTACGTAAAGGAGGATTTACCGTTGTCCCAAGAGTGGTAGGCACAAAGCAATGGTTTGCTGGTAATTATCTTAACATAATCTGCATTCTTACTTCTAAATGCATGTGTTGATGTAATTGCTTTGATTTGATCAATGTTAATAATTAAGCAACTAAAATATGTCTTACCTGCAGGTTCACAAAACTGCTTAATTCCCCACATGCATCAACGAGGATTTAACTTATTAAAAAAAATAAAATATGCAACGAATTAAGGTGCTAATAATTTATTTATTTTTTAATTTATTTTTTTTGTCGTGCGGAAGAGGGGCTACGCCCCGAACTGAATATTATTAACTTCGGATAATTCTGGGACTGGTAGCCCCTATACAATCAGCAAACAGAACATCTAGCCCTTACCTCGTTCGGAGGTTGTGGGAAATACATGATTCCTAAGTTGGTAGTTGTTCCCATGTTGGCTAACCTATCCGCTGTCTGGTTAGCTTCACTAAAACAGTGAGTAATCTTAACTTCCCACCCGTCCCAACAAAGTAATGCTTGGCATTGCCTGAGCAGGGGACTGTGATGGGGACACCATTTCCTATTTCCCAGCAGCATTTCGACTACCCCTTTAGCGTCCATCTGAACCCATAGTTTGGGAATTTCCATGGCCTTCGCGATCTTAAGTCCGCGTAAGACAGCTCGGATCTCTGCTTTCATTGCGGAACACGTCCCCAAGTTCTCGGTGAAGCCCAAAACCCACGCCCCTTGATGACCGCGAAGAACTCCACCTGGAGCCGCCGGTCTGAGATTGCCTTTAGCTGCTCCATCCGAGTTTAGAGTAATTCCTCTATGTTAGTATATGCTCGCTAGCTAATGTGTCATGCATTAATTGAATCGAAAAGGAAGGAAGAAGATATTATAGACTGCATAATCCCTCTTGTACTGAATTGTATCGTATTACGCTTTGTGGCTCTTGCGAATCCAAAAAAAAAAAAGTATAAATACACTATGGTTATACCAGAGTTGATCACTTAAGTTTCTTTAGATGTTATAGACTGCGTAATCCCCGTATAGTTTATGATTTAATGACTTGTATGATATTAGATATCATTTTAACTAATTTGATTAGATAATGTGATTATTTAAACTAGACATAGCATAAAAAGTTTTGGTCTTAGTCATAAGCTTTAGTACTATGGCCTATTCTTTTAAACTTATAACAGGCAACTTATTGTTGGTTGTCAGTGATGAGTATTGATAAGCGCTGATGAATGTTGATCAACAGTCAAATTTTGAGTGTTGACTAGCGCTAATTGGTGCTAATTAATGCTAATTAGTAGTAGCTACTGATAATAAGCAACTTATGATCATAAGTTGAAAAGCACATACCCTATATATTTCATTTTTCTCATGAAATTTGTTACTCTGCGTATGCATAAAACTCGTTATAAATTATGTTGGTAAAATCTTTAATTAATTTTGCACCAGTTTATACATAAAAAAAAGGAATGGACATTTAAATTGTGACAAGTACACCATCAACTTCAATTATTAAAATATCAAAATTAAATATAATAGCCTAAAAGGTCAGCGTATTTTGTTTGACTTTGACCTTGACAACCCTAAAGGCAAGAATCTTGCTTGGATTTTGTACAATTAATTAATTAAAGTATTAATTGAAATTAATGAAAGGATCCAAGTAGGAGTATATAAGGGGGAATGTCAGAGAAACTCAGGAATTACTCAAACTAACCCAGGCCATGCACATTAATCACCATCTTAACTCGTGCACAAAGGCACTCGGAGTCTGCACGAACTCCCACCAAGAGAGAATGAATGAAACAGAGACATACGCCAAATGCGTCAAGCAACATCCCCCCATTTTTAGGGTTTGGTACGTTAGATTCTCCCTATTCCCTATCTATTTAGACCCTGTTTGGTTGCATCAGCTGTTTGATAAAAAAGAGCTGTTTGACACCTTTTGGTCAAAACAGCTAAAGAGGTGTTTGGTAAACAGCTGTTTCAAACAGCTGTTTTACCCCAAACAGCTCTTTTTCAAACAGTTAATCTTAATAGCTTTTTAGGAACAACTTTTTATTGAAATTACGATACTACCCGGAAGTTCAAGAAAATTACACCCATGCCATTAATTAACCTTTCCTCTCCCTCGCAGTTCATTTGAACATAGAGGCAATATTGAAATTTTATCAAATATACATTCCAGAAACAGCTAACTTTACCAAACACTTTTTTTGCAAACAGCTAATTCAAACAGCTAATGCAAACAGCTAAATCAAACAGCTAACAGCTAACACAAACAGTTAACAGCTAACAGCTAACAGCTGTTTACCAAACAGGGCCTTAATTTATTAATTCTTTTTGAAGTATATTCAAATTATTCATTTTGTTATGGAAAAGAAACCAATCAATTTTGTTGAGCAAAGTATACTTAATTACGTTATTTTATGTATTTCTTTCCCTAAGTGCATATGACATGATGAAATGATATAAAAAACTATAAACATATATTGTATAACTTTTGAACCAACTATTTTAAAATCTGAGTATAAAATTAAATTGTATTAGAAAAGCCTCTATACATGCTGTATTATGTCTATATTGTTTTTTTAAAAAAATAAAAAAAAAGTTAAAATACTTATCAGATAACTCTTAAATAGAATTAAGTGTGCACGTTAAATCATACGAAGTAATTAGATTTATTACATTTAAAATTTTGAATTTTCAATTGATGTGATTCTTGAAGTCCACCATCCAAACCAACAAGGAAGAGAAACCAAAAAGAGGATGATTGGATAATTAAATTATAAATGGTGACTAATTTGTGGTTAATGATTACATGCATGGAACGTTCATGCAATCTCTCTCTTGACTTAGCTTACCCGTACGTAGCCGTCTTTGATTTGGACCAAAGATCAGTAAGAGTTAGGAGCCGACTATATTTACTAATACCATGTATATAATTAACCCGAATGCATAATAATAGTATGGCCTTTTGACCAACCATGTTAGTGGGGATTTGAAGTTGCATGGAGCAAATTAACTCTAAGCATGATGATATGTTACCTTATCACCTCATCTATTTTCACAAAATTTATTTGTTGGATCTTAAATATTAATTACCAAAAAATGACTAGCATGTAACAATATGTACTGAATTGTCATTAATTAATTATATGTCTGCTTTTAGTTATTGGATGCAAGTGCCATTCGTGTAAAATGCAGTCAGAGGATGAAAGTTAATATTATATATTGTCTACCTTTAACGAAATTGCAGCTTATAAACAGCAATAACTTTGTCACTTTTGCAAAATAAACTGAACTTATTGTTTGCCTCCAAGTTGTATATTGAATATAACTGACAGTATTTAGTTTGATTGAGTATAAATTTAGGATGCTCCATGCCAAATCTCATGCATCATATCCTAGCTACCAAATTTGGTAGTAATCTTAGAAATTAAACCAATAATTCGTTGTTGTTTTCGAGTAAACATGTTGATGACTAAAGGACCCTTGGCCGTTCTGATTGGTTTGACTAGTCTGACAAAAGTTTCCCTTAAATAAAGTCTCAAGTCTGAGTTTTAATTATGAATGGAAGAAAATATATATTATTAAACAGTTTTACCTTTTTATGAATCAATAACAGTTGCTCAACATAATTACTGCTGTAAAACAAAGTTATAAAGATTAGAAAAGAAAATGACCAAAGAACCCTTGGCTCAGCTTTCCTTTAACCTTGGGTAAGTCTAGCTACTACTGGTCATCAAGGGCGGAGCTACATTGGGGCAAGGGGGGTCAATTGACCCCCCAGCTTTTTGGGAGAAAAAAAATTAAATATGGGATATTTTTGTGGATTAAAAAAATATATGCATATATTATTTCGTTCAGACTTATATCACAAACTCGCGCTTGCCTGCGTGGTCCGCTGCCTCCTCCTTGTTTCAACTAGTCGTGGGTTCGATTCTTGCTTGTTGCCTCCAGCCCCCTTTTATGTTTGTTTTTTTGGAGTCTTGGAACTTTATTTGATTTCCCTGCCCGCTACTTATTCGACTGCCAGGCGCCTAGACCCAGTTCTCTGTTGCTTGCAGCTCACCTCAGCCAGCCCCTGCCCACTCTCTCTCTCACTCTCTAACTCTGAGGTTAGCCCCCGCCCGCCGTCAGACCCGCCTCCACTCCTTCTCAGCTCTCCTCCTAACTCCTAAATCTCAACCCCCAATTTGAGGTAATTCTAAAAAATACTCAATTTTTGTTTTTAATTTTGTTATTTTGCAAATAATTATGTTTATTTTACTGATTGTAGTTAGATTTGTGTTAAATAATTGATTAATTTAGTGAATTACTCATAATTCATGAATTGAAAAATGAGGATTTTAATCTAATTGTCTTCTTGGTTGAAGATTTAAAATTGGGCTAATTTTGTTTATAATTATTTCCTTGTTTATGTTTAGTTTACTAATTTTTATTGAATTTGTGTTGAATAAATAGTTAATTTAGAGATTTACTCATCAATTAAAAAAATTAGGTTTTGCCTTTCTTGATTGAGAATTTAGAAATTAGAATTGGTGTAATTTGTTGGTTGTTGTTTGTTTATTTGTGTTAAATTTATTGACTTTAGGCAAATTTGTGTTTGTTTATGATAAACACAAATTACCCTAATTCTAATTCCTAAATTCTAAATCAAGAAAGGCAAAATCTAATTTTGTAAATAATTATGTAAATTATTTAGTAAATAATTATATTTATGATTTACTAAAAACCATGAACCTAATCTCGCCCCCCCTTGGGTTAAGTCCTGGCTCCGCCCCTGCTGGTCATATACAAAAGCAAAGCTGAGGAGGCTCACTTACCATGCACGTAAAGGCAATCTTTTAAGAAAGATAGGGCATAAGGGTTGTCGCATGAACTTCAGGCAAACAAGAAAAGCAATAATACAGCTCACTTTCTTTGTACTACTTGCTTGCACGGTCCATTATTACCTTAACTTAGCTCAAAAAAAAAAAATTCCCTCTTAATTTATTTATAATTAACATATATGTAAAATAAGGTGGCTTACTCTCTCATTCATCTTGAACTGTTTTTTTTTTCTTATAAAGAATATTAATTAAAAGATAATTCAAATCATATCATTATATAATCTTTAAAAGGATATATACTGCTATTGATTCATAGAAATAAAATTCCGCTTATTTCCATCCAAAAAAGAAAAATTAAGATATATGTACATTTCAATTTTCCTAACCCCAATTTCATGAAGTATGCATGGCCTTAGGGAATGCAACTGATGATAGAATCATGAAAAACCATGCTTATACATGGTAGCTTGGTACCCACTCAATCAGCGGTCACGTGACCAAACGCAGGCTAGTGTGGCACTGATGCTATAGCTTCGACTTTACACCCAGTAAACTCAATTTACGAGGATTTAATGCAAATGCGTCAAGCAACATCCTCTGATTGTCCCCCCTACGGCCCTACCCCTCCCCCCATAAAATTCCATTTCGCCAAAGTTCTATTTGGCAAACAGTTTTTTAAAGAATTTTTTTATCTTTTTAGTCAAAAATTTTTTTTTTTATCAAAATTAGCTTTTTGACTAAGTAAAAAAGTTAATTTAGGTGTTTGGTAAAAGAGCTTTTTAAAAGAGTTTTTTTGGTCCAAATGCTAATTTGAAAAAGCTAATTCCATGAGTTTTTTGGAAGAGTTTTTTGAATAATTAGCTTTTTATCGTACAACCTTGTCAGAAACAGTTAATTTTACCAAACAGTTTTTCAACAAACAACTAATTTAAACAGCTAATACAAACAGCTAATAGCTGTTTGCCAAACAGGGCCTAAATTAAGACTGCTCAATCTTTTTTTCTTTTTTGGGGGGGGGGTAAGTGAGCATAGCATTATTAATTTAATTTACACCAAAGACGAGATTACTACTTTATTTCAAAAAGAAATCAGAGTAGATTTCTATTTGACCTTTGATCTTTGACTTTTAACCTTGACCCTTTATTTTATCTAGATCTCGCTCTATTAATATTCACAGGACAATTACGTTTGTGTAATCATAACTCCTTATTTATTTTTTATATTCTTGTATAAGATCTGAGAAGATTTAGATGAAAATACTTGCATGCATGCACTATAATTTGGCCTTATCAAATTCCAAAAATAAATAGAATCAAAAAATGCAAACGAATTCAACTAAAATTCCTTCCCTACTCCATAGGGTTGGCAAAATCACGGCTTATACACCTCATGAAGCATCTCCTCTCTCCAAATGTGGCGTGTCATGGTATCAACCAACACGATCACAATTTGGCCTTTTTCATTTCTTATACGTGGCATGCTCTCACGCTATTACTCAGCCTGATGAAACAACGGTGATGGTGCCACGTGTACAAGCCAGTGAAGAGGGAAAAAGATTCACTTAACCAAAAATCTCTGCTCCCAAACGGGCCAACAATTTTTTGGGCCCCACCCCCTCTAACTACTTAACAGATTCTCCCTCCAAATGTAGAGAGAGAGAGAGAGAGGGAAACAGAAAGAGATCAATTAAAGGAGATCCTTATGAAAGAATTGTGTGACGTGAAAATTCTGTTCTTCTTGGCATTTTGTGACGATTTAGAAGCCACCTCATAACGTAGTAAGTAGTGTGATCACAACTACTATTTCACACTATATCTTGTGACATATCACCACATTTTTGTGACCTTTATTTCTCCTTTTATTTTATGTATTATTATTTTAATTTGTAATGAATCTCGTCATATAACAATAATTGATAATATAATGAGTAAGTAAATTTCTTAGATGAGATGAAAAAACTATTACTTATTAATACAATAAAACTGGGTGATATGAAAACATTTCCTAAAAAGTTATACGATAGAACAATAATAATACTGTTTAATTTACGAAATGCATGTGAAAGACTTATATATTATTTGAATTTTTACATGATTAACTTTTCTGTGTCATACCAAAGCAGTGTAAAAATCGAGTAATTAACTAAATAGTGATGGTACCATAATCGCTGCATTGTTTCATACTAAGTTAGAAATTAAATGCGGATATGTGTAAGTTAACTTCTTATTCATTGATAGAATATTTTAATAGATGAGGTGACTCAAATTATTTTCTTGATTGAAAATTTATTTAATTTTTTAAAAAGAATTTGTAATTGCATATTGTTTATAAAAGGGTTTATATTGTTTATAAAAGGCTGTAAATTGTTGACCTCAAGGTACATATATACAAGAGTTTCCAATTAAATTAAGGATTTGAAAGAACATAAATATTATCTTATTAATTGATGAAAAACATGAACGGCCATTAATTTATGAAAATGCAATCTTTTTTCCAAATTAATTAGTAGCCAATATATTGTAATATACTTGTGGCAATTTTTGAAGTTAAATCTATATCTATTTATTTATTTATTTTGACACTTTAAGTTCAATTAGTTGCCAAATTAAAGTCACTCTCTGTACATCTGTGTCCCATTCTGGGTGGCATATTGACAAACGGCAAAGGGAGTGGCCACTTGACACTTCTCAACACCATTGCTTCAAATCCACTTTTTCGATTTCTTTTTCTTTAAAAATCGAGATTAACAAGCTAACGATTGGCCACCACGTGTCATGTATTGTCATTCACCGAATCCACATGCAGAACTCTCTCGAATTTGGCTCACACAAAAGAGATCAGAGACTTCCCTACCTTACGTTGTTCTATCTTTTTGCCTTTTCTTTTCCCTTTTGGGACCATGCATGTAATGTAAGGATAGTTCTTGCATGCTCAGAGGCCAGAGTCACAGGCTTCCCTTTTTTTAAACAAAAAATACATATATGTTAAAGTGCCAATAAATGTTTTTAGGAACTATATATTAGGCCATTGGCAATGGCTGACACGCGAAACATTGGTGAAATCCGCGTGTCTTTTTCATGTCAAATTTGCTCTGGCAGCAATGTGAAAATGCATGTGACACGCGGGGCAGCACGTCTGTGCGTGTCTCCCCGTGTGTCACTGTTTACATTTTTATTTTATTTTTTTGTTTTTCTTAAAAGTAATATATGATTTTTATATGATTAAAAAAATAGGTTGTGTATTATAAAGTGGGTCCATAACAAATATTTTTATTGGATAATTAAAATTGAGTTCCATTTGTTGGAGAAGTGATGGAATGCAAGTTCCAAAATTGTGGAACTTTTGTTGACGTGACAGGCTAGAGTTTCAAAAACTGAAACTCTGTTGGGAATGCTCTTAGTAAACATATATGTTAAGTTATTAATAAAAAGAATTATATTATACTAATTATTGTATTTAGTGATCGTTTGTATCCTCATCCTGTACTGATAATTATTAATAAAAAGAATTATATTATATTAATTATTGTATTTAGTGATCGTTTGTATCCTCATCCTGTACTGATAAGGTTAGTATTTAAAATATAGGGTCTGTTCTATTTCGCGTTTTAGATAGATAGATAGATACAAGGAGATGTAAGGAGCTGTAATGAGATGTAAGGAGCTGCAAGGAGATGTAAGGAGCTGTAAGGAGATGTAAGGAGATGTAAGAAGCTGTAAGGAGATGTAAGGAGCTGTAAGAAGATGTAAGAAGCTGTAAGGAGTTGTAAGGATAGATATAAGGAGTTGTTGAATTGTAAAAGAGTTGTATATTATAATTTATTTTAGATGAAAAATAATAATATTAAAATAATATACTTAAGAAGCTATATTTTGTATTTTTATTTTATTATTATTATTATTATTATTATTATTATTATTATTATTATTTATTTTTCATTTTTCGTTTTTATTTTTTACTTTTTTTATTTCTTGTATTTTTTGTAATTTTGTAATTTTTGTAATTTTATTATTTTATTTTTTATTTCTTTATTTCTTTATTTTTATTTTTTTTATTTTTTATTTTTTATTTCTTTTTTTTGAAATTTTTTATTTTTATTTTTATTTTTTTTATTTTTAAATTTTCTGTTTTATAATTTTGTAATTTGTAATTTTTATTTTTATTTTTATTTTTTATTTTTTATTTTTTAATTTTTAATATTAAATTTTAATTTTAATTTTAATTTTTTAATTTTTTAATAAAAAAATAAAAATAAAAAATAAAAATAAAAATTTTTAAAATTTTGACAATTTTAAAATTAAAAATTAAAAATAAACATAAAAATTAAATATTAATATTAAAAAATAAAAAAATAAAAAAATTAAAAATTAAAAATAAAAAACTAAAAACAAAAAATAAAAAATGAAAAATGAAAAATAAAAGAATAAACAAAAAAAATAAAAAATTACAAAATTACAAAATTACAAAATAAAAATTAAAAAATTTAAAAAAATTTAAAAAAATTAAAAAATTACAAAATAAAAAAATTAAAAATAAAAGATGAAAAATGAAAAATTAGAATAATAAATAATAAAATAATAAATAATAAATAATAAAAACTAAAAAATAAAGAACAAAAAAATTTATAATTAAAAATTTAAAATTAACAATTAAAAATAAAAAAATAAAAAAATACAAAGTACAAAATAAATACAAAATAAATAAAATGGAGATGTAAGGAGATGTAAGGAGATGTAAGAAGATGTAAGGAGATGTAAGAAGATGTAAGGAGATATAAGGAGATGTAAGAAGATATAAGAAGATGTAAGGAGATGTAAGAAGCTGTAAGGAGATGTAAGCTCTTAGCTAAATCTTAAAAAACGCAGAATAGAACAGGGCCATAGTCTCTGTTTTTGACATCAAGACCTTCTCATGTTGCCCCTTCAATTTTGTGCAAGCATGAATGTGCACTCAAGGGTCCACTAAAATTAAAGTGCATACTTTGAGACACTATCATCCTCATTTGAATTGAGGACAGATAAATAATAACAATAATAATTGTGTTAGAATTTCATTTAAAGTAATATAAAAAGATTAAACAATATAATTGTGATATAAATGAAAATGGAAGAATTGAACTTGAGATTTAATAGACTTTAGGTTTTAATCTTAATTATTAGATTAAAATTGTATTGATATGTGATATAAATGATAATTACATCACTATTCTGATAGATAAGATTGAAACAGGTAGTAGCTAGTAAATGATTCCCAAAAATTCGGGGCACTATGGGTTAGGCTACAAAAGTTTGTTCAAAGTCATCGTCATGGCTAAGTAGGTGGGGAGAATCAACTAGAAAGACAAAAAAGGTGGGCATCTTAAATAAGGGCATGGCCTATATGAGAAGGATGGGCAATACATACTATTGACTTTATAAGTTGGAAAATTACCAATATCCGTAGAATAATAATCAAGAATAAGGGTTATTTTTTGACGGATTTTTTGTTGAAAAAAAGTGAAGATTTCGAAGATTTTGTGGCGGAAATTTTTGAAGGGGGCCTTGGAGCAATGGTAAGGTTGTTTTTATGTGACCAAAAGGTCACGGGTTCGAGCCATGGAATCAACCACTAACAAAGTCAGGTTAAGCTGCCTACAATTCACCCCTTGGGGTGCAGCCCTTCTCCGGACTCAGTGTGAACACGGGATGCTTGTGCATTAGGCTGCCCTTTTTTTGTGACGAAAATTTTAACGGAAATTACATCCACAAAAAAAACCATTGATTATAAATGGACATTTCGACCAATCCTTCAAAAATACTAATGAGATAATTTTAATGGATTAACAATCCGTCAAAATTTCTAATGATGAACCATACTAATCGATGGACTGACCACAACAGGGTGGACATTCAATAACCAAGAGGATCATGAGGGAATTAAGGGGAAATTCAATAATCAAGATTAAATAATATTAAATGATGCCTAAATAAAAGCAAATTAACTAGCAGGGGATAACCCATAATTGGGTGGACATCGTATCAGCGCCTAAACACATCCCATCATTTATAGACAAACCCAGCTGAACAATCGGAGGCAAGATCTTCCTTTTTCACGTCAATTGAACCCAAAAGAAAAACAAATGGATTTGAACAAAAAAGAAAGGGAAAAAAAAAGAATTTTGACCCCTTTAATTTGATTGAAAGAGCTTTAATATATAGAAATAAATATATATAACTCCCCTCCTTGCAAGTTAAGCAACCAAACCACCCCAGAATTTGTGGCTACAACAGCTCTTAGTCATTGTAGGGTAACAAAGTGGGTCAATTTTCTTGCAAGTAAAAAGATTGTGACCCTCCCAAATTTACTCTCCTCGGTGATTATAGCCATGAAATCAAATTAGTTACTATATAAGACAATAATTTAATCTTGTTTGTATTTTATACAAAACTATCATATTTAATATATAATGTAGATATATATTCTAAACCTTAATCATCAGTTTAGACTTCTATTTGAAATGATTTTTAAACATAATATTAGAATCTTTCGGAGTGACATGTGAATCTTAGGCTCGCATATTAGAGTATGAAACCTAGTCCTGAAATTTCAACTATCAAATTAAACTTTTGATTGATATATAATTCTTAAACAACGTATGTACAATCATTCTTAATAAAGAGATGATACTAGCTAGCCAAACCCTGTTCTTTTCGTAGGTCCTTTTGGATTTACCAATCTCAACCTACTTCAACCAACTTCAACCCGCCTGAAAAAAAAAATACCAACATCAACCTACTTCAACCTACCTCAATCCACTTCAACCAACTTCAATCCATCCTTTCATAATTACATTCTCATTATTTTAACACACTTCAACCCATCATAAAAAAATATACCAACTTCAATCCACCGTAAAAAAAATATCAACTTCAACTCACCTCAACCAACCTCACCCCACTTTACTCTTTTACCCACCCCCAATTTACCCACGAAAAGAACAGCCCCATAGTAACAAATTTTCAATATAGCTAAACATGCTTAACGTTTTCTTTTTAGTTCTGCTTTTGATCAATGATTAATCGCTAATGCAAAACCTATTTAGGGTTTATTTGTTTCAATATTCTAAAACATTACCATATTATCATCATATAGTGTTTATAGTTAACTCTTATCTCTTCTTGTTACAGTTTACCACTTCATACTAGTCTTTTACATAGTTTCACCTTTCTCTTCACTGCAGTAATTGAGAAACGAATTTGGCCATTTGTACCAATGATTTCATAGTTCTTACTAAAAAATGCCGCTAAACTTCTCTTCAGCTAAAAATATCATTAAACTTTTAATTTTTTTTAAATGTCTTTATGATGGGGTACTTTTGAGTCATTTTGAAAAGTTAAATAATATTCTTTTATCTATTTAAACAAATTCAATGATATTTTTAACTTAAAAAAATCAAGTGACATATTTAAATATTTTAAAAGTTTAATGACATTTTGTTAGCAAGAACTCAATGGCTTCATGAGTGCTGTATTTGGCTAGGTGTGAAAAAAGAAGAAAAAGTTACTGTGGAGACTCTGCCTTAGCTTGAAATTAATGCTTTAATTTCTTGGATACTAAACACTTCACACAACAAAACTTTTTTGTTTGTTCTACCTTTTTTAAGCCTTAACCACTTCAATAGTCGGTCATGAAGATGGGGACGTTGGTTTACTACTGCCAATTCCTTGGTAACAAATTTCATGCAGTAGTTTTTCTTAAACAATTCACTGTGTCCTATGATTATTCTCAAACTTTAATTTCTTTATGTAACCGTTAATGGATTTCGAAACATATATATGCTACTATTGATAATATTTTAGAGATTAATTCTTACATTTCTAATAGTATATACTTTCATATGTAATCTCAAACAGTTTTTTGAAGAGTTTTTTTTGACAAAGATTAGCTGTTTGACCAAATAAAAAAGCTAATTTGGGTGTTTGATGAAAGAGTTTTTTTATAAAAGCCTTTTGGGTTCCAAAAGCTAATTTAGAAAATATAATTCTATGAGCTTTTTAAAGAATTAGCTTGTTGTCTCACAACTTTATCAAAAACAGTTAATTTTACTAAACGATTTTTCAACAAACAGCTAACTCAAACAGTTCATACAAACGACTAACTGAAACAGCTGACAACTAACAACTGTTTGTCAAATAGTACCATATTAAAATTTATCTATCTAATAAATACACAAATAAAAAGTGAAATATAATTTATGAGAGTAAATACTCCGAAAATATAGCTTGGGTTGCCACTAAAGGTTTGGAGGGGGGAAATAATAAGAATCATGGTCTCCCAAAAGCTAATCAGCTATCACAGTAAATTGTCATTAATGTTTTAGTTTATCCGAGAAAACAACTGCTACGATTTACTCTCGACAGCAAATTAATTTTCGGGAAAAATAAGTCAAGTTTTTCGACTTTTCCCCTATTTACGATCCATCCATTTCATGACTTGAATAACGTGAGTCTATAAGGCTGTTTCTTTTTTATTTTTTGTGTGTATCTGTGTGTGTCAGCTATCACGCATTAATTGTAAGTTCTCATTCTGTCCTTGAGCAGACTGAAATGTCATAGTCATTTTTTCCCCATCGAAGAAATTAAACTTTTCATAAGAATTTTTCTTGAGGATTGTTTTTTCATGAAAAGTATAACGATTTTATTTATAAAATATCATATGGCATACGCAATTAAACAGTAAATGAAAAACACATATATGAAATTCAACTTTTAAATAACTAATTCAAATTAATCTTAGTGACGTTCGACTCCAAGATTCTGACAATCTTGTTACGAACATCTACACTGTTCATGAAGGACCTCCAATATGTGTTATAACAATTTGAAAGTGGCCTTCGCGCATCCATCATCTCATACCACACCAATTTATTGTTTAACTCTCATTAGAAGAGGTACTAGCATGCCCCTCAAAGGATAAAATGTAACTCTCACCAGCTAACGAGACGAACTTCATTTGCACGGCGAGCTAATACTTAACTAATGATTGACAAAGAAATCAATTAAATCGGTATCTATTCTAGGTACGTGAAAACATCGATAATATATAACATCTTTGAAGGGATGAAAGCTAGAGTTTTCTTTTGGGGGGAGTTGGACTAGAGATTGTAATTAAGATATGGGAGAATAAACATGATGTCAGCATTTAGTATGGGAGAATAAATGGACCTTAGAACACATTCTGGATACATGCAGAAATTAAGACCACTCTCCCTGGCTGAGGAGGGTATGCATAGTAGGAGCAAGAGCTTTCTAGATGGCAATCATGAAAAACCAAACCCCTCAAAATTAAAGAAAATTAAAGGAAACGTAACACAAGGGTTACTGACCTTAACCTTATCTATCTTACCCTATGTTGAAGATTCTGCCCCCCATGCCCTCAGCTTAAGGGGTTGAATTTTAGCTTCTTGTCTCATTGGTCTTTCTCAACTTCTAGACTCTCCTTATGTACTTAAAACATAATGCTAGTTTATTTAAGTATAATAGCCAATTGACCATACTCTCTGGACACAAATTTTTGTATAAGACGATCTTATAGTGATTGATAAATCAGATACGTACCTAAGAAAGCTCTGCGATTTAATTAATTAGTTCAATGTTCAATCTCGTTCATTCAATTAATTGTGACAGGTTGTATATATTTAAACTAATCATAATTCAACTTCTAGAGAATATAAAATCGTATTTGAATAAACCTTCATTCCTCCTTGGCCTTTCGATCAAATTGTTAAACCGTACATAATTACTGAGACGAGATAAAGAGTTTGTATGATTTATGTGAATATAAGCCTGCACAAAATTCATGATAAAAATTGAAAGATATATAATTATATGATAGTATACTTAAGTTTATATATATATATATGAATATAGCATACTAATATATGACCCGCTGGCATTTTTTTAAAGACTTCCAAAATTCTGTCTCGCTAGAAATCTAAATTTAAACTCTTCTCCTGATCATCAAAGCTGGCAAAATATGACTGGTGGAAATAAGTTCTTGATATCCACGTCACCCTTCCCCAGGACCCCAATCAGGCATGTGTTCGTTGTGCTGCGCTGGCTGGGTCATGCCATCACAGTCACAGTGTCATTGGGTCGTAATTATTTTTTTCTTTTTTTTAACCTTTTTTTCCCGTAATTACTGGGCTTACCTCATTGCCTCTCGCGTTTCAACTTTAAACCTCTCCCCTTTTTGTATCCTTAAATAATTTGTATAAGACATGCCCTGTTATGTTTTGCAATTGAAAAAATTTAGCTTATATCGTATGATTTCTTACAACTTTTTATATATTCATACGGATTCATATTTACATCGAAATATGTATATATTGTTTATTTACAATCAACATGAAAAATTTTACAACTTTTTTATGAATAGAATATTTGTATAAACATAAAACCATAATTTAACAATGTGAACTAATATTTGAGTTTCGACATGAAGATATATGCTATTATGCAGAAAATAACGTGACATATTTTAAAATTCTAGTACAGAAATTGCATTTATATTTGAGTTTTGATGTGAATCATGCATGAAAATAGTTGAAATGTAGGTTACGAAAGTATTTCAGTTGTTTCTTCCATAAGTTTGTCCATGACAACTTGATTGCTATCATCGTATAATTGAGCATTAGATAGAATTTAATTCCAAAATGTTTAATTCGAATAGGATTTTATTTTTAGGGTTATATCCAATTTTATTGAGATAAATTGTTATTTTTTCAAAATTTGCTTATAGGGAGGTGAAACTAATATTAATACCAAACAATTGCCTCAAGTGCGGAACATATTTGGTTCTACATATTTGTCAGCTTGAATTTATCTTCTTGATATTTAATTGACTTGTTTAAAGGTTTATTTTTATTATATTTATGTTATTTTAATATTATTTTGGGGTATTGGATGTAGATTTGGATGTTATTTCAATATTGTTTTTTATTATCCAAAACGATAATTGTAGAAAAATGAATTTTTTTGTAATTTCAAAATATCATTTGTTTAGTAATATTATAAAATTTACTTCATAAATATCAGTGATACACGTAATTTATTTTCATGAAGCAGTTTTTTTCATAATTCATACATTAAAGACCAATAATTATACATACATACCTAAAAGTTATACTATACAACCTTTTCATAATTCAACAACTCCTTACATCTAACTTTACTGTTTCTTACAGTTTCTTACATCTTCTTACAACTTTTTATATTTTTTTTACTGCTTACAATTGTATCTTATCGCAAAAAAGACAAGGCCAATTATGAGATGAATATCTTTAAAATAATTTAAATAATTTTAAGGATAACTAATCACTCATTTAATTAAAATAATTATTATTAAATTATTATTTTAATCACATATAAATTAAAAAGTCATTCTAACATAATATATTGAGTTATTAATTACTCCAACCCTGTGAAAAATCATCCCTCAAGAACTTCATCGCAAAATTTAATTCACAAAACTTACTTATAGTTAAATTTTTGTGAATATTTTGTCAAAATATATATTTTCTGATCTTTCAACGCCAAGAAGCTTGTAAAGGCATGGCTCTTTGCTGTATAGTTTTACCTGAATTCACCAACCAATCTCTCTTCCCTTGCTATTTGCGAATCATGCATTAGGTGAGTAAAAAGATGCCCTTGTCCCATAATTACTGTTCTAATTGATCTTGATTCTTCTTACAAACATTACCCCCCAAAATTAAAGTTATAATTAAAGAAGATCCCCTGATCTGCAAATGGGGTTATGGTCAAAAACATTGTGGCTAAGATTTTACCCACATTTATAATTAATTAGAAAAACTAAATGTTAGCATTTCTTGTGGAAATCAAGTATTGTAATGTTAAACAATTTAAATCAAACATAGAGATGTACACATCCATGACATTTTTGAGTTTGATTTTGAGTCTTGAATAAGTAACCAATTCAACTTCTTCTTTCTTAGAGATGATCCTACATTGACAAATAGCAAAGAGGATTTGAGATGGGGTTTGTGAGGGGACAATGATGTCTGAACACAAATTATGACAATTAATGAGAAATTAAGATTTGTAAAAATCAATACAAATTACATGTGTACAAAGATACAGAACTGAATCACATTATATAGTGAGGATCATACATTCAAATGTGTGTACTTTTAATCATTAATTAACACTATATTAACTAGCGCACCAACCAAAAAAAAAAAACAACACCTAGTGTGGGTCCCGCTTTTGCAGGTTATGGTGAGATTCAAATACAAACATCCTTACATCTACTTACATGACTGTTTGTGGAGAGATCGTTTCCAATAAACCCACAAAAAAAAAATTCAATAATTAAAAAATCAAATAAAAAATAAAATTGAAGTGGGAAATCGATTGTTCGCCTAGACCCTGTTCTTTTTGTGGGTCAATTCTAAAATACTAATCTCAACCCACTTGAACCTACTTCAACCCACTTTCACTATTTTAACCAAGTTCAATTTATCATATAATAAAAATTCAACCCACCTCAACCTACTTCACCATTTTACCAATTTCACTTTACCTACAAAAAGAACATGCCCTAAGTTAAGAAACATGGGACCCAATTACTTTAAATAATCTCCGTTAACATGGACAACAGATGAGGAATATGGTTTAACATACCTTGAGTAGCAATCGGTGTCATACTACTAATCGTGGCCAAGAACAATCTACATTCAAACAATCAGCGGTGATAAGGGTAGCAATGGGGAGGGTACGGGGCAAGTTTAGCCGTATCCTCATTCATACCTATTTTCAAAATTACTATCAATACCTGTACCTATCGGGTGTTGTAAAGTTATACTCATACTCGTACTCATACTTACTAGGTACAGTAGGTATGCAGGTTTTGTTCGGGTTCATTTAGACAAAAAAGAATTAAGTCCATTTTATACTCATATTCAACATCAAATAGCCAAACACTAAGTTTCTAACAACATATCATATCATGTCGAATACAGTTAAAAGTTTGTAAATCAAAGTAATAAATTAACACTTGACAATTACAGTTTCTAACAAAATGCCTCACTGAAATCCTAAATACCATACAACTCAAAACAGCTAGTAAAATATCCAAATATAAGCAACAAATTAGAACTGTAAACAAACGAGTACGGATTTTATATAGGGCGGATATGATGTTGATATTGATAAAACAGGCATGGACTTGGTAGGATCTATACCTTTATCCTTGAAATACCAATATCCATTTTAGCAATATCGGTCTTATACCCCTTTTTTTTTTTTTTTCACAACCTATATTCATACCCATTGTGAGGCGTTTTGCGAGTTCTATGTGTGTACGGATTTTGTTGCTAGCCCTAGTGGGGGATGCGCCAGCCAAAAAAAAAAAAACAAAAAACTAGGTAACACATATGTTGATTTACAAATTATTGCTTGAAATAATCCTATATCACATATAATAGTATGCGATTAGGCTACTTCCAAATGTAATTTGCTTATACGCAAGTATCATGGATTAGTCTTAGTCAATAAAATTTATCTGGTTGGTTCTCACAAAATTTTCCAGGTAATCTTTCAAGTTTACAAAGATAACAATAATTAGACTAGTCACCATTATTTTTCATTTTTCCTTTTTTCCGACCAAGGCAAGGTAAAAATAATTAAAAGCCTATCGGAATATATCTATGCACGCAAAATTCAACGGAAAAGTTGTAAACGAAGTAATTAGCATGATAATTACATGTACGAGTACGACCGTAGTTACAGATGTGACAGCCATTTTAATTAGTTGGCAAATTACGGCGACGTGACACCATGTTCATTTAATTAAGTAATTTAAGTGGACTAATACTACTAGTAATCATCGTGCAAGCATTTGAATTAAACTAACTTACAAAAAGTTGGCCGTCGGCGGCATTACTTGTAGTTGTTCCTGGCTGCTATTTTGTGTTTGTTAATGTACATAGGCAAACTTCACGAACAAACAGGAAAAAAAAAAGGAAAATTTTTAGAACATGAAGAAATGAAAGATTTGGATAATTCTCGCTATTTTCTTGTTTTATGTATATATGTCAATACATTACAGTATTTTCTTATTATTTTCTACGTTGAAAGATAAAGGTCGGAGGTAAGCGGAATTCAAAAAATTAGGACATCGGTCACATACATAAAGAATTTACCGGCTATATTTGTTAGCTCTTCAACAAATGTAAGCTTGTTCATTGAAGTTCTTGTTGCATTGTGTTAATTGAAACAACACCTTCAAAAAAATAAAATAAGATTGGGGCCTCTTTAAAGTCTTTGATTCTCTATTGATAGGTTGAGCTAATTATCAATTCATAATGTAGAAGTAGAGTTCTAGTTTGGCGTACATATTTTCTCCATCCATATAATTTAACTCCAAATATTATTTAAAATCGAACCATTTGAATCAAACGGCCTGCATTTGTGGATTTTAGAGCGGTTGAAAACCATAACTTAATGCTCTTTTCTACCCTACTAGATAATCTACAATTAACAGCTAACGTTCGTAAATGGCTGTTCGAGTTCAGCGCTCGTTATTCTCCATCGTTGAATTCTGATTTCTCACCTTTTCTTACTCTAACCAACATATCTTCATTCCATCTCACTCCTTCTCGCTACTTGCGAAAAAAAATCTGACTCAATCCCGCTCTTTCTCATTTCGCGCTCCAATTTTTCATAAAACAAACCGACCATAAATGTAAAACATAGAAGCTTTCCGACATCCATAATTTATCGTTTTGTGTGTATAAGTTAGTTTGGATCCCAAAAAAAGAAAAAGAAAAAGAAAGAAAGTTGAAAAACATATACATAGAAAAATAAAAATGTAATAATCAGCTACGTATATTTCTTGTAGAACTGATATGTTGCATTTGACGCAAAGCCCTAAATTATAATGAATCATGCCCATTAATGGCCATAAATTGGGAAGAAAAATCAACAAATTAAATTACACGAAAATGACAATTCAAAGTCAATTATTATTATATCAACAAATGATGAATCATTCCAAGTAATAACAACATATTTCTTTTTTCCTTTTTTTTAAGGGTCAATTCCGTATCAATGTGTTAGCCAGACGTGTTAGCAACACAAAGAGGGACCATTAGCAAATGTTTTTATTTTACTTCCTTGCTTTATTTTGCCCTGAAAAAGAAAACAATAAAGCCAGCCAGGATAACAAATATCTAAAGCACAGATATATTCCAATGCATTTTTCTTTTTGTATTTGTATATTATAATTATAATTTTTCTGTTAAGCTGGCAATTTTTAAGCTGGAATATTGGTTTAGGTTGGAAGGTATTAATTAGCAATATGGAAAGTGGGGGGTTGGTAGAATTTTGGCATTTGACAACAAATCACACCAAATAAATATTCCATGAAACTGAATAATTAAGTCTAATCTTTCACATAATTTCTTTCCTTTTCTTTTTTCTGTTTTAGACTATGAAACAAATAGGCCCATAATTTCGGTGGTGTATACGTGCTATTATTTGTTGTCAATGTTCCTCTTTGCAACCAACACAGGATTGTTTAAATGATTTGACATTTGTTCCTCTTAAATAAGATTTTGGGTTTATAATTTCGGTGGTATATGTGCTATTCTTTGTTGTCAATATTCCTCTTAAACTGGATAATTAAGTCTAATCTTTCACATAATTTCTCCCGTGATAGTTGTGCCTCTTAAACAAAGTGTTGTGTTCAGGTCCTATGAATGGAGAAAATATATGATGGGGGAACTATATCTCTTATTGCACCAACGAACAGTACCTTAACTCTGGTGAAATTGAGGATCCAAGATATATATATATATTATATCCTCTTTGATATGTATGTAGGATCATACAACAAATCTACACCCAGATCAGTGAACTCACTACTCATTTGTGAATTTAATACGAAAACGATATTTTTGATCATTATTGCCATGTTCTTTTGCACTTATGATAAGTGCTTATCATAAGTCAAATCTAATATTCCAAAAATTATGCCATTAGACAAGGGGGGTCTGATGTAGCAATCTTGCCCTTGAATTGTATAAGTACTTATCATAAGTATTAAACACATTTTAACACCATTCAGATGATTCAACACAATTCAGTACAACTCATCACTGTTAAGTATTTATTAAAAATATATAGTCATATTTTCTTTAATGTATCAGCATGTTTCAACAATAAATAGCAATAAGTATTTCTCATAATTCGAAAAGAATATGCCTATATGAGTCATATAAAACAGCTTGAAGTTTATATATATGTCAAAAGTTTATGTAACATTTTAAAGTTTATACATATTCAAGCATTCATCTCCTAAGCCATATCTCTTGCTTCTTCCAATTAGTTATGTTTTATAGGCATGGAAATAGTAAGACACACATTGAGCAGCCTGTGATGAAAGCGTTCAATTTACCAATTACAAATAACAATTGTAAGTACCAAAAATATTGCACAATACAAAATAAAAAAAAGATTTGAAAATTAAAGGGAAAATGAAATGAAGTAAATCAAAACTCAAAAAGAAAAAATAAATTTTAGAGGCTCATAGATCCTCTGTAACTGCCCAGGAGTCCTGACAGCGAGGTATTGTCCGCTTTGGGGACTAGGAGGGTGCCCCTGTACAGTTTTGTCCTTTGGCTCACGGGTACACGACTTTTCACCAAAAGGCGTCTCAATGTGTTGAGATATCCCACCTTTATAAAGGGTGGTTCGTTATCCTCAACCACCGATGTGGGACGTTACAGTTGGTATCAGAGCGGGTTCCCGGATCGATGTGGCAGCCGGCAGCGGGGGACGCTGGGCTCCCTAAGGGGGGGGATGTAACGTTCCACATCGGTGGTTGAGGAGAACGAATCACCCTTTATAAATGTGGAGATATCTCAACACATTGAGGCGCATTTTGGTGAAAGATCGCATACCCGTTAGCCAAATGACAAAATTGTGTAGGGGCACCCTCCTAGTCCCAAAAGCGGACAATACATCGGTGTTGGGACTCCTGGGTTGTTACAGTGAAAAAGAAAAGGAATCATTTAAAATCTAAATTAAAATACCTAAACTAAACAAATTCACTAAACCAAATAAACTTAATAAACCCCTAAACCCCTTGCTTTCCTGCCTAGAACCCGACCCCCCTCCCCTGTCTCGCGTCTCTGTTCGTCGTCCCCTTCCCCCTTGCTGCTGCCTGTGTCGCCAGCCGTGGAGCCCCGCCGTCCACCGCCGTCGAATTCCGCAGGTCAGCGCCACCTCCAGCCAGCCCCCCCTCCCTTTTTTATGTGGTATTTTTGAGTGGTTCTAGTGGGGTGAGAGGTGAGAACCCTAACTCCCACTCAATCCAATTTTGATCTTTTATGCTAGAACTTTGATAAGAAATGGTGTAAATATCATTAATGGGTATTTATTCGTAAATTTCTTGAATTATTTTGGATGACTAGATTGAGTTGCAGATTGAGGAAGGTGAAGGGTGAGGGTTGAATGTAATGATTAAATTTTAGTTAAATTATGATGATGTGATGATATTTAGATTAGTTTCATGAAAAATTGAAGGTAATTCGTGGATTATATATATATGGGATGTGCTTGTTATGTTTTAATAATGGGTTGGTGATTAAGGTTGTGAACTTGGAGGATTAGGATGAGAGTGGTGAGTAAGAGTTGCAAATTATGCTGCATATAAGTTGTTTATGGTGATGATGAGATTGATTTTAATACTTTTTGAAATGAGATTAAAGTAAATAAGTGCTTGGTGGGTGTGTTGTGCCCATGAACTTGAGATATGAGGACTTATGGCTTAAATGATGCTCAAGATTGATTATATGGAGTATTAGTATTTAAATGAGTTAATTGATTGTTAATTAAAGACATATGTGTATACCTATGAGGTTAATGTGTATATTAACTTATGATCATGATTTGGTGCTTAAGGTTGTGATTTGAATAAAGGAAATACAAGCTTGGTTACAGTTGGTTGGATGGTTTTAAGCAAACTATAATGAAAAATTTGGAGGAAATTAATGAGAATTGTATATTGATTATATGTAGGTAATGACCATGAACATGTGAATTTTGGAGTTAGGTGTTTGGATAAAACTCAAGTCTAACTATGTGCTTTGATGGTTGGGTGAAGTTAAACTTAAAAATTTGGGTTGCTTCATTTATCTTTACCTAAGTATCTGGGCATAATTAAAGGCTAAAAGAAATGTGTGGTTAAGTGTGGGGGTGAATTGGATTATATGATCTGGATAATCGTATGAATGTAACTCGATCTCACACCCGAGCCCAAGGCCGTGACCTCATCTAAACCGTGTCGAAATCCAAGAATAGAATGTATTGGTGACTCACCCAATAAGGTTATAACTAAAAGTGTTCATTAATACACTACCGAGGATGTGGTTTATATCCACAAGTGCGATGGATATTAATCACAGTGATACTAATAACAATAAATGTGACCATAATAATAACAATAATAACAATTTTAATAATAATGATGGTAAGAGAGGGAGGGGTAGACCGAAGAAGAGCCTAGAAGAAGTGGTTAGAGAGGACCTGAGAGTTGTCGGTCTCACGGAGGACATGACTCAGGATAGGAGGCTGTGGCGGGACAGAATTAAGATTTCTGATTGTAGGGGACCGGCTCCGTAGGTGGCAGTAGCTTAGGCGGTGTGGGGCGGGTAGGGTTTCGGTTTGCTTGTCTGCAGGTCGTGCTTTTTTGGGATGTGACGGCACCAAGCGCCTCTAGTTTGTTGAGGTATGTCTCCGCTCCCTCTTTATTTGCTATCCGGAACCTTTTCTCTTCCTCTTTCTCTTACTCGGTAAATGGTTTTGCAATCGTTTTCTCTACAAACCTTTTTCATAAAACTATTTTGTGGGTCTTATGGAATCAACTTCTCTATGGGTAGGAATACTGGTAGAGGTAAGGTTGCCTACAGCTGGATCTCCCCAGACCCCGCGAAAGCGGGACCCACATTGAGAGTTTGTTATTGTTGTAATAATAATGATGGTAGTGGGGATCAATAATTTCCAATGACGATAATACTAATAGTGTATTGAATTTATAGCAATGATTCGGATAGTAATGGTAATGATGTCGTTATTAATAAACACATGGCAAGTCACCCAATTTCACTTTTACAACACTTGTTAAACGAACATCATCAACATTAAGAAAGGGGAACAAAAACCAAAAATAAAATGGAACCAAATTAAGTTAATAATAATTTTTACGCTAATAATAAAAAGAGAAGTTGAGAAAATTTAAATTATTCATTAAGTTAATAAAAGTGATAAAATCAGTGATAAAATTTCTTAATCATTTACTAATCAAGAAAATTACATACTTGGAGCAGAAGTGAGGCCACATCTGTCGTTTCAAGCTGCCAGTAAACGGCTTTTCAATTAAACGGATAGGGGTTTTCAAGGATCAGGTACGTACATTGCTTATGCTCTTCAAAAACTCACATGTTTTTCAAACTATGCAAAATCAATATGACAATCATATAATGAATCATTTTATGCAATGTTTTGTCACATAATCAAGTGGTCCCATCAATTTTCAATCATCAGGGCTTATGTCCCTCAATTTACTCGTGCAGTTGTAATTTAGGTTTTCCAATCGGTCTGGGAGGTGTGCACCTATCTCAAGATCACTGCAGACGTCAACAGGAGTCCATTTCCACATAATAACCTGCAAATCAGTTTTACTTGTACATTCTCTCTCTCCTGTTTGCCAAACAAAATGTTTTGAAATGTAAATGCCCAACAAATTTAACCCCAAACCTATTTTACTGCATATGAATGCACGTGTTGAGCTTTGGCTCATATTTCAAACGTTTTTGTATTTTTGTTTTAGGTAAGGGATCATTAAACAGTTTCTCTCCTGGCAAGTCAGCACGCAGCAAAAAATGGGCGATAATTGCAATCTTGCTGAACGTTTGCTAGCCAAGCACTCACAGTGTTACAGATAATTTCATATAGCCTTATTCCGTCATGGAACAACGGTAATGCTCCAATCAGAAGACTTCCACTACAAATCATGAGTAAATAACTGATCAAGTTAGAGTAATCAGGAATCAGGAATTGGGGGCGTTACATCCTCAAAAATCCCTTTTTAACTCATTTTTAATGTATTTTTTGTATATAAGACCCTAAATGTTTGTAACAAATAATAAGGTTAAATGACTGGAGCATTTTGAAGTTTATATATATTCAAACATTCATCCCCTATTTCTTGAACCTTATAATTAGTTATGTCTTATAGGTATGAAAATGGTAAGACACACATTCAGTGGCATGTGATGAACATTTAAGTTGTTATATATTACAAATAACAATTGTAAGTACCAAAAATATTGCATAATACAACATGAAAAAAAGATTTGCAAATTGAAGGGCAAATGAAAGGAAGTAAGGCCCCTATCTTTTCGTATGTCTTTTTGAATTTACCAACCTCAACCCACTTAAATCAACTTTAACTCACCTAAAAAACAAATATCAACCTCAAACCACCTCAACCAAATTCAACCCACCCCTTCATAATTAAATTCTCATTATTTTAACCTACTTCAACTCACTCCAAAAAAAAATATATCAACTTCAACCCACTTCAATATATTTCAACCCACTTCAACTTATTTTAACCTACCTAAAAAAATTACTAACTTCAACTAACCTCAACTCACGTCAACCAATCTCAATTCACTTCAACTTTTTATTTATTTTAATTTACTCAAAAAAAATAGACCCTAAATCAAAACCTGAAAAGAAAAAATAAATTTTAAAGGCTCATAGATCCCCAGGGCCCAACCACGCCCCCCCCCCCCCCCCTTTTAACCCTAAATATTTTTTTTAGTTTGTTTTTGGTGTATAAAACTCCAAATATTTGTAACAGATGATAAGGTTAAATGACTGGCACAATTTTCAGGCTTTTCATCCTCCCTTCATTCTTCCATCACCTCCGCAGTCTGCAAGGTTCAGTCAACGCCGTTTGACCGTAATCAAGTGCAAAATTTAAACTCGTACGGGCAAGTAAGGGACAAAACGGTAACTTCCAGGGCAAAAGTTACTGCCCCTCTCCCTGTGTCCATCTTCCTCCTCTTCATTTCCCCGGCTATATAATGCCCCTCCACTCTTTTTCCCTCTCCATCTCTCTAGAGAAAGAGTGTGTATTTGTGAGACTGTTTTAGAGAGATAAACTCATAAACAGAAAGAGAAAGACAAAGTCTTGTGGGGGGGAGAGAGAGAGAGAGAGATGAGAACAAGAAGGGGAGTTTGTTACCCCAAAGTGAATGCAAACAACATGCCTTTCTGTTTCCAAAGCAACAACAACAGCAACAACGAGAAGATTCAGAGAAACAGAGCTCTTGTTAATGGCGGAAAATGCTACACCAAGAGCGACTTTTCTTCATCAAACAATGGTGTTTCTTTTAGTGCTATACCTTGCCGGAAAAGAGCGAAGATCTCGTCGGAGTTTGACGGAAATGGTTCTGATTTCTTCGACACCTTGCCGGACGATCTCGTCATCTGTATTCTCTCTAAGCTCAGTTCATCCGCTTCTTCTCCGGCTGATTTCATCAACGTTCTCATGACGTACGTTTCGAATTCTATCTCCTCTGTTTCATCGTTTTCTCTCTCTTTCATCTTGTTTGGAAACTGAAATTCTTCAACCTAATTGGAAACAGATGCAAGAGATTTAACGGATTAGGCATGAATTCCACGGTCTTATCCAAAGCTTCTCCGAAAACATTCGCCATTAAAGCCAAGAATTGGTCCGAATCTGCTCATCGATTCCTCAAACTTTGTGCCGATGCTGGAAATGTCGATGCCTGTTACACTCTTGGCATGGTGAGTTTCAATTTCTGAAATTTGTCTGAGGAATCAATGAGAGAGATTGAATTTGTCTTAGGAATTTTTGCTGAATTTTGTTTGATTTTCCTTTTTTTTTTTTGTGGTTGGTAACAGATTCGATTCTACTGCCTTGAGAACCGTGGAAGCGGAGCATCACTGATGGCGAAGGCGGCGATTAACTCACACGCGCCGGCGTTGTACTCCTTAGCCGTGATCCAGTTCAACGGAAGCGGCGGAACGAAGAGCGACAAGGACCTACGCGCCGGTGTCGCGTTATGTGCACGCGCAGCCTTCTTAGGCCACGTAGACGCCCTCCGTGAGCTCGGCCATTGCCTCCAAGACGGCTACGGCGTCCGCCAAAACGTCGCCGAGGGCCGCCGTTTCCTTGTCCAGGCTAACGCACGTGAGCTGGCCGCCGCCCTCACGTGCTCCGCCTCTTCTTCTACCTCCTCCTCATCCTACTGGCTCTCCTCCCCTCCTCCGGCGACCGTCAACCTGCTGAGCTGCCCGTTGCTCAGCGACTTCGGCTGCAACGTACCGACGCCGGAGGCCCACCCGGCGAATTGGTTTCTCGGTGAGTGGTTTTCGAGCCGGGCAATCGGATCGGGTCTGAGGCTGTGCTCTCACGCCAGTTGCGGGCGACCCGAGTCCCGCCGACACGAGTTCAGGCGGTGCTCCGTTTGTGGAGCCGTCAACTACTGCTCACGTGCGTGTCAGGCGCTCGACTGGAAGCTCCGGCATAAGGCGGAGTGTGCCCCCGTGGAGAGATGGGTGGATAACGCCGTTGATGTCGTTGCTAACGGCGGACTTTACGGCGTAGATAACGCCGGTGAGAGTTAGCGGTGAGGGCGGTAATTTTTAAAATTTTAAGCCTTGGTTTTTTCGTTTTGGTTTTGGACTGTGACTGTGACGGCGACGGCGCGGCACATGAGTTTCCGGACGAAAAATCTGGGGGGACGTTAGGGGTAAAATCGGAAACATGAATTTTTTAGTTTATGTTTTTTTGGGAGGGTGGGTTCCAAATTTTATTCTGGGTCACAAGGGAAGAGACCGTAAAACTGAGCTTGGGTGTTGGTGGTTAGAAAAGAATCGGAAATATCTATTAAGTTAATCTTTTTTGTCTTCTGTTTTTTGGCCCTTTTTGTGTATAGAGGAAGGGATTTGTTTCCCTTTTGCGGATATATGTTCTACTTTTTCTATCCAAAAAAAAAGAAAGGAAATTTACATTGTCATTCGGTACAATTGGATTTTCTTCCTCTTAGCATGGAAATTTACATTGTCAGTGTGAGTTTCATTTTCATAGAGCATGCAAAGATCTGAATGTAACAAATATTTTTGTTCGTAAAGGGACTGATTTCAAAATAATCATAAATAATTTTTTGTGGAAATATTTTATAGAAAAAAGATTTAGGCATATAAACATAGACTGATTTTAGTTCTTGTTTAATAATGATTTCAAAATGATATTAGAAAATTGAATTCAATGCACATATATTAGTCTTTGTAGCTTGTAAATATACCCCCCCCCCCCCAAAAAGGGTGAAACAACCGGATTAGTTATGGTTTCATTATAATTTTCTTGTCAATGGGACTAATAAGGGGAAAAATTAAATAAATTAGGTATGTGGATTGGGATGAATTACCAGACAAGAATTTTGCGTAAATTTGTATTCTAGCCTTGAGGGAAAGAGAAGCTAAACAAAGCAGGTAGTTCTTGCCCTCTTAGCTTACTTGTAACAGAAAGTTAGAAACATATTTTGATATTTCAAAGCATAGAAACATGGAATTTAGTTCCTTTGGAGTGAAACACAACAACAACAACTCCCAGTGTGGGTCTGTTTTCGTAGGGTCTGAGAGGATCTAGATGTAGGCAACTTTACCTTTACTGAAAACAATCTTTGCTTATTTTGGTGGGCATCCCTTTCCTTTATGATGGGAGTGGGGAGGAGAGTGAATAAGGTTGGTAAAAATATGTAAATATGGGGGTAAGGTAAGGTAAGGTAAGGTAAGGTAAGGTATCCTATGAAATTTATTTATCACAATGGCAATAGCTTTTTCACTTGGCTTTTGTGGTTCTGGTCAAAAAGGAGTCTTTGAGTGCTTGCGTTGGGGGTTTTGAATTGACCAAGACCATAATGTAGTTAGTGTTGTCATCCCTCGTTCTATAAAATTTATCAAAATTTTAAATTAAAGATCATGATTTTCCCTGTTTTATAACCCCTTCATTATGTATTTGTAAAAAAAAATTCGTAACTTATTTATTGTGTAATGTTGAAAAGTAATTTTTGTATTTGCTAAGATTTAAATCAGAATAAAGAGTAGTTTTTTTTTTTCCAGCATGATATTCGTTTTTAACCTAATAAAGAAATTTCAACAAAAATGTTGACTTAAGGCTCTATTCTTTTCGTTGGTAAGTCATAATTTATCAACTTCAACTTACTTCACCAACTTTAATAAAAAATACATATTTCAACCCACTTCAATTAACGTCAATTTAGTTCAACTCATTTCAACAAACTTCAACAAAAAAAATATCCACTTCAATTAATCTAAACCAACTTCACCCATTTCTCAGCCCATATTTCTCAACGAAATGAACATACCCTTGTGGGACAAAATTTTTGATGTGTTTACATTTTCTTGATGAAATATGTTTTACGGCTAGCAAAGAGCACATTAAGGTTCATGGCTAGGAAAGAGCACATTAAGGAAACATGGCACGATGACTTGATGAATGGAGTTTTTGGATTTGTTTGAGTGGGAGCCAAGTGCAATGTGCCAGTGGGGTATCTGTATGAGCCACTCAAAATGTTCTTTTAAATGAAAAGGTGAAAATGAATGAGCTATTAGTTGAGCGATTAAAATTGAGATATTGAGTACATTAAATTATTTTAGGCTTGATTCTATTTTTTTTATTGTATTATACTACTCTTTGTGGCTTCTGTAAACTACACAAGTAAAAAAAACAAAGAACGATTATAAGCTTAAGTAGAAAGTAGTTGGTATATGGAACAAACGGTGTCCTAGACTGCTACTGCCTTGTGATTCGGTCAACTATAATATATACATGTGTCTGTGTCTTGCATCTATTCTCTATTCTATGAATTGTTGGCAAATCTTGGAATCAAACTATTGTAATTTAACACATAGAGAAGTCATAGAGATGTGTAACATGTTAATTAACCCTCTTTGCAAATTTAGACTCTGTTTTCTTCGACTTATTTTTTGAAGAATAAGTTCGGATAAATTCAGTCCAAAATAAGTTTAGTAAATAAGTTCAGAATAAGTTCAGCAGATAAGTTCATAAATTTATTCTTAATAAGATTAGAATAAATTTAGCAAATAACTTTAAAATACGTTCTGATAAGTTCAGTTCATAATAACTCTAAATAAAATAAGTCGAAACGAACAGGGCCTTCGGCTTTATTTCTTAATTTTTTGGATAGTTATAAAAATCCTTGCATTATAAACCAGTACGATTTGAATTTAAGTGGATCGTATGACATACCTAAATCTCCTTTGATTGTGAGGATTCCCGCCTTATTGTTTCATGGAAGATAATCAAAACATTATGAATTAGTAAAGGTTTATATAATTTCCGAAATTTTCAACATTGAGTGTAACACCCCGACCTCGTCGAGTCGTGTTACACGCCACAGTCCTTCCCCGAGAAGGACTGTTAAGGCAACATATTAAGACTTATTCATAACCTAACATAAAAGGAACTCAACACTTAAGTCACTATAACATAATTGAGTCTCAATTTTGACCCTCGGGTTACAGATGCCATTTTTTTTTGTAAAAATTTCTGGGGCAAAACGGGCAGAGTTTCCCCTGAAAACTGACCGTTTCCCAGGCTTAAAGCCCTACATTTCAACCCTGCAATACAAATCAACAACCACAACAGCTCAACGGCTACACGCCGGAGTCCAAACTCTACGGGCCACACGCCCGGAGTACACAGAGTTTGCTATCATTCATAAACTTACAAGAAACAGGTTATTTACATAACTTTGCAACCTTTCCAACCACAATTGACAATACACAACAAAATCATAATTGTGGCAACCAAGACCAAGTAAATCTACCCTGGGCGCTCCACGCAGCAGTTACCTGAACCTGGGAAAAAGGGGAAAGTAATGGGAGTGAGCAACCACCGCTCAGTGAGTAAACCCTCTCTCCCAAAACATACTTAAAATACATATAACTTACCCAAAGCCTTTCGTAATTCATTTTAGTTGAAGACTTACACATCATACATCATATTCATTCCATAAACCAAAGAAATCATGGACATACTAAAAAGTTAACTTCAATGAAATCATAAAGCATAAACCGTTGCGTAAATCCATAAACATAACAAACATAAACTTACTGAAAACATACGTAGTATCTTATTCACGTAAATGAGGAGACTAGACTCTTAGAGGTACTTTGTTACTGCCATCCCGAGTCGGCCAAACTCGAGCGGCAACATACGCCTATCCGGACAGACATCATACTATGCTGAGACATAATTTTCATACATAGACTTCAGGCGGGAATCAAACCACCATCCCTGAATCTACCATAACATAACATACGTGATACCAGGCGGGAACTAAGCCACCATCCCTGGATCTCAGACTTAAGCTTAAAGTTTCTAGAGTAGCTCCTCCACGTATACATACACATAAACTTATACATAAACATAAACATAATCGTTCGGACACGTACATACTCATACTTATGCATAAATTTATCTTAGGAGCTTATAACCTTCATACACGTAAATACTTACCTACACACTCATACTTAGCAGACAAAACATACTCAAACTTATCCATATATAGGTTTTATGAACTTAAAACCTGAAAACATAGTTTTCTTACAACTTTAGTTTTAGGCAAACTACAAGAAAGACCTCTTAAAATATGGTGAGTATTCTAACTCACGATTCAAAACTTGGACACTTACTTGCATCAAAACTAGGATTCACAATACAACTCCAATTGCCCTTTTTAAGGCCGTTTCAACTCTTTTAAACGCAAAAGAATGAAATTGATGCAAAACCGATTTGTTTATGCAAGTTATGTAAGTTTAAATCATAATATCCGCAAGAGATAACGTGTTCAAAAGCTAGTAAAAGCTTTAGTTACTACTCATAAATCGATTTTGCGAAAGGTTTAAAAACTTTCCATAATCGAACAATTGCAATACTATGTAAACTACTTTATGGAATACGTTTACAAGTTCATTTCTAACTTAAAAGTTTCATAAAGACGCACTTAGTTTGCTAAATCGTAAAAGGAGTTTGCTTCTTACTTAAAAACGTCGTAAGAACGTAATTCGTTTGGTAAGTTGTAAAGCGATACTCGCTTCTAACTTAAAAACTTCGTAAAAACGTAATTGGTTTGCTAAATCGTAAAGCAATACTTGTTTCTAACTTAAAAGCTTCGTGAAAATGTAATTAGTTTGCTAAATCGTAAAACGATACTCATTTGAAACATAACGGGTTTAGTTAATGCTTAATTCAACTTAAGTCAAACTAAGTTCGAAACTCAAAAGCTTCTTATAAAAGTTATAAGCTTAAAAACTTCTTATAAAAGTTATAAGCTTAAAAAGCTTCTTATAAAAGTTATAAGTTTGTTATTCCATAGATCGACTTCCTTTGAAACTTCAAAGCTTCTTAAAAGCGTAATAAGCTTGTTAAGTCGTAAAACGACTTCGTTTTCAATTTAAAAGTTCCATATAAACATAATACGGTTACTAATTCGAAAAATAACTTCGTTTTAAAGTTAAGAAACTTCCTATAGACGTAAAACGTTTGCTAAATTATAAAACAACTTCATTTCTCGCTTAAAAGCTTAATAACCTCATTTTTGACTTAAAGGCTTCTTATAAAGGTAATACGTTGGTTAATACTTAAAACGATTTCACTTCAACTCGAAAGTTCCTTATAAACGTAAATCGTTGGCTAAATTATTAAACGACTCCATTTGTAACTTAAAAGCTCTTTTTAAACACGCAATGCGTTTATTAACTTGTGAAACGACCTTACTTTGACTTAAAAGCGTCTTATAAAGACGACACGTTTACTTAGTCGTAAAACGACTCAGTTTGTAACTAAAAGGCTCTTTATAAACATGTTAAGGTTGCCTAATCACAAACGACTTTGCTTCTAACTTGAAAAGTTTACTAAATCAACAAACGACTTCTTTTGCTCACAAACATAATAAGCTTGCTTATAAACATAGTAAGCTTAATCCCTTTGCTCATACGCACATAGAATTGAATTCATACAACTTCGAAGTTGCATCTCGAGCTTAACTCACCACGGTTGCTTTAAATCTATGCTCCACACATAGAACTCATTTCGAATTATCACCTCAAGCATAACTTACCCAAGTTGAATCGCATCGAGGCTAAACGTATGTAATTCATTTCAAATTCACCCAAATCGATTCGAATCGAGACTAAACGTTTACAACTCACTTCGAATTGATACCTCAAGCATAATTCTCTTAATTTGATTCGAATCGAAGTTATAACTCACTTCGGATTAACCTCGTTAGCATAAGTCACCCAAATTGATTCGAATTGAAGCTAAACGTATATAATTCACTTTGAATTAACATTTTAAGCCTAATTCACCCAAATGGATTCAATTCGAAACTAAGCATACATAATTCACTTCCAACTAACCTCTTACGCTTAATTCACTCAAGTTGATTCGAATCGAAGCTAAACGCTTATAACTCACTTCAATTTAATACCTTAAGCATGATTTACCCAATTTGATTCGAATCGAAACTAAACGCGTATAACTCACTTCAAATTAATACCTCAAGCATAATTCAGAATCATTAGGCATAAATACTTAGAACTACCAAATCAATAAACTCATTCATATAATTATCATTCGAAATGCATAAAATAGGTGGGATTGAAGGATTACCCACATGAATCTAAACAATTTGCGTGCAATTTGGCTAGGTTGAAGCTGAATTCAGACTCCACACACTTACGAATTTCGGCTGGCTTGCGTGAGGTTCGGCTACCACCAAGCCCAAAACCCTAACCCAAGTCTTCTGAGAAATTAAAAGCAATTAGGGAGAATCTAAGTCAAGAATACAACTTATGAATGAAGGAGGAGTTCGAAATCACCTTGCATGCACCGAATTTACTGGGCGTTCGGCCGGTTCTCGCGACAATTCGCCCCTGCCCGTGGCCGATTCTGGCCCAGCCACGCGTGGGGTGGGTCGCCGGCAGCTAGGTGGGCGTCGCCTGGGGCTCGACTTGGCCGGTTGTGGGGCGTGGATGGAGGAGAAGCGAAGGAGGAGCTGAAGAACAGGGAGGGCAGCGCAGTGTCGGGAAGGAGAAGAAGAAGAGGAGAGAGAATGGGGGGGGGGGGTCACGCGTGAAGAGGAAGAAGCAAGAAGGAAATTAGTCACGCGTAAATTACTAAAATACCCCTCCCTATCTCTTCCTTTTTGTCCCTAGCTGAATCACATACGATATCGCTAGTCTAATTCGTAACCGAATTCCAAACCTAAATCGATAATATACTCCTTCATCAATTATTCATTCCCAAATCTAACCAGGTTCGATTTAAAACATCGAACTACTCCCAAGGCTGAAGGGTATTCAAGTAAACTATTCCAACCCAACAGGCATAAAATTCATTAGACGAATACGACAAAACTCCGGGTCTCACATTGAGACTAGATGGACATTAATTTTAAAGCATATTGAACAATATATATCATTTAATTTTTGCTCAAAAAATCTGTGCCCTAATTGATTTTGTATTATAAGTGCAATTGAGAATATTTGTTATTTCTAGGAATTAATACAGACACTTTGAGTATAATTTCACTTATATAAATATCTATTTTTTCATTTAGACGTTTGTGTAGAAATTATTCAATCAGAAATTGCAAAGTTGAAAAACTAAAGCCTATGTTGAAAAACGATAGTATATAGGGCGTATTGATTTCGTTGGTAAATTAGTATTTACCAATTTTTACGAACTCTTACTAGTTGTAAGCTTTAACCAATCGTTTTCAAAAAATTTCAATTTTATCGATCCTCACCATTTTTTCCCTTTTATTTCTACCCCAAAATTTTTTTTCCAACTCCTACCTACTTTTTTCAATCTTTATCATTCATCTTCAAAATAATATTAATATTCGTCAACTCTTATCAAATCTTATCTTTATCAATTTTGCTAATTTATCAACTTATATTTATTAACGAAAAGACAGCCCTTGGTGGAGAAAGTGCACCAATTCCATGTACCAATTTGAAGACAAATGAAAAATGAGGAATTTTTTTAATTACCCAAAAAAAAAAACACTGACTCAAGTGAACCAAAAGTAGAGGTGGGTCATGACTGGGCGGCCCAGAAAAAAGGCCCAAGAGAAGAGAAGAGAGAAGGTGGCATTTAAAGACAGTAGTTGAAGATCTGGAAAATCCGTACAGTTGCTTGGAATAATTCAGCTGGTACGACCTAAATGTTTTTATGTTAGCCCCCCTTGATGCGACTCAAGCATGAAAATTTTCATTAGTAAAAATACTTTTTTTAATAATTTTTTGTTATCTCAGTTGGCATTTGGTAATGTAAACGGATGATACTTCCAGGTAAAGATTTCACAAAATTAGAAATGAAAAAAAAAAAGAATTATGTGGCCAAATGGCTCTATGGATTCCAGCTAGGATGGGCGTGGGGCGGGTTCGTACGGGTTGAGCCATACTCGTAGTCATATCCATTTTCAATTATCATACCTATGCTCATACCTATACTCATCAGGTTTTGGATGGTTATGTCCATACCAATACCCGTTGAGTTTTTTGAGTTCACGGATTTTATTCAAGTGTATATAGAGTGTGCAAAATGTCACCTATGTTCAACCCATATTTACATACACTCTATATTTGATTAGTAATTTCAAGCAACGCTACTAAAATTCATATGTAGATAAACTCACAAAAGTTAAAATTATAAAAAAAAATCATTATTTCAACATAGATAAACACTGTACAATTAAAGTTCCACACCTAACATTTATTTTCAGGTTTTACCACATTTTGGTCACCTTTTTACTAACAAATCGGATACAGGTTTTAAGAAGTTGTAATTATAACCATACTCATTTTCAAATGTAATACCCATACCCATTTGAAACCCATCATCACCCGTTTGGGTACTCAATGAGGCGGCTTTTGATCAGATGTTTCGAGTTCGGGTAATATTTTAATCCCTCTAGCTTTCGCTTTTTTTTTCTCGTACATGATGATGCACTAGTTACATTTTGTTTTTTTGGTGCAATGGTAAATATAAGTCATCTATTGGGCTCCCTATCTCATAAAGAATCTAATAGGCCAACCAGCCCGTGGGAAGGAGGACAACGTTGCCAGGGCCCAAGACCCAAACCCACACACCTCTTCCCTCTTCTAATTAATTGGCAAAGAAAGGTCCCCAAATTCAAGCCTGGGTGGGAAGGGTAAAGCAAATGTAGTTATGCCAATTTGCTACAGATCGACATGCACTAGATACATATTAACTATACATCTTCACTGCATATAAAAATGCAAGGTAGTGCTTATTATTGTATATGTAGTAATTCAAGTGGAGAGCTAACTTTCAAATGAGATAATTTCATATAAGGTTATTTTTTTTTTTATAATTTAAATATTTTTGTTGAAATGATATTTTTATTTCATCATGAGATGAACTCAAACGAAACATATTTTAAAAGAGAGAGGAGCACTCGTACTAACATGGATTCTTAGAAGGACAATGCAGACAAATCATTAATTCGATAAGAGTGAAACCAACAAGTTAGGTCCTACTAACAATATCATATCTTACTAGTGTTTGTCGTACATGCTAGTTGATGATTTCATGAATGCTGCGAAATTTGGTGCTCAATATGTCTTACAAGTAAGGGTGACCACATAATTTATGGCATATGATGAGAAAGGCTGAAAACTTATAGGCTGGCTGTGCCAATTGCAAAATCCTAGCAAATGATAGTATCAGTAGTACCCTATTCCGTCAACACACTTTTGAGAATCATTCAATTTGCACTTAATATGTATCTCTCAACCTCTTCTCATACCCAAAAATCTAAAAAGATAGGGTTGAAATAACTTTTGCTTTTGGATGCTTCAATTATATCCAACCTAAGTGGTGATCATGCATGCCCTCCAAAAGAGGGAGGGGGGGGGGGGACACAAAAACAAAGGAGTCGATATCATGTGTGGTCACTATTAGTTATGCATCTTTTCAAGTGAGGGTTAACAAATATGAAAGTATTGTTCGTCCTTCGATATTAGTGAGATATTCTGCCTATTGGTAACTGGTTAATTTTATGATGAAATCTCGCGTGAATTTATATGAACTCATGGACTCAACTCAACATCGGCCCATGCAATTATCATTCACATTGTTCGTACGTCTTGTTTGCTATTGAATGCCATTCGCTACCTTTCCTATATAGCCCTATGGTTCAATGTTTGGCCATCTTGGATATTATTACGAGGCTATATAGGGGGGAGTCAAAATGAAAGTAAAGTTGGATTAACATCGATTAAAACCCAAATAATGTAAAATGTAACGGTTAGGTTGCGGGCCATATAATTAATCCCTTTACCCTTTGCTTGAGGTTGAAAATGCTATGTTACCACAATAGTACAACAGAAAGAAAAAGGAGGAATAAATATGTAAACCCACTAGTGTGGCAAGCAATTATTCCTGTGTCTTTTTGGTGTGCTCCCTCCTTTCATCATTTTAATTCTCTCACACAAAACAACGACCTTATCATGCCAAACACAAAGCAATGTACACCCTACCCTACACTACCCCACCCTACCCTACCCAAATCTCTCTTTTACTCCTCGTATTTGCATTATTTTCTTATCATGCATATCCTATGTTTTTTGTATTTGATATGTATCACATACAAGTAAGACAACTGTCTACAATCAAGTATATATATGTCCTTTCATCATTTTTGTAACTTAATTTTTTAGATTTCTGTATGAGCATCAAAACCTTCAAAAATTACTGTATGAACTTTGAAGGGTTAAAGTCCTCCACACACATAAAGTTGGCAAAAACACAATACATCGAATAGAATTCCTAACAATTTTTTAGATTTTTCAAAAAATTAGCACAGAATATATGATTTAATTATTGCACCCGGTATGCAAGGCTTTTGTTTGTTATGCCTTGAGCCAACCCACATTATTATCGATTTTCAAATGAGATTTCACATATGGTACAGTCCATCAACCAATAAAAATATAAGATGATCTATATCTATATCTATAGCAAAAAATGAACAGATAATTCAAACCTCATACATTTATTTATTTATCTATAGCACACTTTCATACTTGTATTTTTATGTCTTCTGCCAGAAGAGGGGGGGGGGGGAGATTAATTCAAACATTGGTTACCAACCTACTTTGGCTTTAATGAGCTACCAATAACACATTGCCTCATAATCGCAAGGGTTTTATGATCACGTTTGATATCAGGAAATACACCAATAATAATTCTAACCAACGGCTCAGATTCAAACAGGCAACTAAGCTGCTTCTGGGATGCTGACACGTGGAACCGCCACACAGGCCAATGGCTTCTTCAATTCTAGTGACAGCCTCAAGTGCTCTGAAAGATCCACTTGTTGGGCTGGCAACCATTTGAATTCCTGAAGCATCCGGCCCAACCACAAATGGACCGTGGTCAGGGCCAATGCCCTTCCAGGGCACACTCTCCTGCCTGATCCAAACGGGGCGAGTCTTAGATCCGAGCCCATTATTGACAAGTCTTCCTCAATGAACCTATTGGGCCTGAAAGCCCATGGGTCTTTCCATATGGACGGGTCATGGGTTATGGCCCACATGTTCACCATGGCAGTGGTGCCAGCGGGGATAGTGACCTTGTCGATGGTGACATCATGGATCGCTAAGCGGGCCCAGGAGAGCAAAGGGCCAGGTGGATGGAGCCTGAGCACTTCCTTCACTATTGCTTGAAGGTAGGGAAGCTTTTGAAGGTCTGAGTCTTGGACATGCCCAGGTTTTAGTTTGCCATTGCCAAGCACCATGTCTAGCTCTTCTTGTGCCTTTGCTTGGACATCTTGGTGCATAGCAATTCTGGCCATGATCCATTCCATGAGTATAGCAACTGTGTCTGCTCCTCTAAAAATTGTTTCCTGCACCACGTTTTAACACCAGATTAGTTAAGTCCTTCGTGTTACCCCTTCTTCATCAATCCGTTAAAAACCTGCCCAAAAAAAGAAGGAAGCTACAATAACAAATCGTTGAATAGTTAGTTAATAAGCAGCAACTAGCTAAGAGATAGGCTAACGTCTTTGGAAAGCTCTTTGCTTGTTCGGGGTAGGTTGCGTACATCTAATACTCCTCATATCCTACTTAGGTGGAGTTACACAAAGTGGTTGTTGTTCAGGGCACACTGGTCAAGCAACATTCAGAACTTGTTTTTCCAAAATGAATATGAAACCATGAGCTTGAGGCTACAGAGAGGCAACTTTGGCTTAGCACCAAGAGAACCAACTAGTATTAACTATTGCAAGTAACATAACATTTGAATTTTAAAGAAAATGATGGAAAATAAAATATGCCACCAAAAGGGGGGGGGGGGGGCGGGGGCAAGTGGATGCAAATGATGGTGGTAACTGGCTGAAGAAACAAGCCATGAAAATGAGATCCAAAGTCAACTAGTTTCATATCAATATCTAGCACTATCGCTATTAAACAAAATGGAGAATAATTGACAAGCAGGGAAAGAAAATATCAGCCCAAAAAATTTGGCCCTGGAACATGAGGAATCAAGTAAAATAACTCCTGTAAAAGACATGTTATAATCTAGTCTGACACCTGTACCATACTTTGGACATAAAAGGACATAGTGATGGATTAAAAGAGCATCAACTTTAGATTGTGGATCACCTAAAGATTTCATGTTTTTACACACTTTAACTACACACGTAAAGCCAAGACTAAGAGAGATCACAGATTTTCATTAGTTGGGCATGCCAGTCCCAGAAAATGAAATTTACAATTATGGTAATGCTGGCACCCATGATATATAACTAATGTCATTTTTCCCTTACCCTGTTTTCTAAGTGGTATACTCTATTAAGGCCCTGTTCTTTTTAGTGGGAAATGAGGAGTGTGGGATGGGTGATTGTGGGAAATGGGAGGAAAGAGTGGGTGAGTGTGGTATTTTTTTTTTAAGTGTAGGAAAGAGTGGGTGAGTGTGGGTGAAAGTTGAATGTAATTAAATGAAGTTGAACAATTAGTTATTAATATTTTTTTGTTTTATAATGTAATAATTTTATTGTGATAGTAATTAATGATGATGAAATTTTTTTATTTTTGTTTATTCTTTTTCGTTCTTTTTTATTTTGTTTATTTTTGTATTTTTTCTATTTATTTTTTATTTTTTTATTTTTATTTTTTTTTATGTTTTTAAATTTTTAAATTTTTATTTTTCTTAAATTTTGTAAATTTTTTAGGTTTAATTTTTTTATTTTTTGTATTTATTTTTTATTTTCTTATTTTTTATTTTTTTGCATATTTTTTTTATTTTTTAGGAATTTTCCGTTGGTTATTTTTCTGGAATAAAAAAATAAATACAACAAAATAAAAATACAAAAAAATAAATAATTTAAAATTTAAATTTTTTTTAAAAAATAAAAATAAATACAAAAACATTAAAAAATTAAAAAAAATAGAAATAAAAAAATTTAAAAAATAATAAAAAACAAAAAAAAACTATTCCATAACATCCGAAAAATTAAAACTACTTATAATTGTTATTAGATTATTCGTACACATAATTACGTAAATTTAAAAAATTTTCAGAATATGAGAAATTGTTATTTTATGTAGGTGTGGGAAGAAGTGGGTGAATGTGGTAAGGAGTGGTATTTTTTTTCAAGTGTAAGAAGAAGTGGGAAGGGGGGAAGAAGTAGGTGAGTGTGGGGTGGATGAATTTCCCAAAGAAAAGAACAGGGCCTAAAAAGATGGATATAAGAGATATTGGAATAACATCTGCAACAATATTGAACACTTGAAAGACTCGCACAGTTCCTTGAAGGTAGACACGAATGGTTGGTATTAGACAAACAGTCAAAAACTATGCGAGGTACTTCAACCCGAACAGCTAGCGTAGTCTGCAACATAGATGGGACAATGGAAACATCAAGGCAGGCAAACAAATTAGCTTGCAAGCAAAGCCTAACGCTTGAAAAGTGGCCCGTTTTATAAATTCAGTACCATGTAAAACACATTACCCCTACTAAAGCACAGTACCTAATTTGCATGCTATACTCAGGTGTACCAAAAAGTTTTTGCGAATTACTAAAATTTCAAAATATGCAAGGTGTCAGGGGCTCCTTACCCATAAGACAGCCGCTAGATCTGAAGTACTAAGTAGTTCTTCTTCAGGCAAAGATAGCAACACACTGAGGAAGTCAGTCTTCTTCCCGAAGTCCACATCTTTTTTTCTATCTTTAATTATCTGATCTAAAAGTTCGCAGACCCTACGAGCCAACTTATAGCATCTCCTTTTTACCCCTTTCAAGTCTAACAAACCCAGAGGGAAGTAGTCTTCCAAATTGAATTCAGAAATCAACTCATATCCTTCTCTAACCATCAAGCCTAACCTCTGCCCCTCCATACCTAAGTTACTTCCGAAAACACTCTCAAGCATATTTCTTAGAGAAGCTTGCTGTAATATCCCTCTTAACTCCACAACCCCTCTCTCACTCATCTCCTTTGACACATTTTTCACCATTTCATTTGCCATGCATTGTCGAACCCCTTCGAGGCTCGAGATTCTCCTGGGAGAGAACATGTAACTTGCTGCTACCCTCCTTAGGTGGCGCCAGTATGGACCATAAGGAGCAAACCCAATGGCTCTTTCGAACATCAGCAGTCGAGCTGAGGCTTTCATGGGCCGGTCTGAGAATGCAGGTGAGCATAGGATTTCCTTGGCAGTTTCTGGGTGGCTACTGATGATTACAGGTGTTGGACCCAGGCTCAATGCCATAAGCCTGGTGCAGCCCAAAGAAGAGGCCATGCTGGCTAGTGTATGGTGAGCCAGTGAGCCCATTTGAGGAAGGGTCCCCAACAAGGGCCAGCCTAAAGGGCCCTTGAGCTTCTGGGAGCTATTACTTAGGTTGTGCTTTCTCCATGCAAAGCCCCCAGGGACTAACCAAAAGTGGAGTAGGAAATAGAAAAGAGAGAGAGTTAAGAAGAGGATGATGAGAGGAAAGCAGATTTGCTGGGTAGTTCGAAGATAAAGAAGTATAGAGTTCATAATTTTTGAGGATTGAACAAATGGGTTGACAACCGGTGAAGTCTAACTAGTGAAGCTCTCCTAGCTAATAGAAAATGGAACTCTTTTGAGTGAGGATAGCACGCAGGATGATCTGTATATATAATAGACAAATTCTACAGCTAAAATTAGAGCACATTAAGTAAAGTTTAAAGTAATGGTGGTCAGCTGGAGTTAACTATGCTCTTCACCAATAAAGCATGATTAATAAAGTTCAGCATGTCTGATTACGTGGTTTATGTCGGATCAATGGGAAAGGGACAGTATACTTCTCATTTATTATTTAAGATATGATTATGAGATACAAACAGATATCAAATCTACAGCAAAAAGAAATGTAAATATCAATAAAGGCTCCTTTTCTACTTAATATACATGCGCAATATATAGTCATCTATACATATGCACAACAAAGTGAAGCTCTGTGCATACCAAAACTAAGCGCCTTCCCCAACAATAAGCAGAAAGGAGAGTCTTTTTGATATTTTTGCAAATGAAATTACCTCAATAGTGGCCAGGGCCATCATAAAGACTGTAACTAACTCTTTCTAGGGCCATGGTGTATCATTATGGCACGCTCCAATATGCTAACAAAATATACTACAAGTGCAAGAAGACCACGAACATAGCCAGGACAAGATATCAACCCTTGATAAGTCTATGAGAAGCATGAGCTAACAACATCAACTTGCCTAATGAATTGCCAAAAACAATGGTACCAGCTGAAAATATGCAACAAGCTTATCCTTGCCCATTAACTCCTAAAATTTCCGGTCAATCCTTTCCTTTTGGTTCATAGGGCGTTCCTTAAGATAAAACATTACTATTTCTGTATATAGCAAGATTCTAAATTAAACCACAGCAAAGCATGTCTCACTTATCCCATCAACTGCCTTATCAAGAGGAATGAGGTAAATGCATGTGGGATTAGATTTAGACATAATCAAGAAAGGACAATGCATGTACCAACCCAATGCTGACATAAGACAACTCAAACAAATTATGCTTGCCACGATAAAGTTCTGCAGTAAAGAGAAAAATCGATATAATGCAACAATGTCACTCCAATTTGAATACAATTATGCAAATTCATCGGAAAGGCATGCATAATTTATGAGTGTTGGTTGGTCGGTCTTCTCAGGATCACACTAGGTCTTTCCTTGGTCTGATAATTTCAGTATCTGTCAATATACAAGTCACAGGATGATTATCTATATTTGGTTTAGCAATACTATGAGGTTGACAGAATATGCTTATCACAAATAACCATTTCATGATTGTCACCCCTTAATGTCCATTAATCATAATGGCAGCAACCAATTTTAGCAATTGACAGTAAGTTTCTCTGACCATGAGAACTTTGGTCATTTAACTTTTTCCCTTGCGATCATGGTGGTAAAAGATATTGTCCCTTGGTTGGCCATTCACCTTTTCTTTTCTTTTCTTTTCTTTTTTCTGGTGAGTTTTTTTCATTAGCAGTCATTTTCTGCAGTAAGCAATTAGGCATTTTCTTTTCCCCTTCCCCATCAAAACTCCAATGGAATACACCTCCCAACCACAACCCCACCCCCCTCACAAACACCCCCCCCCCCCCCCCGGGGCACGCTTCCCAAGTTCAAGTAGAGCTGGAATTTTCCGCCTAATCAGCAAGATGCCCAATAAAAAATCCTATGCAATGTTCATGTAGAAGTCAGCATATTTATACCATGTACAAGTCAGAGTACTCATAGGTAAAATGAATACTCTAAGACGATCTTTTCCAATCAGACAAAAGGCTGGAGATGGAAGACGATAGAACAACATAGAAGTAATTTGACAGGCATTTGATATGGCAAGCAAAAGGAAGGGTCATAGTAGAGTTCTGAAAAAGACACTCCGCACTCCACACTCTTTAGTCTTCTTTTTAGGGTGTGCAAAGTTTAAAAACCATTTCATTTTGGGTTTAGTTGAATATTATTATGATTATCAGACACCAGCATAATCTAGGAAGCAGATATCTCTACATTATCCCAATGATAGTCGAAAAATCTGCATGGCTAAACCGTACCTTAACTCAATTGGGAAAAGCAGGTGATTACCAGCATCGAGTAGCACATCAGTGTCTGCTGCATTGGAGCTGCTTCTTTCTGCTTTGTTCTGGGGCCATCACTGCAGCATGCTACAGATAGGGGACCACATAAATCTGCAATAATTAATACGATGAGAAAACAAAAGGTAACCACGTGGATACTGTCTTCTGTAAAAGCTGCAATGATCCAAATTCAATGTTGTTTAGTACAAGAGATCATTTCATGAAGATTACATAACCGATTACCTGATGATACTGAAGCATCACAACATATGAAAAAGCAGCACTAACTCTTAGGCACCTGGATAGGACACTTTATATGAGTATATGACTACTGGAGGGCAGTAGCAGTATCATAAAGAGAAATAAATACGACTAAAAAGAAATAAACAAAACTATAAATTCACACAAAAAGGTGGGCAGGGAAGCAGGTTATTGGGACAGACCAAATAAAGAACTCTGCTGGAAAAAAAAAAAAGGGAAAAAAAGGCACTAGGCAGTGGCAAAAGCAAATCATCTTTGCAGCACACAAATTATTTCATAATATAAAGACCCTTCCAGGAGTGAAGTGGCAGCTCAACAAAAGGAAATTAAAAGTTTGATCCAAGTGGAATGCCATTGTATGCTTTGGCAGCCGTTGATAGTTCAACACCACCGCCTGGTGTTAAATTTCTTTCTAATAAAGGTAAAGTGACAAACAAAAATTCATTAGCTATTCATCCACCTCATACCCATTAAAGAAAGTCACTGCCAGGCTGAGGCCTTTAGCACTAGGGAAATTCTGGATTCATTCAGCAATGTCGGCTCCTCATAAGATAATCCTAAATATATCAGTTGCTCGCGGATACATCAAAAGGTACGCATACACAATTACAAATACAGGGCCAAGGTAAAGCTTCTAGGCTTGACCACCCATGACCTTACAAAACGTATGTTTTGGAAACCAAAGCATCAAAATAGTGTCAAGACCAGAAATGGTCCATTTTCATGAACCATCATCATTCATAACCACCCAAAATTAAGCATCAAAAACTCGACTGACTATTAGTTTGGCAATTGATGCGCCTGAAACATGATATTCAGCATTCTCTCTTACAATTTAGCTGTTGTACTGACAAATTTATATCTGGATGAAAGAAGTAGAATGGTGCTATAATTCCTGTCACCAGTGCACATAGACGGTCTAGGGCTGTTATGATATTTCTTAGTTCCACACCCTTAGTACTGATCTGAAGTTCCCTTGCCTAAAGAGTAAAGACCCCATTTATGTGCTAAGATGAAAAAGAACATTCACATATACATTGATAAGATGCACTAACATGTCTAACCGCAGGATAGGATGACCCAGTGACCACAGAAAGGTTTGGTTCATTTTAACAATCTTAACCTACAAGTTGTGGGAAGGGCATTTTGACTAGACTTGCAAAAACAATGGATCAACTCAGCTGCTCGTGTAGGACAAACAAATGGAAGAAAATTTCAGTGCGAAATTTGGTTAACAATAACTAATAGATGTCAAGCAAGATTTTATGAAAACAAAATCTTGTGTTACAGTGCACTGGTACAATAATGGTCAAACCTTTGGCCCCACAGATTAGCATAAAATGCTATGAGCACAAAGTTTATAGATGGAAAAGGCAACAATGGTACTAAATGCATGCTTAAGTAAGAAGCACAGCCTTCTATAATTCACAGTAAATTGCCATAAGCAAATATAAAACCAAGATGAAAGAAACATGCATATGCTGAAAGGGGAAAGAATATATTGTGCGCTTGCCACTAGATACCACAAAAAGGAAAGTACTAAGCATTGACTACATTTTTCATGAGCAATAATATAAAAATAGTCAGGTATTTCTTAAAGATCTAAATGCACTGTCCTGGGTCTTCTAAGCATATCTACAAAAGCGATTTGTTCTAACAAATTCACCTAACAGAGCCCCATTTTTTCTTTAAAAACCTTATGGGGCCAGAAGTAGGAGGCAAATGCCCTTCAAGGAAATAAAAGTAAGTTCTATGAAGAGTCTAGACTCTATTAAGGTGAATGAAGGTTCTGGAATACATAAACTAGAATCCATCTGCATGAATGAAAAGCAATATTTCACCGGAAGCAACATCTTATAATCCACACGCATATTGTAATAAAACTTTGAGCATTGACTCCTTGCCACTAGAAAGAAACAATAACCAATGTTTTGCAATCATGCGTACACAGAAATCCACGTTATGCAATAAATCATATGAATATCCAATTGAAATACCCAATGTGTTTAACCTGGTTTGGGGGGGAGGGGGGAACTACAGGTGAGGGAAAGAAAACCACGAAAGGAAGACTAATTTCCAGAGATAAATATTGTGGGAACATGAAAATAAGTCCTAATAGGTAAAATTAAAAGCAATAACACGGGCTTCTATCATTGCAAGGGCGCAAATTTTCCTTCAAGTTGTCAATAATCATGTATAAATAAAAAATTACTGACAAATCTTGACCAAACTATTTCATAAGCCCTCATCAGGAAACCCATTTCATTACCAATATTTATTGTTTATTACATCTAAAAAAAATTATTATCCAAGGACATGTAAGAAAATCGAGTAATAAGTTGCTTCACGTCCCACTGCGGGCATTTGGATTGAGATTGATATAGAGAGATAGCCACTATCACTTCTTCTCAACCCAAAATCGCCTAGAAAACAAGAGTTTGTTGTTAACATCATTTTTCTAAACAGAACGGGGATACTCAAGAATGGGTTAATGAAGGCATGGTAGCTTCAAGGTATAGTAAGTTAAAACTATTGAGATGGAGATAACTTCAGATACTAATAGAACCTTTCTTTTTATCTTCTTTTTCTTAGGGAGGTGGGGGGTTGTAGGCTGTAGGTAGGGCTGGCAAAAATTTGTCCGACCCGATTACCCGAATTTGTCCGACCCGGAAAAAACCGGGTACGGTCACCAAATTTATGTCCGAATTTAAAATTCGGACAATCGGTCATGTCCGAATTTAAACCGGGTCGGGTTCGGGTTTGGAAATCCGGGTTCGGGTTGTCCGGATTTTTGAACCATTTCGGGTTCGGACAAATTCGGACAATCGGACAACCGGGTTCGGACATCGGACAACTATGTTTATATGTAATTTTAGTCCAAATTCTTTAGAAAATTTTATAAAAATAAATTCGGACAACCGGGTTCGGACATTGAAAAACCGGGTTCGGGTTCGGTCACACAAAATTTCGGTCAGAATCTCCTAAAATCATATTACAAATTCGGACATCCGGACAACCGGGTCCGGACATTCGGACAACCGGGTCCGGGTCCGGGTCTGGTCAGAGTGTCCGATTTGTAATCCGAACAGGGTCCGGGTATGAAGTTTTTGTCCGAATGTCCGATTTGTCCGGACCCGAATTGACCCGGACCCGAATTTTTGCCAGCCCTAGCTGTAGGCCATGGTTGGTAAGTTAAGTGATCACCCTAGGAGGAGCAGAAAGGGGGAATACTAGGCCAAACAGGTCCACTAGCAACAAGCACCTCTTCTCACCAAAAATTATAAATAAATAAATAAAATCGTTCCATTAAGGCTTGGATCTAGGTGGTGGGACCATAGTTACTGGGAACTCTCCACAACCCGTGATTCAACAAGCGATCCGAAGCCTAAATTAAACTAAACTTGTGCAATAAAGGCAATCCACATTCCGAACTAAGTGATTCGGGAAGCATTCCTGGTAACTATGCACAAATGCATGCATAACCAATTATCTTTACTTCCTATCGAACCTGATTGAACAATAGATAAACAATTTGAAGATGTCTAATAATACACAGGAACAGCCTCTCGTAACCAGAGGTAAAGCTCGCGGCTACATATCACCCCTTCCCGCGCACATGTACATGCACAAACATCTTTTTCACACGGGACTTTCCTTGCTTATATGGGACTATGAAGTATGGATTTGGATTATTTTGTCTAACAACTACAACTAGCATGCCTTGCTTATATGGGACTATGAAGTATGGATTTGGATTATTCTGTCTAAGAACTACAACTAGCATTACGTATCCTCATCGTTTGAAATGGCAACGCAATTTTTAATCTATAGAAATGAAATAAAATTCTCAGTGTACCAATAAGAATTGTAAAAGGAAGTATTAGAAACAACCCAATAATGCAAATAGGAAATTCATCAATAGATGAATCCTGAATACTGACCCAGCAAATAGAAAAATTGAAACTCCTATCATGATGAGCATATGTAGACAATGTTAGTGGATCAATTCAAAGAGGCAGTACCAAATGCCATGGAACAGGAAGAAAACAAATTTTTAGTGAGAAATCTATTGGTCAACTCTGTATTCGTCTACTAGTTTGTTCGTCACACCCTTCGATTCTGCAGGCATACCAAAAGGCTACGCCACCCACAACTTTCGTTTGGCATAGTTCGCTAGCTTTGCTCTCAGATCGTGAGGTTAAGCGAACTTGCAATAAACCCAAACTAGAACCGCTTAGGGTTTACCAATTCATTGTAACCGTTGTCCTTGAAGCCAAGTCGCCTTCCAGATGTATAGTCTCCTACAGAAAAAGCCGACACCCTAATAAACCCAAACTAGAACCGCTTAGGGCTTCCAATGCTTCAAAAGTGCAGTATCTCGCTAATGATGTTCATCTACAATACAACAACCCCGTTCAAGCGATTTTCTGAGTCCAGTCACATTGATTCAACCCAGAGTACGTAAAATTTGCACTAGTAAACCATTTCGCGCAAAAACACTACGAATTGTCAGCAATAAATCAATCCGACCGATGAGTTATGATGGATAATTCACCAGGTTAGTATAAATCAAATTATCAATGAACTCACCTTCGCAACTGTAGATATCGACGATGAGAAAACTTCCTTGAATCATCGATCGTTTGAAATCGGAGGCGCCGACAGCCATTGATAAGGAAAATCAAGAGGAAAAACTGGAGGAGAGAGAAACGAACTCGGCGAGATCCCTAAACCCCCTGTTCGATTCATTGTCTTTGCTCTATACATTCGGCCTTTTGGCGCGCCTGTTGACAACGGGAATGGCAGTTGCTACTTTTTGTGACCGAAGTGCCCTCGCCATATTGGTGGACGTGCCCGAAGCAATAATAAGAACAACAAAAATAATATAACAGAATAAGGAGGGGAAGGGAAGCTTTAGAACAATGGTAAGGTTGTCTTTGTATGATTAAAATATTACGGGTTCGAGCTGTGGAATCAGTCACTGAAAATGTCAGGTTAGACTGCCTACAATTCACCTCTTGTGGTGCGGCAATTCCCCAGACCCTGCATGAACGCGGAATATTTGTGCACCAGACTACCCTTTTAATAAGAAGTAGGAGGAGAGAAGCATGAATGAATTTTGTGGCTATCACTTAGTCCATGTATACTAAAGATATATAAGCATATGAGTTTGAAGTTAAAGCATTTTTTTTTTTTAAATGCGTGTCTCTTATGAGAAGAGATGTAGAACATTCTAGTACTTAATATTTTTTTAAAAATTGAATACAAATTGTGCTACTATAATTTAAGCGTTTAGCAAGAATGGACAAGGGTGCAAAACCAAAATAAAATAATAATAATAATAATCATGAGAAAGTATGAATATTTTGAATATTCTTGTTGTTGTTCGTATTAAAACGATAGCAACGTAATCAAGACGTAAGGTTTTTTTGGGGGGGGTTGATTTCACTTTCTTTACTGATTTCCACCTCATTTAAACATTTTAAAATGAGGTAAAACACGTTTATCTTTTGAATATTTCCCCTTACATGTAAAAAATACAACAAATGGTTATTATATAAAAAATACAAATAGAACAAGATTATAAATATAAATTAACTAGTCACGGGACAATGGGAGATATTGGAAATTTTTGGAACTAGGTTGTGACAAGAAGAACTGAAAGTTAAGATGTGAGTGTCAACAAAGAGGAGAACAAACTTTCAATTAGTAATGGACCTAATTTTATAAATCGCATATTTCTATTCCAAAAGTTTTTTTTTTCATTATTACTTTAAAATATTCACAAACAGTGTTGCGTACCAAAATAAAAATCAGATTTGACGTCTCAATTGCAGGGAAGGGATTTTCCTTTATTTGATAATCATGTAATTACCAAAGGTCACTTCAATAACAATTTCAATTATATATTTCACAGTTTTACTTTAAGCGTCATGACTTTTTTTCCGCTTCAATGGAATGTTTGGTCAATAATTTTTCGTAGAGTTGTTTAAATAGGAACAATTTTGATTTAAATTATTTATTTAATCTAATCAGAAAACTAACACCGATGTTTGATTAATAGCTATTTGAAGAGCTTTCTTTAGACTCCGTTTGAACCTTGAAAAAATTGAGGAAAAGAATTTGTTTTGAGAAAGTTACTTTTTTTCTTGTGTTTGGTTTAGGAAAAATCATAAAGAAAAAAAAAATGAAGGAAAGTTATGTGGAAAACTTATTAAAAACAAGTGATAAAATTTTCTTCATAAAATTGCGAGCAAAGTTTGAAAAAAATTCTCAACCTCCTCCAACCTCATGTTGCTTAGATGACATCAATAAAATTCAAATAGCTTATTGACATCCAAATTTCTTATCCAAATTCTTGTATTTTTTTCTCAATCCAAACAAGAGAAAAAAAACTCATTTTCACCGTACATTTTTTTCTTTCACATTTTTTTCCTTCGACTTTTCTTTTTATCAAATTTTATAAGGATCAAACGGAACCTTAAAAAAAATGAAAAAACAACTATACAAACTCTTAACCATTATAAATCATAAAGTTGCAAGAAACCATGTGTTTCATGATTCAATGTTTATATAACTCAAACTAAAAATTATAAAGCTCATTTATTTTCTTGTTTTCCCAAAAGACAAACAAACTCTTTTGCACTTTTCCTTTTGTTTCGGAGATTACCATTTTCATTCATTTTAAAAGCGACTTACAATACATTTTTTTTTTAATTTAGAAAAGAACAAAGACACATACAATATTTTTCTCTTTTGAATGTCATGAAATGGGCGAACACTCAAACAGGGGCGTAATCGTCTATTTGTTCTAAATCCCCAAGCTCCCGCCATTTTACCATCATCCCCAAATTCTTAAACCCTAAATCGCGGCTACATCCCTTCTTCCTGATCCCCTCTGTCTCACTCTCCCAACAAAAATGGTGGACAACGAAGAAATGTCAGATGTCATCAATCCTTCGTTCCCAACAGGCAGAGTGAAAAAGATCGTCAAAATCGACAAAGACATCAACAGAATCTCCTCTGAAGCTCTGTTCATCGTTTCAGGAGCCACCGAGTTATTCCTCCAATTCCTTGCCGAGAAATCCGCCCAAATCGCCGCCGAGAAGAAGCGGAAGACGGTGAAAATCGACCACCTTAGAGTGGCTGTCAAGAGGCACCACCCAACTCGCGATTTTTTGCTCGACTCGCTTCCTCCGCCTTCTCAGCCGCCGGATCGTCCCGCTGCCGCTAATCGAACGGTGAAGGAGAGGCCTGCTCCGCCTAATACTCGCTCTATTGACAGTTTCTTCCGGAAGCCTCAGAGAGAAGAAGGTCCAAGTCGTGTTAATGAGTATGACAATTTGGTGTCGAATGATGTTGATGATTTCTAGGGTTTTGATTTGTGTGTCATACCTTGTGAATGCGTTTGGTGTTTCATGCTTTTCAATTGAATATGATGGGACTAAATTGAGTGAAGTGATGATTGTAGATTGTTATGGTTTTTTGCTTGATTAATGAAATTACCAACCAGGGTTCTAAATTTGACCTTGATATGCTGATTTTTTGAGCATTGAGAACACAATACTATCAGATTGCATTTTGTGTGTTTGAGACATGTTTGATTCAAATCACATTCACCATGAGCGAGCCTGGCTTGATACTTAGTAGCTCATTTAGGTTTTGAGTAGAATACCACTTGACTGATATTGAGTCTGAGTTCGACTAATTAGCTTCTAGCTAACTTCGTGAGCACGAGCTCCGGGCGAGCTTGGCATAACATCAGAACCGCAATAAAGCTTAGATAGATTGATCTTGACTGGCTAGTTGCAAGACACAACTGAAATTGCCTGTTTGTCATTGACTGTGGCATTATTCTACTACAACACATATGGCAAATTGCCCACAGATGAAGCTGTGTGGCTGGGGAATTATAAATGTGGCCTGTGGTACTGGAAGTTGGCTAGCTACATGAATGCTTGTCCTGAGAACTGTCATATTTTCTGAAAAATTGGCGTGTTTTCTCCACAACATGAAGCCTCAAGTCCATAGTTAGAGTCTTGATTGCCTAGCATGGGCCCTTGAACTTCAATGAGGAATCTAACACAACATATATATGGTGAAGTACCCTTAAGCACGTAAACATCAAGAGAAAGGCTACTCTTAGGATTTCCTTATGTTTTTGGTCTAGTTTTTTTAGCAAAATATCTTGCAATATATAGGGAGTCACAGAACTAGAATTACCTAGTGTAGGATGAAAAAGCATCAATTATATGTCTTTGCATCAGCCACTATTATTGTACTGTCTGATAAGCAGGGTGGAAAGGCTAATAAGGAAATGCTCCTTTATTTTACATTCACACATAAATACATAATCTCCTGAATGGAGGGAGGGAACTTTACAAATACAGCAATATATAAACAAAGAAAAGCCTTCAGTGGCGGGGAGGGGGATCAGAATATCTGATGTTATTCTACACAGTTCTCAAATCTATTATGTTTCACAAACTCTTATATATGAAGTCCAGTTGTCAAAACCACTCTCAAAGTTATGGAGATAAGGGCCCGGAGAAAGTTGAAACTACTGAAGCTGTTTCGTCTCTGAGGTGCGAAGCATACTCAGATTGACTATACAGTTGCTGTCTCAGTGTCTTTGTTCGTTCCTTCATGAATGGTGACCCTTGGGTCCGTGAGTTGTAGCTGTTTGATCCTGTCTGTTGAGCACCCAACGAGAATCTCCTGTTTGAAGGACTTCCATTCATGCTTCTGTGTGTAGGAGAGGCACTGTTGTAACTGCTACTGAACCTTGTGTTTGGTATACGCCGTGCACTGGTGCCAGGTCTGGGGCTTAATGCCAGATTACTCTCAGTTGCTGCTTTTTTCTTTTCCAACTGGAACACAAGCTCCCAGATCAGTATGCAGGTAAGCAGCTACGGTACAATAATTTCGTTCGTCTATATTTCCTACTAGTTGTTTGTTGGAGGACAAATTATATATGTAAATTCCAGACTGCTTGCTTGCAATGTTTCTCAGACTCTTCGTTCAATGTCAAGTATCCATTTCGGTTACCCAACATTCGCACATGTATTGATATTTGATGCATATTAGGAATAAAGCAACACAATTTTAAGGAAATGGCCTTGTTTGACATTAGATCTGTGTCGAATACTTTACTATTGAAACTCCCACATGCATATGGCTGAGTTTGAGTAAGACTACTTTATTAGAGATCATGGTTGATAGTCTCCAGACATGTGTGGATTTTTATGGCTTGCATATCTACTGAGACTTACCCTTTGTCTTTGCTTCTCTTCTTCTTTTTCCTGCCGTAGAGCAATGTACTCTTCCAACATCCTCAGAAGAGACATCTATAATTGTGGACACACAAAGTTAATGCAGCTTATTTTGCGCTTGACCTTATCTCTAGGGTATGAGCTCAGTGTGCTTTGGGGGGGGGGATTTATCAATGAAGTTCTTACCTCATCATACAAGAAAACTTTCTTTCTTTCCTCTTCCCAGGCCCTGGTCAATGAGATTAGCATATCTACTAAGGCTGCAAGTAAAGCTTCGTATGAGAAACTTGCAGCATTCACTAGCACTGTTCATAAAGTTACAGAGTTTTCTTCTGTTTTGAAAGCTTAAGGTAATGCCTTAAAACAATGCCAATAGTGTATTCTGTTAGATGAGAGAAATCCTGCGATAAAGTATTAGAACATTGATTAAAAAATTAGTGCTTTATGGTGGAACTTTAGGGGTCATATGGTATCACTCCCTTTGCTCAAGACCATTCATATGGCTAATATAATATTACCTGGGATCTTAGTGACTGTTATTCGAGCTCGTTCTGCTCTTTTGAGGTTCCTGTGAGCACCTCTGCTTACTGAGTAACGGTTTTCATCCTGCAGGAACACACGGCAAGCATTTGATTTGTCATGTCTGGAGTGAAAAAAAATTTCTCATGTGATTTAGTGATTATAATTATGGTAGGTTACCATGTTATATTCTTCTAACCACCTCTCCTCGTCGCTTGCTACCATCCACTTCTCTACCTTCTCCATTATAACCTTCCTGCTTGATGCTTCCTCTTTTGCTCTAGCAATCTGTTCATCCATGCTTATGAGGAGATCGACAAGGTCTATAGTCCCTTTTGTGCACATTCACCAATATGTGAGCTCAATATAGTTCAGGATTACTATTTTGTTAAAGAAGGAACTTGGTAAAGTCACCTGAATCTACAAGGTGTGTAATGTTTTCCATTTCTGACTGTGAAGGAATTTCCATATGTGATTTACTGCATATCTCTTGAAGCTCAAACTGTTTCCTGAGGAAAAGCTCTTTCATCTTGGTTGTTTTTAGTTGATCAAGTCTCTTTACTTCTGTCTCAGCCTTGAAACAATACGGGACATCAGACAACCTCACAAGGTGCAAGATATGCTTTTACTTTGAGTTTTTTTAATTTCATTTACTCATGAACTAACCTGTTCAATAATGCTTGGAGGAAGCATTCCGGGTTTTGTTATTTCTTCAGATGGGATCAGTAATAGATCAGTAACTTGGAAAAATGGCTGACGTTCTTTTTCTGGTGTATCGATAAGGTTCCACATGTCTATCAATGCTTTTCCCAAATGATGAAGCTGCAGTGATATGTGTTGATTATTGCTAGTTAGAATAAAACGGTACCATTATAGAAGAAGCTGAATTGAGAAAATAAAAGCATCATCTCCTCAAGTGTAAATCTGTCTGTATTTGATCAAAAATCAAGTTTGCTATTCTGCCCACCCCAAATTAAATGGGCGCATTGTTAATTGTGACTAATATTCTGTGGGTTGCTGATCACTATGCAACCCACATAATTTACACAAGGGTATATGTTTTATTTTGTTAGGATTATTTCATAAAAAATCAAAAGCAGGGTAGACCATTTTTGTAGAAACCTATAAACAAGAAAATTAGGGTTGCATATGTAATTATATATCCCTGTGTCCTCTGCCCCTGAAAAAAAGCACTGCTATTTAGTCAAAGCAGAAGTGCCTACGCTGCAATTTGCAGTGGTAAGGCTGCCTACATATGCATCCAGAACCCCATAAGGTGGAACGTATGTAATTTCCCAGAACTCAATACAGTGGGATCACTCTATGGGGGGCTATCGTACCCAACTTGATCATCCTGGCTTGTTTCATTGCTAGAATAAGGCAGAGCGAGGCTATAGTCCTTCCTAAAGGAAAGGTCAATTTAAAACAACTGTTTTGGCGTGTCTCCTTTTGAAAGGTCAATTGGATGGGAAACTCCGATGTAACTTGATGTTAGCTGGTATGAGATCAAGGTTAAGTGCCTGCTTACTGCAGCGGGAGCTCGCTTTCTCTCTCTCTCTCTCTCTCTCTCTCTCTAAGGTCTTCATAGGTCTTGATTAATGTAATTAGGCCTAGAATGGTGTCTGTCTGGCTACAGTAAATAACCAAGCACACTGGCAGGGTAGCCAGGTTTTGACATTATTCTTTCTAGCAGGAGGAGATCTGACCTTCTCTAGCCGTTTTTGCTTTTCTTCCTCAAGGGACTTCACAGTGTCATCAAGCTTGGCCAAAATGTCGTCACTTATGTTTTTCGCTATACCGTACAGCTCGTTTAAGCTTGGATGAATCTTTGTGATTGTCATTGAGGAGTCCATTCCCAATAATGCAGCCAGCTCATAGATTTTGCTTGCATATCTTTCCACCCTTTGGAGTCTGTTGCTCTTCGAAATCAATAAAAAAGGAAATTTAGCATTACGCTTTCATGGTACAACATGCCATTAAAAATTGCATTGTATCCCCCCCCCCCCCCAAAAAAAAAATTGAGATCATTATCCTAGTACCTTCTCGTTCTGGAGCTTTTGCAGCTCTGCTTGGTATTCCTCTAGTTTCTTCAACGATAGATCATTCTCATTAACTATGACAGCTGTTGCAGAGTCATCGTATTCTGAAAGTCCTGCTATTTCTGCTTTAATTTTCTGTATTTGCCCTTGAACCGCATGGAACTGGTTCACTCTCTCCCGCTTCCTTAGCCTCATCTCCCTTAACGCCGGGGTAATTGAATCTAGCTGTTGCCTTAGTGTACCTGATTTCTTCTCTGGCTGTTGGGGAAGAGATATCAGACAATTTTGACTGGGCATAGTTGAAAATTATGGCCTATAGTAAATCATGCAAGCTGAGTTCAGTATAAGAATTGTGATGGAATCAACACTCCATGAATGCACCCTATAACTTTCTTCTTCTTCTTCCTCCTTTTTTCCGGCCTATTTTTCTGTTATATCTGTTTTTAGTTTTTTCACTAGTGACTCAATTGATTACAGGCTAAGCAACATGGAAAGATCCATCCATAACTTGCCCGAGTATTCAGCATCAGGCCATACTATTATGCATCTATGCCTTCGCCCCTGTAGCTCTCGGTTCCTATGGCCAGAGTGCAATCCTTGATTTGAGATACATATCAGCCTACTAGTTAACAAAAAAATGAGAACCCAAAACAACTCTGTTGAAAATTGCTCGGTTATGAGTGTAGTATTCGGTATTTAAGTACATGTGAGTTTCTGTTCTCGTGAGCAAATAATTTTCACAAAATGTTTACTGTATTTTCTTGTCAGTGCATGCAGTAGACATCAATCACTAATGGCTGGAGAATCAACAGAGGTCAAGAAGTGAAGACATACTCTTTCAGGCACAGACCGTTCACCCAGTGACAACAGAAGATGTGTAAATTCAGACTCAGATTCCGCCAGCTCCTGATGCAGTCGCGACCTTGCCATGTTAGCGTAGTCTACTTTCTTTCGGTATACTTCTAGGCACTCTTGCTCAATATCTAGTAACACCTTGTCCCTTTCAAATTTGTCTTCTCCCACTTCATCCCATATCATCTAAGAATGGAAACAAGAAGGGAAGAAAAAGAGTTAATTTTTGAAGCTAGGAGGAAGAAAACCACCAAATGAAGTAAAATGTTTTTGACAGCCAAATACAGAAACATGCCTGCAGTTCTTGAAGCAGATACCCACATGAGTTTTCGAGTAATGCTGAGCTTCGAACTGTTATCGGAGTCTGAAGCGACCCCATTGATGAGTGTTTTCTTTGCAGAAGTACTTTCTTAGACCAGGAATTCTTTTGTTTTAGGCACTGAAACTGGAGGCCAAAAGAGTGAGGAGCAATGTCTTTTTCCTTTGGAGGTGGAGGAAGGTTTGAGTGCCAAGTTTTCGCTTAAAAGAAAAGGCTGAACAGAGCTGAAGACAGAAGTAGGTGCAACTGAAGCTTTGTGCTCAAGGTTGGTTCATTTTGTATTATTTTTCTTTCGTCTTCCCTTCCAGGTTGTCTGTTTCATATGTGATACTTCATTTATGTGTTGAATTTTGGGAAATGATACAAGTTCAAGGTTCTTTTCCTCTCAACAGCTGCTGCTCTTTTCTTTTCTTTTTTTTTCTTTTTTTTGGGGGGGGGGGGGGTGTCTGCATATATTTGCCATCACGTTCATGCCAGTTACTTTTGTGTTTACCATGCTTTCCATAAGTACTTGATACATAAGCAATGTATATAACAAAAGGAGGAATGTCAGAAATCTGCTTGGGCCTCAAGCTTGAATTGTCATCAGTATTGCAATTTGCCATGATAGCTTTTGTTTCCCATGCTCCGTCACTAAAACTTGTTCGTAGGCGTCTGATGTTATTTCGGGTTTAGCTTGCTTTTAGTTTTGATCTAAAATGTCATGTCAAGTGCCCTTAATAATATTATAGTCAAATTTCCATCACAAATATGCGACATGAAGGCCCTGTTCTTTTCGTTGGTAAATTTTAATTTACCAATCTCAATTAATTTCAATTCACTTTACCAACTTTGATTAAAAAAATACCCATTTTAATCCATTTCAACCCACTTCTCACTATTTTAATAACTTCTATCCATTATACAAAAAAAAAAAATCAACCTATTTTAATCCATTTTAACCAAATTTAACACACTTCAACCTAGTTCAATTCACTTCTGTCAATCTCAACCAACTTTATCCATTTATCAATTCATATTTTCCAACGAAAAGAAGATGCCCAAAATCAAGATTTCAAATAGCCTAACTGATCAGTGCTATTGCTAATGGTTTTGAAAACATATTATTTCAAGATTTGCACCCTTTTTGTTGGGGGGCGGGGTGCCCAAATAAAAAACATAAGATTAAAGAATTTGAAAGCAGGTTAGATTGGACCCAGCAGGATTTGGTAGATTATGATGAGGTGAGGGTACCCAATTCTGAAAGGGAAAAAAAAATTATATTGTTAGTCTGGATAAGAATCTGTTGTGGGTGGATGGGATCCATATCATTACCATTTTGATTAAAAGTAGATATCGATTTTAAATTTGGCTTCTCAACGGGTAGGTGATCGGCAGTAATTGCGGTTTTTAATTAAAACAAATCCGGAAATTTTCTCACTGATGCGCCTCCGCCACTGTCACGGTATCACCATCTTTATCTCGTCTTCACACCATTTCTTCGTCAGTGAATTATAGAGTTGTCCTAAAATACGACTAATATAGTACAGAAATAGGTTTTAGTTGATGGTGTAATAACTTGCATAGGACCATATGAATATTTAGGATATTGAATTAAGACAAATCAAATGCTTTTTCATATCTTGTGAACTAGATTTGATTACATGGATGACACCTTTCGTTGGGGACTAAATAGTCCAGGGGACTTCGCTACCAAATTTGCCACATGGATAGCACATAGTTCACAACACAATAGAGTCCTTGATTGGGCCTACAAATGGATTTGGAAAATCGATGCCTTACCAAAAGTTAAAGTCTTCCCTGGACAATTGTTCCATAAGGCGATTCTGATTAGAGTTACCCTCATCAGAAGATGCCTCATTATTAGCCCCCTCATGTCCTCCATGCCTTGATGATATATAATCAATAGATCATCTATTCAGAGGCTGCCCCATGGTTAAAAAAAGTATAGGAATGCGCACGAAAACATGAGTGGATTCCATTTGACATGGTTGCTTATGGAAATTAGGATATTTACCTCTATCTTGGAAACATTAAATTACCAGGCAATCCAAATAAACACCAAAAAGATTGATCTCCTCCTCTAGAGTATTTGGAAATATAAGAATGATATTGTTCTTAGATATGAGATTTTTAACATCTTTAGCTTGTTTAATACGTGCAAAAAAAAGCCCATACCGAATGGGGAATTCAATCTTATCTATCGGTTGATGATTACTTCAAGGGTTCTCCTTCCCCCCTTCCACCTCCAACCATTTCATGAGTTGGCACCCTCCTCAACTAGTATTCGTCAAAATCAATTTTGACAAGTTACTCAACCACTCTTCAGCAGCAGATGACTTTATTTTACGAGATTGGATGGACAAATTAATCAAAGCAGGAGTAGCAAATTACAAAGATACATTAATCCTATTGGAATAAGCAAGAGCATTGAGAGATGGAGTTAACCTAGCAGTTCAAATAGGGTTCAATAAATCATTATTGAAGGTGATAATCTTATCATAATTCAAGCATTTAAAGGCAATATTCAAGTTCCATGGAAATTTCCAAGATCATCAAGGACGTCCAAACGTGCTTAAATTAAGACATGCAAGCTACTATCAACCACACTTTCAAGAGACAAATGTGGCAGCAGACTGACTCTCAAAATGCGGATATTCGATCACAAATTTTTTCATCAAAATGTTGTTTTCCACAATTCTTTGGCAAATTATTTCTGATTATGTGGTTAAGTTTACTATTGTAAGAATAGACGCCTAATTTTCCTATTTATTATCACCTTTGTATTATATATATATATATATATATATATATATATATATATATATATATATATATATATATTCACTTCAACCCCATTGCCCAATTAATACTTCAAATGATTTAATTCAATATTTATTTAATAAAAGTGGGGATGACAATAAAAATATGCATGATAAGGTCGTCCCACCAAAAACAAGAAATAATGCAAGATTATTAGTCAGTTTTCTGTCACTATTATCCAACAGTAGAAGTATCTTTAATCATCTCATCATTGAAGGCAGTGTTAGGTGAAATGATTAGCTAGAAGCCTAGAATGTATAAGATGCCAAGCGTGTTCAACATTCTTACTGTTAGATTTTTCCTCTTAATAATAACATCTTTTGCGTTGGATGCTCCCTTTCAATTAAGTCATCCACCATTATTTTTTGTATAAGAGAATTAGTAACGGACAGCTTCTTTTTTATTATTTTTTATTGATAAAGGATGTCCGTATCTGTTGACAAACAATAAAAGACTAGTTATCATTTTGAAATCAGACGTAATAAATTAATAACATGAGTGTCTATTTTTAAAGTATATTGAATTATCCGATATCTAAAGTGCTTTTAATGCATAATTATCGAGAATGACAAACAAGCTTGCTTATCTTCGATACTATGCCTCTATTGGACCTGGTTTGATGCTTGTCTCTTCTACCCCTTTATTTACCGCAAGATGGTCAATGTCTGTATAGAAGCTCGGTAAATGAACATCTTACCTTGTTACCCCAAAAACAAAAGGAGAATCAGGAAAATAACATAGGCAAGCAGCCTAAATATAGTATGATTTTACTCTCTCAACTTGCAATAATAACAAAGAAAGGGGGGGGGGGGG
>JACYFF010019584.1:126352315-126363309 GCA_017589665.1 Selenicereus undatus | reverse complement strand
TTGAAGTAACTCGAAATGGGTTTAAATGGGTTGAAGTGGGTTTACTTTTTTTTATATGATAAATTAAACTTAGTTAAAATGGCAGAAGTAAGTTAAAGTAGGTTGAAGTGAATTGAAGTGGGTTGAGATTGGTAGTTTAAAATTTACCTACGAAAAGAACAGGCCCTTAGAGTCAGAACTTGCCACACTGTAGTAGCCCAAAGAATGAGTACCCGGAGTGAGGCCCATGGCATTAAGCGTAGCCCAAAAAAGACGCCTCAGCCCAGCCCAACTCAAATCAATGGTCCGCCTGATAAAGAAAAACATGCGATTATGCTTGAATGATTTTTATGCCCTCGTCCGTCCTTTGTGTCGCGCCTGTATAAATGAGGCTTTCATTTTGCGCCTGTCATTCTCTCTCTGAACTCCACCCCGCCACTGTCCTTTTTCAAATCCCCCCTCCAAATTCAAATTTCATCAGATCAACTCTCTCTCTCTCTCTCTCTCTCTCTCTCTCTCTGTGGATTGCACCTCAAGTTTGAATCCAAGAGCTCCAACCTTCGACAACAATGGTGAATTCTCTCTCCATGATAGTCTATCTCTGTACATGCTTTAGTTTCTACGGTTCTGACTGATCTCTTCTTTTCAGGTTGTTGCGCAGAAGGTCAAGGAAGCGGAGATCACTGAGCAGCACTCGCTTCTCCTGGTTTATCATCTTACTCTTGTGTGATTATACGTCTGATGATCGCATTTCAATAGTCTTGCTTGATCTTTGTATTTTCGTGCGTTATTTGCTTATTTGGATTTCTGAACTACAATCGCAGCTCATCGTCTGATTTCCTTTTAGTTTACTAAGCTGTTCTGTCTGTTGTGCCAATCCGATTTGTGCTCATCCAATGATTTCTTCGCTATCTCCTGAAATATTGCTGGATTATCGATCTGTTGACAGCGATTTGCGATCGATTTCCGAAAGCGCTTAGCTACTTTGTTTACGAGCTTCTGTCAAAAGTTTTTGAAACTACTTGAAGATATTACTTGATTTTATGCGATGTTAAACTTACAGCTTAGTTATAGGATGATTTGATAAGCAGTATCAATCAGAAAGGTTCGGAAAACTAGAATGAGCTTAATAGCATTTTCGTGCATTATTTCACTTCTTCGGATTTCCGAAGTATGATTGCAGCATCGTCTGATTTCCTTTTAGCTTACTTAGATGTTCAATTGGTTGTCGCAGTCTGATTTTCGTTCATTAGATTATTTGCTTCTTATCTGCTGAAATGTTACTGAATTATCGATTTGTTGATGCTGCTTTCCGATTGATTTCCGGACAGAAATTGATGAGCTACTATGTTGACGAGCCGTTGTGAAGAGCTATGTTTTACGCAATCTTAGAATTATACTTTATTTATAGGATGATTTGATAAGCAACAACTATCAGAAAGGATCTGCATATTAGAATGACTGAATGAGCTCAAATGCATCGGTCGTCAAACTCTTTTTTTCCGCCCGATTTGTAGCCATTTTTTTATGCATAATTACAAGTTTTGAATGAATGAGGACTCCAATTACGTCAATTCTAAAAATTGGTTTGGCTTGCTGGAGATTCAACTACTACTTTATTGATCGAAAAATGTAATGACAGACAAGGAATTTGCTGCGGATTGCAATCTACAACATCAGTTACATAAGAGGCCTCTTTCCGGAGAAATATTTCAATGATAAATCTGTTCCTGCTCTGGGTAAGAGATGTTCAGTTAAGTTGTTTGGCTTATAATTTGATATTTGGCAGTCTAAGTAGTCTTGTTTGGAAATTTATACATTATCAAACAGAGATGAAGATAAAGAAGCTCATGCCACTGGATGCTGAGTCACGGCGATTGATAGATTGGATGGAGAAAGGTTAACTACTAACTGTTTTGACCTTAAACATGGTTTGTTGTTTGTTTATGTCGCTGCATTAGCTGATAAACCTGGTTTTGGTACGGCATTTTTCCAGGTGTATATGATGCATTGCAGAAGAAGTATCTAAGGACACTGCTGTTCTGCATATGTGAGACAATAGAGGGACCTATGATTGAGGAATATGCATGTAAGAATTAAGATTTGTCTAGTTGGTCGATTACAATCTGAATGAATCAATTGAACCGTTGAAGTAGCTCTGCCAATAAGATGCTATTCCCAAATGTTTACGTAACTAAGTAGGAAGGATGTTTGATCTTGTAGACTCCATTATGCTAGTATGTTTTATTGCTGTTTTGATGGTTGTACCTGAACGACATTCTAGTTTCTGCTCACAGCCTTGACATATGTTCAGAAATGTTAATACTGCTTTTTCGGTACAGTTTCGTTTAGTTACTCTGATGCTGATAGCCAAGAAGTCTCTATGAATATCAACCGAACTGGGAACAAGAAGCAGGGAGGCTCCTTCAAATACAACTCTGACAATGAAATTACCCCTAGTCAGATGAAGTAATTGTTACTAGTGAAACTGTTTATTTGAGTATTATGATCGTAAATCTGATTTCTTTGCTTTAAGATCAAGATGGAATGCTGATTTGAGAATAAACTCATAGGAGCTCTGCTTGCAAAATGATTCGTACTCTGGTGCAGCTCATGAGGACACTTGATAAAATGCCAGAAGAGGTAAATATTAGTCATGATATAGAATAAGGCAGTATGTATTTCCACTATTGCCTATGCCTCTGAAAATGTTTAATGATACTCCTTTGCATTACAGCGCACCATATTGATGAAGCTTCTCTATTATGATGATGTCACGGTATGGTTCTTTTCATGTTCATGATGTACGGATAAATGTATTTATGGCTGTGATTACTTGACTTCCTACTTTTAGTTTTAAGCAGTCGAATGCTATGAAAAGTATGGTTTCTTTCATATATAAAGATTGTAAAAAATAGAACTCGGGAATTTTATAGAAATGGATAATATCAGTAGCCTTTTTGCAATTGCTACGTTACTGTTGAGATGATCTTCTCAGCGCATAGAGTAGCCGTCTAACAGCCAATGTGACTATGCTTAGGTTTGAAGATAGTGATTCTTAGATAAATAGGTTTGTGCACAAATGTAATTACTTGTTACATAGTTACTGGCTTACCGCTCCTTCACTGTACCTGGCTTGATGGTAACCCAAAGCTTTTAACTGCTTATCTTGTTTTACTTCATCCGATAGACCTCTTATATCTGAAGTATTATCATGGAAGTGTTCATGTTAGGGTTAGTCATTTATTGACATTGCAGCCACAAGATTACGAACCACCATTCTTCAGAGGCTGCACCGAGGAGGAAACTCATATTCAGTGGACGAAGAACCCCTTGAAAATGGAGGTTGGAAATGTGAACAGCAAGCATTTTGTATTGGCTCTCAAGGTGAGATATCAATTGTCGAAAGGTGGTTGAAACAGGATCAGCACATTCTATACCACAGTGCCGATTCAAGGAGATTTATTGACATTTGCAGGTAAAGAGCGTGCTTGATCCTTGCGAAGATGACAATGAAGAGAACCCAGATGAAAGTGTGAGTTTAGGAGCTGATTCTGCTCATAGTGATGATAGTTCAGAATCGGGCAGTGAGGTTGTCAGTTATTTCCCTTTTTACTGATTTAAGGAATGTAGACATGGAAACTAGTCCCATTCTTACTAGCAATGTCCTAATCATGTAGGTAAATTCCTCCCAAGAAGATCAATATATAGTTGCACCAGCAGGTACCTGCTCTTCTGCCTCAAGTTGGTAGTTGCCATGTTTGACTTTGGCTTAACTAATCACTGCTTATAATCCCCTTCACTCTTTCAGCATGCGTCTGTGATACATAACATCGAAAAGGTAATTCAATTTATTTTTACTTGACTTGTTATCTCAGATAAGCGACAGGCATGTGAAGATGACACCATCAATTCTGAAGGAAATGGTACAGCCGCTTCTCATATTCAAGGATCGTACACTGATTTCATGGAAGTACAAGTTGTTTAACAAAAGCATAGACTTCGCAGATGATACACAGGACCCTGAGGAAGATGAACATCAATTGAGCCGCATCAAGGATTGGTTCAGCTGTTGCCACCTCCAAACTGTGGAAATAACCGACGTGCTTGCAAATTTCCCTGATATATCCATGGTAAGACTCATTTTTCTCAGACTAAAAGAAATCACAAAGTATTCAATATTGGATTTTATGTAGTATGCAAAAAGCACACATTTGTTACGAAAAATTGATCACTTGCAGGTATTGATTGAAGGTAAAATGCTGCTTTTCAGCACCTTAAGCTTTGGGAGAAGGGAGTATGAAAAACCTTAGCTGTGAAGCTTCCTACAAACCAATGTGTATATAATTCTGATATCTTTTTTTTTTATTATGTCAGAGATAATGGACAAGCTTGTTCTCAGAGGTTTTCTGTGTAAAACTGGAAGGGACTCTTACACTGTTAACAAAGAGAAGGTTTCCTAGATTTTTTTTTCCCAACTCATCTTTGTCCATGCTGTTCTTTTCTATCATGTATATCCCTAACTGTTAGTCAGTCCACTTCTGTGGAATAAAAATGCAGGACTCTGAATATGAGTTCCATGTGAAGGAAGAAACAGAAAACCAGGTGCCCCTAAATGGCAACAAAACTGCTCCTGGTTCTGGAGAAGATTACATGTATATGAAGGTTGGTTGCTTCTCCCTGCAGACTCCATTTGAGTATCCACAAATTATAGGCATAATTTTATATTGATAGCATAAACTGCGATAAATGGAGAAAAGCATTCAGATTGACTCACAAGCTTTACATTAGGCTTTGTATCACGCTCTTGCAATGGAGTACGTCACAATCCCCAAACTTCAAAGCAAACTCGAGGGGAAGGCCAACCTATCTGGTGTCCGAAAATTAATTGACAAAATGGTCCAGGATGGATTTGTAGAAGCCACAAGCAACCGCAAGCTAGGTTTGTGCAGCTAAAGTATTTGAAAGTCGTCGTGCTTTTTAGCATTGTATGATCAAGAGGGGGGGGGGGGAGAAGAAACTTGTTCTGCTCACTGTGTCGTGTTTCAACGCAGGCAAGCGAGTGATCCGCTCAGAAATGACGGAGAAAAAGCTACAAGAAGTGAAGAAGGCGTTGGATTTTGAAGCTATGGTATCATGAAACAAACTGTCCAATCTTTTGTGTTTGGTCGCACTTCAAAATTAGCTGAACTGATGTGAGTTTAAACAGGATATGGACGTTGATGAGCCCCAGAACAAGTGGAAGCATGCTGAATCTCAAAACACAGGTGAAACACACGCATTCTCTCAACTTCGATCAATCCACTACGGCTCTTAAAGAGCTATGTTCACCCAATTGATTCTTGGATGCACAGGAAACAAGGCCGACATATCAACCTGCGGTGTCCTTCACTCGATTGGCTCAGACCTCACACGCATGAGAGTTCGATCTGAATCTGAGAATCATCAGAACGGTTCCTTTAGAACTGATCAGTCCATTTCAAAGTCGAGGGAGATCTCAAATACCCCCTCGAGTAAAGCTGGGGTCAGTCCTCTTAAAATAATTGCTGTGGGCTTCCTGTGATAAATGCTTTTAAATCTGCCTATTTTTGGGTTGCAGCCAGTAGCTTCAAGGGAGAGTATTGTGCCAGGAAATGGTAAATCCAAATCAAATGGGATAACCACAAACGGCAATGAAGTTGATGGTGTAACGTGCAGCAGACCATCCGAAGAGAAGCGGTCTAGGAGGGCGAGCATGGTAAGCTTCAACATCAGATGGAATGCACTCTTTCCTCCTACAATATTTCTCTGTGTATTGTATACGTTGTGTTTAAAGCCAGCTAAATTTAGGAGGGCACTAAGTCGATACGACTTCTGACATTGTGATTTTGCCTTGCATCGACATAGGTAAAAGAGCCCATCATTCAGTACTTTAAGCGCCAGAAATCTCAAGCTGTTTAAGAAGCGGAAGTTTTCAGACACAGACCCGTACCGTTTTGCTGAATCACTTCATTTCATTTCATTTTATTAGGCATGCTTGCGAACTCAGAACTTACCATGTACTGCATTTAAGTATATATCCATAGCAAATTTTGGCATGTGACCTTGAGATTAAAGCATCGATCCGTTGAAAATTATTCTATGGATTAGTATGTCCATCATTCATGGTGCCGCATCCCGGAACTTGCCATTTATTCCATTTAAGGTATGACAGAGGAGAAATGATTTATTAGTCCTGTTTCGTTACCCAAATCTGTGGGGGTTTAGAATTGACTTCTCAGAAGAGATTGTGCTCAGGATTATTATACTAAAGTCAACCCACATAGATACTTGTCAGAAATCATGCGTTCTTTATAAAACTCAGGTTAAAATCCGCGTCCGTCCTTCAAGGACGCCTGACGCTCAATAAAAGGTGAAAGAAACCTCTGTGAAGGGGCTGGAGCAAAACCAGTGGTGATTTATTTTTAGCTCATTAGTACGGACCTGTTACTGTTATATTAATCTTTTTTTTAATTTTTTACCTTACAACCTTCGCTCTTCCTAGTAGAAGACTCATCATTTTGTCTCATCAAATAAAATAATACATATTGACCAACTTTACAGCACACAATTTTATTTTTAAAATTAAAAAAATAATCTAAAACCAATTTAAAATATTTAAAAAAATAATTAAACAATTAAAAAAAAAAACCTTGGCTCATGGGAGGGTGCTCATGATAGCAAGCTAACTTGCGAGGGATGTTTGTTGAGCCAGCCATTGCACAACCTTAAGCAGAAAACCCCTTCACTTGTCTCTCTCTATCCTTGCGCGAGTTGCACTTAATTGGATATTAGAAGTTTACTTTAACTATTATGAGGGAGATGTGACCCATTTTTGGGTTATTGCACACAATAAGATAGTTCCCCTTTTCGGTAAAATTGAGATGATAAATCATTTATCCCTATTTGACATTGGCTTATTTTTATTGTCCATCCATAATAGCAAAATACATATTTTGAGGATAATTACAAATTCACACTTATCACACCAAGTTTTTCTTTTTGCTGGACCCACAAAGTAACATAAATAGGGGACACAAATTTCTTCAAACAAAAAAAAAATCACTTATTTGGTGCTGATACGGGTATCTTGGAATCAATCTCCTTATGAACAGATATACCTATAGAGGTAAGATTGTCTATAATTGGATCTTTTCAGATCCCCGTGAAAGCAGAATACACACTAAGAATCTAAGTGGTGTTGTTCCACTTATTTGGGCCAAACCCTTGCTATTGATGATAGGTATTGGAAGAAGATATACTGATTGTATAAGTACTCAATTATCAGAAGTAATTTCTCAATGAATTCCTCTTATCTTGAAGGACATGTACCTTCAAAAGTTCATTTGAAGCTCGCCGAACTTCAAAAATTAAAGCTTGACTCTGTGCTCAATTTCATGTAGTTGGACTCGAAACTTGGCCCAGACTTAGCTCGGTTTTCTTGTCATTTTTTCCCTCTCTTTTTACTAGGCTCCACAAAAAGTCTAGGCACTTTGGGGGGCTTTCCCTCCAAAACTGTTCTTATTGTTTGAGTATGCACTTCCTCAAATAGAGCATTTTCAGTTTCAGGGGCTCCCTGCAGTATTGCTCATCGTGTACACCTCTCACTGTTTAAGGCAATTTGCTCTATTGATTTTATTTATAGACGCTAAATTAAGTATTTATCAAGTTCTCTTTTGCTTTCTTAGACAATATGTAAATCCTTTTTAAGCTAACTTAAGGCAAACCCTAAAATGACATAATTAAACATAGATCCTACCATCCAACTTGGCCGAATCGCTAGCCACAACGTAGATCTTTCGCCAACTCAAATATAAGAGTTTACAAAATTGGCCAGACATTTTCAACTCTTGAGGCAAAAACTGTACAAACAAGAATGGAACACAATTAGCCATATAGATCAAAGCTACCTTCTCCTGTCCCCCCACCAATCAGGAATTTTCAACCTTTTGGTTCTATGAACAGCAAGCTTAGCAGCAGGGAGTTTATGTCTAACTTCCCTCCATATCATATCAACAGCATCCCCACTCTTTGGGGGGTACTGAAACTCATAGTGGTGTGAGATGTTTTTCAGCATCTTCCACATATTGACCCACTTATCTTTTGGGAATTTCCTGAGCTGCTCCACCATGTAACCCGGCTTCACCGCCTCCTTGTCTGAGAAGAAGATCGAGAAATCAGCATAGTTGAGCTCATCCTCATAGGGAAGCTCGACTTTGTCACTGACAATGACTGGCACACAGTGGCTCATAATGGCATCGAAAAGGCGGCATGAAGATGGGGTGTCTCCTGCTGGGTCTAGACAGAACTTTGATGACCGCATTCCTTCTGTGGACTAACAGAAATGAAGAGTAGGTTAGCCATCATGCCATGGCAATATTAGCTAGTGAGCTGGCAGAGTGTAGCATGACAGGGTAATGAAAGCACTAGTGACCAAAAAAGAAAACAAGGTCATATGACACAATCAAACCAAACCAAACCAAACAAAACCAATTTCATCATATAATCCCATTATGAAAATGATTTTTTTTTGGGGGGGGGGGGGATGCAAGCATGCCCCTATGCTATAAGGCCGATTTGTTGGACATTGGATTACCTCTAATAGATAGACAAAGCCGTACAGCATAGTCTAGGAGGAGAGGAAATGGCCCAACACAATTTAGGCCACAAAATGGCCCAACACAGGTATATCTAATTGTCAGCCCTATCCCAATGGGCATTAGCCCAACAGGCTACACAGAAATGTCTGTCGAGATAAGGTTGCCTACATCTGAATCTTATTAGACCCCGCGAAAGCGGGACCCGTGTTGGGAGGAGTTATTGTTGTTGTTGCAACTCCTTACCCCCACCAACTTGTACCTCCATAGCAAAAGAACTCCCAAAGTCCCAGATATAGGCCTACCTTTTTTATGTTCTCTGCTGATGCAACACTCCTTTCATAATGGACATCGTCATAACCGACCAAAATCTTTTGCAGTTCAGCACGAACAGAACCTTCCTGAAAACCATTGCGAAGTCATTTGTTCAGTACTAGCCAAAAAAGAAATGTACAAATGATGGACCTAAAATCAGACTTACCCCCTTCCTCACAGTCCTGCCACGGAAAAACAAAAGGGTTCTGCGGGATTCAAAGGGATCTCGAGTATCATCGTTAGTGTATGAATCCACAACATGAACATAAGGCGCAACCACATCTTTCCTCAAATTTGACACATTCTTTTCGTACCGGCCAAAATCTGAAACAATGAGAATTGACGCATTTATCTGGTCTCGGAGAAACCTGAAAGCATTTGGGTGATGCATCGGGATGACATGGTCTCGGCCTTGTGACCTTTGCCAATACTTGGATTCCCTCAAGAACTTTAGTGTATCAACCTAGACAAGAAAATACCACATATGACCAATCATCTCTGTACTTCTCTGTATTTGGTACTCATTCAAAGCTGTATTCATAACTTTCACATTTCAAAAGCATGAAATAGTTTCAAAAATTCCGTGACAGGAAAATGGATAATGAGCCACTCCTGCATTATACTGTAATGAGTGACACATTGTTTGAATTAAAATATTGACTTCCACCAAATCTACAGAGCTTGTTATATCAGGATTCGCAGAGCTTTCTAATTTCGAATCTCCCTCAAATTGTCAGCAAGCCCAGTCAACTGAGAGGCGAACCCCACAATTTTCACACAAAGTTCATGTGATACGCTAGAAGGCATTCAAAGTAAAGCTTGAATTGAAACACCATCGAGTCATCATAGCTTTTCGGTACAAATCTAAACTACACCATCACACTATCGGTCCCTAAAACAGGAGAACTTGGCACAACTCATCGAGATGTTAATTGGCAGTTGGCACATCCGAAGCAGTGCAAATTTACAAGGCTGAAATCAAATTCAAACCATTCTAAGTCAGTCATCTCACAGCCAAATCTCCAAAAAAATAACCTTTGCAGATAATTGAAACAACTGACTATAAACATTATAACATGAAACAAATTAGCCAAACACAATGATCATTTCTCATTGTTTTCACACACCAAAGAATCCACATTGTAGAGAATTGAAACAACTGACTATAAACATCATAACACGAAATAAATTAGCAAAACACAATGATTTCTCATTGTTTTCACTGTTCACACAGCACTGCCCCAACGGCTAGAAACACCAATGCAACTAACCCCATAACCAATTTTTGAAAAAAAAAATGCGAAAAATAATCCAAAAAATGCCACCAAAATCACTCTAAATCAAATACATAAGACGAGCAAAGTTAGAATCTAAACATGAACAAGGAAGAAATTTGAACCAAAAATCGACCCACTAGTTGGTAAGTACCTGAAGCTGCTTATCATCCTCAGTTTTGGGATCGCTCATATTACGCCCATGTGTACTCAGACTCAACGACGAGAAAAATGGCACGAAGAACACATCCGCAATCTCCGGATCCGAAACCCTAATTGCTTCCATCTCCATTTTTTCTCTCTCCTCCCCTTCGTACAGCATATACGCCATCATCCAATACTCCACACTGTGCTGCTTCCTCAGCCCGGCCTTCGCCGACCACGGCGGAAGGGTCTCCGCAGTCACCGGAGTCTCTCCGGAGCCCCGGCTACCCAGCATTCCGACGTTGAATTTGGAGGGGAGATCGTACATGTAGACCCGCAATGGCAGGCATGGAGGGGGTTCTGACGGGTCGGGTTGAAGGAAGGAGGAGAAGCGAGGTCGGATATCAATGGAGCCCATGAAGAAGAAAAAGAAGGTCGCCATTATTGCTGCCAAGGAGAAGGTAGTGAGTGCTGCCTTGCTGTACATTCTTTTCCACCTCATTTTTGGGATTGTTTTCTGGGTTTTTGATGGGAAGAATTGGGTGAGAGTGTGATAAATTTATTATGGTGGTGGGATTGAATTTGAGGGATTGATTTGACGGAAGAAGGAATGAAAATGGTGTCTCAAATCTGAAGCATTCTGAAATGGGAGAGAGAGAAGAGAGGG
>JACYFF010019584.1:126206441-126351915 GCA_017589665.1 Selenicereus undatus | reverse complement strand
GTCATTACCTTCAAGTTCGAAATCCGAAAATTCGCCTTTGAATGAAGTTAGAAACGACGTCACTCAACCACAACCACCATCTTGTGGTGTAAATGCCAATTCCACTCCCTTTCCAACTCAAAGAAGTCGGGTTGAAGTAAATGCTCTTCCATCTGATCCAGGAGAAAGAAAACCAATGTCACAATACCATCCAGATGAATGTGATGAGGTAATAAGAGCTTATCTTCAAAAAGGCCCATTTCAACCCCGAAATCATGCTTTCCCTCAAACACTCATGTCTGGAAATATGCGTCGATTCAATAATGCTTGGTTTGGTGAATATGGCAATTGGTTGGAATATAGCATAAAAGAAGATGCTGCATTTTGCTTGTGTTGCTATTTGTTCAAAAATGATGAAATAAGCCATTTTGGTGGAGATGCATTTACAACAAAAGGATTTAAGAGTTGGAATAAGATGGGTAGATTCAAGAAGCATGTTGGTGGGGTAAATAGTGTTCATAACCAATGTGTTAAACGATGCGAGGACCTTATGATGCAAAAACAATCGATACAAACTGCATTGGAAAAACAATCAGCACATGCTAAAGCTGAGTATAGGACTCGTTTGACTGCTTCGGTTGATGTATCAAGATTGCTTTTGCTTGAGGGTTTGCCTTTTCGAGGTCATGATGAAAGTGAACATTCAAAAAGGAAAGGAGTTTTTCGTTCCATTCTAAAGTTTCTTGGAGAAAAGAATGATAATGTAGGAAGTGTTATTTTGAAAAATGCTCCTGGTAATTGTATAATGTATTCCCCTGACATCCAAAAAGATATTGCAAATGCATGTTCAAGAGAAACTGTTAATGCTATTCTTGAAGAAATTGGGGATGGATATTTTGCTGTATTAGCAGATGAATCCCGTAATGTCTCTTGTAAACAACAAATGGCTATTGTTTTGAGATACGTTGACAAAATGGGGTTCGTTATGGAGCGTTTGGTTAGCCTTGTTCATGTCACTAGCACTACCGCATTGTCATTGAAAGAAGAAATTTATTCTGTGCTTGCTAAGTTATCCTTGAGCCCATCCCGAATACGAGGACAAGGGTATGATGGGGCTAGTAATATGAGGGGGCACATCAATGGACTTAGAACTTTGATTTTGCAAGAAAATCCATCGGCACATTATGTTCATTGTTTTGCTCATCAACTTCAATTGACTCTTGTTGGGGTTGCAAATGGACATCCTCATATTAAAGGGTTTCTTGAGTTGGTCAATCTGACTTTGAATGTGATTGGAGGTTCTTATAAACGTCGAGATGAATATCGAACAAGACAATCGGAGAAAGTTGAAGAAGCATTGCGAATTGGTGAGCTTGTAACTGGGAAGGGTTTGAATCAAGAACTAGGACTGCAGAGACCTAGTAACACTCGTTGGGGATCTCATTTTAAAACATTTGTGAATCTTATTGCCATGTTTGCTCCAATTGTTGATGTCCTTGATGCTCTTGCAACGGATACCGATTCTGATGATAATGCTAGAGGTCAAGCTATTTTGGATGGTATTCAGACATATGACTTTGCTTTTTTATTACATCTTATGAAATTGGTGTTAGGCATTACAAATGCATTGAGTCAGGCATTGCAAAGAAGGGATCAGGACATTGTAAATGCTTTGTCACTACTTGGTACAGCTAAGAAGCAATTACAACGCACAAGGGATCGTGGATGGGATGCTTTGATTGATGATGTTAAGTCATTTTGTCTGAAACATGACATCGAGATTCCTAATATGGAGGATTTTGCTCCACTTCGTGCTCGGGGAAAGTCTAAACGTAGACTTTCTTCGGTGACAAATGAGCATTATTATCGTGTTGATGTGTTCTATTCGATTTTTGATATGCAAATGCAAGAGCTTAGTAGTCGCTTTACTGAGGCAAGCACTGATTTGCTAATTGGCTTGTCTTGTTTGAGCCCTGCCGACTCATTTGCTAGCTTTGACAAGGACAAGATACTTAGGATGGCTCGACTGTATCCAGATGATTTTGATGATTTAGGCATTGAGGCCCTTGGTTTTGAGTTGGACACTTACATCGATAACATGCGTGATGATGAGAGATTCTCTGACTTGAATGGACTTGGTGAGCTCTCTACAAGGATGATTAAAAAAAAAAAGGATTTGAGCTTTCCTCACGTGTACTTATTGTTGAAGTTGGCATTGATTCTACCAGTTTCTACAGCAACAGTTGAAAGAGTCTTCTCTTCGATGAAGTATATCAAGACCAACTTGCGCAACCGAATCTCAGATGAGTTTTTGAATGACACTGTTATTACTTATTTTGAGGATGATTTGTTTGAAAGTATATCTACTGATGATATTTTGCATCGCTTTCAAAATATGAGGTCTCGTCGAGGACAATTAGATTAGATGTAATGTAATCGTTATTTAATTTCAATTTATGACTATTGTTAAATTTTATATTGTGTACTATTAATTCCGACACCCCTCTTCGATTTTTCTGGCTTCGCCACTGATCTCTCTTGATTCCACCCCGTTTCGATATCCTATGGTTTACCATTTTAATATCTCAATCAAGTCTTCTTCTAAGGTCATGCTTGCTGATTCTCATTTCCACCCGTGAAAATGCATCTACTTTCACATTTAACACAATAGATCAGATTACAGATTACACAATACAATTAAATACGTTTGTTGCTCATATTAAGTGGATTAATATTGTAATACTTATTCAAAATTTATCAATAATAACCAATTTACTTTAAACTGCATTTCAAGGCAATCAACGGTCAACATAACAGTGTAGTTAATATTTCCAACAAGTTTAAATGCAACCAATGTTCTAAATGAGCTATTCCCCCCCCCCCCCTTTTTCCTGAAGATATGGATGAATTAAGTTAATTTGCTTTATAGCACTTATGTGACCAACGATTTTCTTTTTCAAGCATACTATGGGTTTAATTTGATTTATTCATGCACTATTTACCTATTTGAATGATTATCACACCATTTTCTATTTTGAAATGTTGTTCTTTAAATTTTCAATTACCTTTTAAAAGGTTGAACAAAAATTCTCAAATTTAAATAAAATGTTACACACACGTGTTGAATTTATAAGTTTATTTCTTGTTATAGACCGCAGAAGTATTAATATGCGCCATATATACGCACATACGCACACAAACACATAATTTCAAACTTACTCACAAATATTTGAATTAATTTGAACTTAAAGAAAACACCACAGTGGTGAGCCAAAATTTTGGCTCATTAGTTGGAACCTACTCCCTCCACTTTGTAAACGCAAATTTCGAGCCTAAAATAAATTAGACAAGAAATTGAGCAACAAATTGAATTTTTGTATTTATATCAAAGAATGGGTACAATCTTTATATAATTGTTACAAGAACAAGTATAATAAATCCTCTGATTCGATCTCCTTGAATAATCTTGAATAGTTTGTCTCGAGAGAGGGCCTAAGAGGCTTGATCTCTATCGAGGATTTGATCTCTGTAAGTAGACGACACGTATTTGGAGTGCTTGTTGTCTTTTACCAGAGAGAGTTTCTGACCTCTTGTGAATTCTTCTCAAAAAAATGCCGACCCCCTGAATGGGAGAAGTAGCGCCCTTTTTATAGAAGAATGGAATGAAATCTCCTATCAACTGTCCCTTAAAAGAAAAGAAATAATAATCCATTTTCTACATCATTTGCGACACGTGACGTTTTTTAATTGGCCGCCATAATTATTCACCAAATATTTAATTTGACACGTGGCAACGTGTAATTAGGCGAAATAAAAATATTAAATTTTCCACGTGGCGGGTCTTGATTGGATAGATAATTTTTTTTACCTCCTACACACTTATTCTCATGAGCCAATTTTGTAGCTCCCAAGTTTTCTACCATGCAATACTCACAATTTTAGCTCGTTAAATAAATAAATAAAAAAATCCATAAACCCATTTTACAACGTACATCTTTATTTTTAGAATAAAAAAGTAAAACCAACGAAAAAAAAAACAAAACAAAAAAGCAATAAAAAATGGTCGTGAGTTGGCTAATCGAGGGGAGCCACTCGTGCACTCACTTGCTGCAAGCTGTGCGAGCTGCTCGGCTCCTTTCCCGAGGTGTGCAGCCACGCTGCACATGTTTTAAGAGCAAATACAATGATGAGCTAAAATTTTGACTCATATGTGGACAGCTATCCCATCTGCAACATCCGATAAGTTAATTTGTTGGCTCGAGTTTTCATCCCATAATGCAAGATTTACAATTTTTACTATCAAATCAAATAATATCCATGAATCTACTCTACAATATGTAACTTTATTTTTAAAAAGTAAAAGAAAAACTAATTAATTATATTGTTTAAAAAGCAAGGAGAAAAGACTTACGAGCTAGCTTGCTACTGCGAACCTTCCTTGCAAGCCGCTCGCAAGCTCGTTGCACTGCAACGTCTGCGAGCCGCTCCGATCATTTCCCAAAATAGGTGGACAAGTGAGCCGTGAGCACTGTCCACGGCGCATAACATATGTCTACAGTTATTAAAAGGAAAAAAACATTGCACATGTCTTCAAAAGTAGAACAAATAATTTAAAAAAAAACAGAAAAAGAGAAAAAGGATTTTAAAAAGAATAAAAGGGGCAGAAGATTTTCGTTTTTATATAAATAAACATTCCCGCTGTCGAGGGAAGAAGTTAGAATACAGACTACAGACGCAACAAGAACAGACGAACGACAAGCAGGAGGAGAGACCACTGACAGTCACTTCTCTCTCCGTCACGCTTCCCTCCGATTCCACCCCCTTTCTCTCTCCTAGGGTTTGCCATTTCAATCTCCTGATTGAGTATTCTTCCGTGCTCATCCATGGCGATTTTCAGATGCACCCCTGGAGATGTATCCGCTTTCAAACTGTTGCTCTTGTTAACAATCATGTACGGTTTGATGTCGTTCTTAGTCTACTCTGTCATTCATGTGAAGTTCATCAAGCCCCTCGATGTCGACGCTCCTCTTGACAGATTCTCAGAAGGCAGAGCTATCGAACACCTTCGAGTTTTGTCCAAAGATATTGGTGGCCGCCATGTGAGTTTTTCGCTGTTTTTTTTTTCGGCTTTATTTGTTTTGTATTAATCAGTGTTTATTGTTGTGATTATAACGGTGTAATTGGTAGGAGGGGCGTCCAGGTTTGAAACAAGCTGCTGATTACATAAAGGGGCAGCTGGAATTGTTGAAGGATCGAGCTAATTCAAACTTTAGGTTAGTTATGTGCATATTAATTTTTTTTTTCCGGTGGTACATTTTAATAAACGAGGAAAGTATGCATTCCACTTTGGGGTGTAGGACGATTCTGTATCAATTGCCTTAATTTGTTTATTACTGGAATGAGAAATGTGCATTGCTAATCATATAAATATTTCCTTTGTTGCAAGAAAGATTACTGGATTATTTTTTGCCTTTTGTTGGAGTACTGGTTATGGTGCTATTGATAGTTGACATGAGTTCTGTTTGGAAGCCTCAATATTTTGCTCCTTCTATAGGCCAGGATGAGTAATAGGAAAGAATGAAACAAACGTAGATGGAGCCACATGATTGTAATGGAAAAAACCCTCAAAGGAGAAGGGGGGAAGACGCAGAGCCTTATAGTTTTGATGGGCACTGGAAGTATATCAACGACAAGGTGCCAAGTTTTCGTCCTGCTAGCCATGATCAGGGGCTCGAATTCAAGGTTTATTAACCAAATTGGGTGGCCTAAAACTGATATTTTCACATTAGACTAGCCTTTTTCTTTTTTGGTTTTTGGTCTCGACTTTTTTAGCACAGAGGAATTTATTCATTACGAATGACTTATAGTCAATACTTACTAGATTCTAAATGCTCTTTGCAAATGAAACACTTACCGACCAATGACCTTCATCTCTTCTACAAATCAACACATGTGAAAGTTTTACCTCGTGTTGCTTCTAGAACAAAAAGACATCCTCATAGGAGCAGGAAACTCCAAAGGTATCTTTGATTCAAGATTGGAGGACATGGCCAAGGAATGATTTATTATATTCTAGTACTTATCCAAGCAACACATCATCTTCTAGTAGTAACCATCAATCGCTCAAGTTTTCACCAAAAAAAGTTGAGTTTTAAAAAGCAAAAAAGAAGTGTTCTCTTATTGGTTGCATCACTTTCATGCATTGGTAAACTGCAATTCCTGGGGCTGTCCTGGAAGTTCACACCCTGAACAGTCATATAGAAATTTGTAATCGTGCTCTGAAGTCTGAACATTATTTTTCTACTATATAAGGATAACAAATATTATATCGAGAACACTTACTTTTTTATTTCCTTAATTGGCCTTTGCTAATTCAAACAAATTCATGTTTTAGACATACACTTGAGGGTTTCCAGGACAATCAATGTGTGATGTACAATAGAATTTCCTTTTGTTTCCACCTGGGTGATTTTGTGGCCAAAATATTATTTTGCAGGATTGAGGTTGAGGAAAGTGCAGTTAATGGGTCATTCAACATGAAGTTTTTAAGTCATAGCATATCTTTGGCTTATAGGGCTCACACCAATGTTCTTATGAGGTATATTAGTTTTCAATGTTGGTTTAATGTTCACTATATCCAGTAACGCAAATAACCCATGCTTGTAAGTTCTCCCTGTTTCTGGTCCCAGAATATCATCAGTAGATTCAAGTGAATCTGATGCTTCAGTAATGGTAAATGCTCATTTCGATAGTACTCTTGGCTCCCCTGGAGCTGCTGACTGTGGTTCTTGTGTTGGTATGTGGTTTTGGATCTTTTGCTCCTTAAAACCATTTCATTAACTGTAGTGTGTTGTGGCAGTTGTCCAGCGGAATTTATTATTATTTTTTATATTGCTGATATTTGTAGCCTCAATGCTGGAAATTGCAAGACTTATCATCGATTCTGGTTGGATTCCCCCTCGGCCAATCATATTTCTTTTCAATGGTGCTGAAGAACTGTTCATGCTGGTATGCACTATATGGTCACTGAGATTGTTTCTCCTGATTTTACAGCACCTTCTTGCCTAGCAATCTTGCTGCAAATGTTGCTGGTGATAGTTTCACATTTACGACGCTCTCGAATCGAGAAGCAGTTGTATAACTAGTGTAATATGACAGACATTGTATGGCTGCAATATCATTGTAATGCAATGCCATCCGTGCCTATTCTCATTGTGCAAGTATTGTGCTAAGTATCAACTATCAAGGTTCTTCTTTGACTTTCATGGAACTGGTCCAGGGTTCACACGGCTTTATTACCACTCATAAATGGCGTGACACCGTTGGAGCTTTTATAAACATAGAAGCGTCAGGAAGTAGTGGCCCTGGTAAGATACTGTTTGGGGCTAAGTACCACTTATTATTACCGCTTATTGTTGTTTAACCCACTCTGAGTCTACTACCACTTGGTTTGCAATGATTTGTCTTTAGATTTAGTATGCCAATCTGGACCTGGATCCTGGCCGTCTCTTGTGTATGCTCAGTCAGCTCTGTATCCTATGGCCCAGAGTAGTGCTGAGGTAAGGCCAACACTTCGCTTTTGTTTATACAACCTTTTCTACTTTCTGTTAATACTTATCGCTTTTGGTTGGTCTTTCTGTGAGAAAAAATTACATAATGCAGTTTTTATGTTAGTGAAATTGATCTGCACTATGAAAAGATTCAGTTACACTAGGTTTGGTGGCATCGCATGGAGCTTGTTGTGAAGGAATTAGCTTGGTTTGATTGTGTTTAAATTGGGTTTTCATGTAGACTGAAGCTGATGTAATATTGTTTCGCGTTTGCTGCAGGATGTTTTCGGTATTATCCCTGGTGACACAGATTACAGAATATTTGCCCAAGATTATGGCAACATACCTGGACTTGACATAATATTTCTTCTTGGTGGATACTACTATCACACTTCCTATGATACACTTGAGAGATTATTGTATGGATTAGAAAATTGCTACCTTGGTGCATATTTCCTTTTTTTGTGATGGTGAATTTATTTTGACCATACACTGCCTCTTAATTCCTTTGAGTTTCAACAATTAGACCTGGGAGCATACAAGCACGTGGAGACAATTTGTTTGGTGTAATGAAGGCCTTTGCTACTAATTCTATGCTAAGGAATGCAACTGAACGACAACATCTTGCATCTACTGCTAAAGGACCTGATAATGAACGGGCAGCTTTCTTTGATTACTTAACATGGTTCATGGTATACACTAGAAATCACTTTTCTTGAATTTTATTTTATTTTATTTTTTCTGTTGAGCTCTTTAGAATTCTACTTAGTATGGGGAAGGGAAGACGTCTCTTTCTGATAAGTGTCCTTATCGTTTTACTAATTATTTGTTAGGTCTATTACCCAAGAAGGGTTGCTATTGTGCTTCATAGTCTTCCAGTTGTTATCTTTCTTGTTCTCCCAATTATCTTACGTCTGGCGGATTTTGGAGTTAGTTCTTGTTGTGCAACCTTATTTGACTTCTTGAAAGGTAAATGACTGCAAAGTGTTCTAAAATTTCATTTTCATTTAAAGTGTTCTATGAATATGGCGCAGTCTATAATGATCCTTATCATCAGTCATCTGTCTTCTGCCAAACGCACAAATTTCAGAGATGATTTAGTCTACAGTTTGGGTGATTGTTTTGTATTTTGTAGGAATGCTTCTCCATTTCATTGCAATCATACTAGCGATCATTGTCCCTGTGATCTTTGCTGTTTCAAGACTGTTATTCTCCAGTCACGCAATGAACTGGTAGGAGCTTAATTCTTTCCGATTTACTGTGCAAGAACTAAGAACTATGGTCACAAATCAACAAATATATCCTCCTATCAACCTGAATTATGATTCTTGATAGTACACAAGGTTAGTCTTACATCGAATACGATGGCACATAGGTCCTCAATGAGCGAAACTCTACCCTGGAACAAGTTTGCTAAATTAGCTGGACTATGGTGTTATATTTACTAAATGATGGAAGGTCTGTTTCCATGTCAGTAAACATGAAAGGGCACTAGCAACTTCCTATAGACCCCTTTCCTACTTTGTTTGTTCATTTGAGAACATTTCCAATTAAGGGGCTGGGGATAATTAGCAGTGTGTATTCTTAAGAAGTTGGTGCCCGGACATGTTCTGGTTGTCCTAGTGCTGTAGTGTGTCAATCTTAACAAGTGAGGAGAAAAAGGGGCCTGCCTCTTTTTTGGTGGCGGGGGGCACTGGCCGCTGAGTACTGTGTTATGTTGTGGTTTTAATGTTGAGAAGCCTGCATAGATTTTGATTTTTGTAAGGACCATAAGAGTGCCCCCCCCCCCCCAAAAAAAAAAACCAAAAAGGGAAGAAAGAGGGAAAAGCGAACCCACTTTTTAAAATTTTAGTTTGTTCCATTTTTATTTATTTATTCATTTTTGGATGGAGTTGGTGATTTCTTACCTTGCAGGTTTGCTCATCCTTACTTGGCTTTCATGATGTTCGTCCCTGGCTCTGTTGTTGGTCTGCTAATCCCCAGATATATCTGGAGACATTTTCATCTTTCCCAAGATATTTCCATTCAGAAAATGTCAAGCGAGGTGTTCTTTCATCTCCCCTGTGTGTGTGTGTGTGTGTTATTTTTGTTCATGTTGGATTGATTTTTGGTTGAGCCAATTAAGTAATCAACTTTGGTCCTCAATTTTATAGGTTTGTCCAATAAGTTGTGGAGAAAATGAAATTAATATCTGACATAAAGAGTGGATAAACTTGGGTTGGTCTAGCTGACTTGAATTCAGGCCAAAAGTGGGTTGCTTTGTTAGGTCCTGATAAGGTCTTATTTTTTGTTTTCCAAGGTGGGAAATTGGGTGCAAAGCAATTTTGCTATTTCCAATTAAGTTATTATGGATTTGTGGAGATTTTGATTTTGTTGAGCAAACAGTCAGTTGAATTAATAATGGTGTCCCGGCTGTGTGTTACTCCTGAAGTATCAATGATGACAATGAGACCTGATGTTGCATTAGCTGTATACTGGAGCTAAGCAAGTCAATACATGATTGTATTTGTATTCTTCTTAGCTATTTTTTTTTGATCGGTGAATATAAGTCTTGGTCCCGCATCTATGTGCTTGGAAAATGGGCTGGGCATAATTCTTCAACAACAATGAAGATGGCAATCCCTGGTGTGGATCTCATCTAAGCAGAGTTCGGGGAGATGTAGATATAGCTACCTTACAGTGGCGGATCTAGATATATAAAACAAGAGTGTCCATTTATTAGACTACTTATTTTAGGAGTCTTTATATGTGCAAATTTAACTCCTTCAAAATATAGCTCATTAGATTTTTTTTTCCTTCTTTTGGGTTAGGGGTGTCCATGGACACCCCAACCATACACATAGATCCGTTCCTGCTACCTTATCTCTTCGGGGTTTGTTCGAGGAGACCCGTCAAAATTTTTTTCTGAAAACATTTTTTGTCTAGCTTAAACATTTTTGTAAGAAAGTGAAGAAGGAAGCGATAAATGTAATAAGTTCTGCTAATACGTCTTACGATGAGCAAAAATCCAACAATAACATTTTAGAGACTTTCCAATCTGTCATATTGGTCATAGTTCAAGCTACCAACACATCACAGTGGACCTTACAAACATGTTTGCTATATGTACTGCCCAAAAGAATGGATGAGGAAATGCTGAAGGTTCCATGGCCGTAAATCTGGTTGTGTGTTTGAAGTACATTTTAGTTGCTATGGGTGACTAGTAAGTTCCTGAAGGAGTCCACAGGATACGGGATACTGGATACTAAGCAAGCTTATCTAAGGTTTGCAACCCTAAAGACCTGAGATGCCCCTTTCTGGAGCCATGACATCTGTAGTCCCAAAATGTGCCATATCTAGTTAATTTCTAGAAAGTTTGGCATTTCATTTATATGTGTTGCTTCAAGAACTTGGAGCAGGTTCCAGGGACCTTCCCCCCCCCCCCCCCCAAAAAAAAAGGATATTAGCCTTTCCGATGGGCCCTTGCTGAGTAATGGGCTCAGTTTCTATTAGTTCTTGGTGATATTCTCTGGCATTTCCTTTTAAAATATTCTGAATGATGACAAGGTTATTGCTTGGGCTACTTGCTGGGGTGTCTCTTGGCTGTTTCAGCAACCGACTCAAACTGGGAAATTTTAGTATCAAATAAGGCATCCCTAATCTCTCTTAGTTTTGGCATTAATTTTGCAGGTGCTAGCTAATGAAGCAAGGTTCTGGGGAGCATTTGGGTTTTATGCTTTATTTACACTGGTATGCTTTACAACTACTAATGCATGGTTGACTGTTCTAGAAAGATAGAATCTTCCAGAAACAAATTATTGCACTTGAATTTTATGGTGGTGCTTGACTTTTATGTAGGTTTATCTTCTTGCTGGTTTTAGTGGGGGCTGCTTAACCTTTTTTATTTCAGCATCCTTGTTGGCTGCATGGATCTGTACTCGATTGTCCTGCGGTCATGATCAATCATTGAGGTCAATACTGCTGAATTTCATTGCATTTTAGACACAGTTTTAAGTGTTAATAATATAAGCATTAGAATATTTTAATGTGTTCTGATTTTTTAAATAAATTTCTTTTAGGTTAGCTGTGGTGTATATCTTACCTCTGCTTCCATGTTTAACATACTCGGTTCACTTTGGTGGGATTCTTCTGCAATTCGTGATTGAGAAGATGGGTATGGTGGGTTCTATTCCTCCACCTTTTGGTAAGTGTATACTTATATCTGATGCACACTAATTTGGATGGTACTAGTAATTATATTTTTAATTAATTTAAGAGAAATTCATTTTCATGGCCTTGCAATTCGTTGGATTATTTTGTGTATTTTTTTCCCTATTCAGCACTTCAAGTTCACACCCCCAGAGGAACCCCCCCCCCAAACCAAAAAAAAGCTTGGGTATAATGCTTCAGCTTTTATGTGATCTCATTTATAATAAAATAATAAAATACTATTGTTCCTCACTTGCTTTTGGTTGAAAAAGTACAATTTGTTTCTCTAATTATGATGCAACTAGGGGCTACAGGAATGCAGGATGACTATGTGATGTGGATATGAGCTTTTGCATTACAATTTTGGCCTACTTGAATGAAACCTGGATACATTATGCCTAATCTATACTCACAGTCTAGCACTCTTAAGACCAAGCTAACTGCTTACACGCTACCACAAGGCGTCCTTTTCCCTACACAGAGTAACATGTGGGACCCCAAGTTTGTTTGTGCTACTTGTCCCCTAATCCATCCTACCTGTCGACCCACCTTTTAACACTAGTAACCTAGCCTTGCTGCTGCAGCCTTCACCAGCCACTTACTTTGGGTGGCATTTGACACCATGTAGATGGTCAATCCCTTTATGGCCAGCAAGTCTGCCGGGATTACCTCCATGGGCCATTTTCCCTCATGCTGACCTTCCTTCCCCCCCCCCCCCCTTTCAAAACCACTCACAAGGGGACCATAGATAGAATTGTCTGGAATCTGTAGTTGCAGAGGGTCTTGTGTCTCTTCAACTGCCACAAAAGTTGCCAATGTTTTTTGGAAAGAGGGTGGTTGTGCAGGGGAGGCTGGAGGAGTAAGTGAAGGTCATGGGGCTTTTGGACGGTCAGCAGGAGTAATGCACCTTGGCTTGCTAAGATCAGATGAGTACGTCCCATGGACTTGGTAGACCTCATGACGCCCCAAATGGCTAGTAAGTAGGCTGTTATGGGATGGAGAATTTGGAGGACCTGAGGAGAATCATCGTAGTAGGACTTTATCACCAAAGCTTCTGTTAGACCTTGTGGGTGAGGTGCTTCTAATATTGTTGATCTTCTTTGGTAAACATTGAGGATTGATTCAACTTAGATATCATTTGTGAACTCTGTGATGCTCTATGGTTATTTGAACTCTGCTGGACAATTTACACATAAGATATGAGCTATAGTTCTATTTACATAACTTTACAGGTAAATTCTTGATTTCAGGGTACTATATGCAGGATGTTATAGTGGGAGCTATGGTTGGTGTTGTAACTGGTTTGTGTCTGGGCCCTTTGCTGCCTGTTATCGGTTCCTGGTTAGCCAGGACTTCTGTAATGCAACTCCTGCTGCACGTCAGCGTGCTTGCCCTGGCTGTGTCATCAATCTTCTTTCCATACAGTGTGGACGCACCGAAAAGGGTTGTAATGCAGCATACAGTCTTAACCACAGGTATTTAAACTGTTACTGCAATTTACTGTAAACTGAACAAAGGTATTGACTTTCACACAGAGTAGCTGTAACTGCCCAATCTGAAGTTCGTGCCTCTGACTCAACAGATTCAACACATATTTTGGACTCCAGCTATGAGTTTAGTGTGGTGGATTCGAATTCTCTACCTTTTCTTTTCAAGCATGCTCGTGAGGCAGCAGAACAACTGCAAATTGGTTCAGGATATTCTTTTGAGACCTCAAGACAAAGATGGCTTGTGAGTTATTTCAGCTGTTGCAATTCTAATAATCTGAGTTTGACCCCTCCCTCCCTGCACATCCTTATGTGCAAGTCCTTGATGGATCTAAACGAGGGAATTCCTTTCTTTCTCTCTCCTTTGTTGGAAGTTATATTTCAGCTTCATGATCCAAGGAGGTATCTTCTTTAACCAAGTGCTAAGAACATGTTTTGTGCCGAAAGGACTTCTGAGAGAGCTTTTCGCTTAAGCAAATAGTTATATTTAAATTAGGCTGCCTGCATTGCAGAGTTTGTTCTGTCTTTCTGTTTTGGCAGGGCTTAGGCACTTGAAAAGATTTGGATTGTGGAATATTAATGCATATGATTCCCTTCCTCACTCCGGGGAAAATAACTCACTTTGAGGCCGATAGATATTGTGGCTTATTTGAGAGCTTCAGTTCACCTTATTTCCACCACGTGGCTTGATGTATTCATCATTATTGTAGCAGTAACCTTCTTGCTGGGCAACTTCACACAATATGTGGGTTTATCGGAAAAATATTTGAGATTGATAGTGTTGTGGTTGCAGTTCTGTTTAGCTTATTTGTGTGAAGTTCAGGTTTGAGTTGCTTGTAACCAGACACATACTATGAAGTGGCCTGTCTGTTTTGTGCAATCTTTTATATCTCGGTGTTTACTTGCAGGCACTTTTCCCGGTGTCTTTTCTTTTTTCAAGGAGTTTGAAGTTCCCAGCCGGATATGATGATGTATTGAAGCAATACAAAGCTTTTCCTCATGTATCAACTGTTGAGCAAGAGATTTCTGCTACTGGTACTCGCAAGATTCACCTGGAACTTAATTTAGGGTGAGTTCAAAGCTGTCTATCCTGAACTTTACTTTAGTCCATTCTAGTGATAATGTTTCCTCAATAGCCCACCTGAAGCATCCGAGTTAACTTCAGGTGAGTATTCTTTAGTGATGAGTGTTTTGAACTTCTAGCAATACTTTTGACAATGAGAAGACTTAGTCTTGTATCCACATGTACTTATTGTATTCAGTTTTAAATGGGAGTCTCTTATCGTATCCTAATGGATAAATAGGGCATATTGTAATTTTGATTTTTCTTTGTTCAAGATTCTGCAGTTTTCTTGGTTTCTCATATCTGCCTCTGTTCTCTTATAGTCTCAAATGAATCTATTTGCCTAGAAAGCAGGCGTGTAGTGAGGAATTTCTTCTTGCTATTAGTTATCTGAGTTGGTTGTTGTATCTTTGGTTTTCTTTGTGGTGGGAACAAGGGTGTGGGGTGGCTTGATAGAGATGGGTTTATGTGTAGCCAATTCTTTAGATTTCCTGAAATTACTAGCAGTATATTTCTTGCGTCTGTTCTAACTTTGTCGCTTCTCACTTCCTTTCATTTTCCAGATCTCTGAAAGAGGTTTGGGTTACTGCTTTCAACATTACTGGCCCATTGTCTAGTTGGTCATTTGCTGACAACAAACTACCAGGTGAGTATTCTTTTGGCTGGCTCTTATTTCCTAAAACACTTACTGGCTTTGTTGGTCTTGTATCTTGACACAAATCAAATCTTTAATTGGTCTACAGCTCCTGAAAGTATTGATGGTGGTCCTCCATCATTCATATGCAGACTTAGTGGCGCTAGTCATGAAAAGTGGACATTCTGGCTGGAGGTATGGTTCTAGCTCTAGTATATTTTGTATTGTCAGTATCTTCAGCTGCAGTTCACTAATGGAGCATAATGATGTAATAAATTGAAGATACCAGTGGCACATTTTAAGGAAAGGAAAGGGCACACTTGGACATTTTATTTTGCGATGTTAGAATGATTATGTCTGTATACAACTTCGTGAGTTGGTGGTAAATTCTCTGCTTTTCAGTTAGTTAAGAAATGCATATATCGAGCAATTTTTTTAGCTAAGGATTATGTTCTATCAAACAGGACTATTTCTACTTCTATAGTTTGGTATAAGGTGCTGCCAAGCAAACTTTTCTCAAAATGGCAGTATTTTTTTTGTGAAGGGGGGGGGGGGGAGGAATCTTGTGATTCACGTCTCTCCCGGTTGTCGGGGTTGTGTGGGGCTGCAACCATGCTCCTTTGGTCCTGGGGCCATGAAGGCTGGTCTGGCCTTTCCCTCCAGCTCATATCCACCCCTTAAAGCTGCCTTGTACAAAGGAGCTTTTGGCAGCTTCATGATCAAACAACTAAAGAAAGAAAGTAGTTGTTTAATGCCTTTCAAGTCTAGGATCCTATGGAGATAGTCTCCCTATAATTCTCTAGTCGTGATTAGTTTGGACGTATCTAACACCCCGCTTCTCCACCATCTTTGTGAGCCCTCGAGTTCCGTAGTCTGCCCCTGATATGACTTTGATCTGAAGTACCGGTTTCGTTCGATTTAGGACTTGGGGTTGGTAAAGTGGAAAATACACCGGTGAGTAGTCGACTGAACACCAGTACTTTTGCTAATACATACATAATTGAAGTTAATCTCTTATAACTCTTCATGGATTATGTAGTGCATTTATATCTTCATCTATTTCTCAATGCCTTGATATATCCCGAAGGCATTGTTTCTAAATTGATGGTGTAATGTTGCAGGCAAACAGTTCGGAGCCATTGAGGGTGGAAGTAGCAGCCCTGGATCAACATCTGATGGAGCCGGCCAAGAACTTGAAACGTCTTTTCCCAGATTGGGTTGATGTAATTGCCTATACTAGTTTTTTGTCAAGTTATTCGTTTTAGTCTCCTGCCCCAAGAAAAGAAGTGGGTTTGGCTTTGTTAACTGCCCTATTTATGGCCGTGTGCTCTCTGGTTTTACCATACTAAATGGTCGGGGCAAAAAGAAAAGGTGGGGTGGGCTTGCATTTTGCCATTCGTTGATTCGTATCTATATTGATTTGGCATGTTTTTCTCAATAAAAAAGCACCATCATTGTTGAATTTTTGGGGTTCGTGTTTGAGCTGTTACTGGGGTTGTTTTTTGTTTTAATAAATTCTGAATAAGTTACCTTATCTGTTTGGTTTTATTACTCTCAGTAAAAAAATACAAGTCACCCCGCGAAAATTGAGTAGGGTCAAATTTGAAATGTTTATAAAATTGGGTTTTTTTTCTTTGAATAGAAAAGAAAGCAATTCATCTTGTCGTGGAATTTTACCCACATTCAAAACTAAAATACCAATCGGAGTTAACACGAAAAAAGAAACTTGTTTAGGGCAATTAAATGCAATACACCGTGAAATGAAGATATGACATCCGATTAGAATGAAATGTATGTACCTAATTTTCGTCTGTTCAGTCTTCAAAAACCAGTTATTGTTGAAAACTCTATAATAATTTTGCTGAAAAGGCATGCATTGAGTCCAAATTCGCCAAATCTGAATTCATTAAGCCCAAATCAAATGATGGGTTAGCTCAAAAAAAACTATAGACCCAGAGACAAAGGCTATGTTTGACAATCAGCTGTTAGCTGATTGCATTAGCTGTTTGATTTAGCTGATTGCATTAGCTATTTGTGAAAAAAGTGTGGTGAAATTAGTTGTTTCTAGCAAAGTTATTTGATAAAATTTCACTTATGCCCATTACTCAATTTCATTATTTTTCTAACAAAACAATTTTTCATTGGATATTTATTTTTCTTTTTGATATGAATTATGAATTAAGACTTATGTGACATATAAAATTACATTTATACTTTTTCCTAATTTTCGTACTTATTATCAAAATATCTTTTTAATGTTAAATGTTTTCTTTTTTTTATAGCAATTGAAATTATGTGACATAAAAAATATTTATATAACATGTAAGACTAACTAACATAAATTATTTGTTAAATTAAGAAAGCATTAAAATTAAAAGTTTTATCTTCAACATCATGACCATCCACAACTCTTGTCCCAAAAGAGAAAAAAATAAATTGAAAAATTCAAAGCGTAAGCATCCGACATTCGAGAATATCATTTGTGAATGACATTTAATGTAAATTTGTCCAAATTATAAGGTTAGTATGGTCATTATAATAGTAAATATCAAAAAGCTCTTTTAGGGTGTAAAAAGCTAATCAACTAAACACTCCAAAGAGCTTTTTTACCAGAGTCAAACAGTTAATATCCTAAAAAGCTCTTTTTGCACCCAAAAATCTCTTTACCAAACTTGGCCAAATTGATGAAGCAAAAGGCGCAAAACCCTAAATTTCAAGAAATCAAAAAATTGAAAAATTGAATTTATGTGCGTGCAATGAATCACCCTATAAGAAAAAAATGTGTTTGGATTTGGTTCAACTTGTAATCACATATAAAATAATGGATGGTGTAAATTTAGCAGCACTTTTACCTTAGGATCTATTGCAGGGAACACATAAAGTGCAACTTCGAGTTGTCAAGTATATCTTTTGTGGAAACATCAAAGCCACTGGAAAAATTTTTGACACAAGTATTCAACTAGTTCGTACTTGGTTAATTGGGTACTTATCATTCAAGCTTATGAATTTTATTTAGTTTTCATACCACCAATTATATTCTTTAATTATTTTTTTATTTTTTAGTCTGGTAGTATTTAGGTTTAAATTCTATTTGTCTTTCTAATCAAATAGGAGTGAGGTGAATCACCAGTGAGTGATATATTTTGTTGAGTTGAGCAAGTACGTATGGTAGTCTAAAGATTCTGCAAATTCGTCAGAAAAGTTTTTCAAACTGATCAGTGTTTAATAAACTGTGTATAGTTAGGAAAAAAGTATACAGTACGTATACACCGTATTGTAAAATGTTGGGGAAAACCCCTCCTCAAAAAAAAAAAGAAAAAAAGAAAGAAAAACTCAGCCTCACATGTAAGAAAATGATTTGCCCACACTGCCATGCATTATCTGAATTTAGATAGATTGTCTCACATAAAACACATGTTTATCGCAAGCTAAATTTGGGATGATTTAGGAAGTTCTGTTCCAGGGGTTGGGAATGATTAAGATTCTCTAGTGAACTGGATTGTTGCTCATCTTCCAAGGAAACCGGGCGATATTGGTAGTGATTGGGCCTTTAAATTTGTGATCACTATTTGGTGGGTTTGGTGCTGGAGAAATGCTCGTGTTTTTGAAGTGTGAGAGTGAAATTCCTTTTGATCATATAAATTTCTTTCAAGCTAGATGGAGGGAGGTACGAAAAGCATATCTATCAGGAGGCAAATTATGCGGCGGATTGACTTGTTAATGAAGGAGTTGCCCTTTCTAGTCCTGTTTACATTATTCGGTCCCCTCCCACTTCTTTCTCAAATTACGTATGAGGAGTTGAGGACTTTTCTGGTATTGCTCACCCCTGGATGATGAGGAGCTTTACTAATTCGAGGACTTAAGCTCTCTGCCCTCTCGATTGCACAAAAAAAAAACATAAAATACATGTTTATTATAGAGTAGCACACAATTATCTAGTCATTCAAATAAAATAATATTCAATCAAATGCGTAAATTAGACCAAAAAGAATTGAAACTATTTGGTATTAACTTCTAACCAAACCAAATTTATTTATCATATACTATATGCTCTAGTTATCGTACATAAATGGATCAACAATCCAAGACTATTATGCGATTTAGCATCTATAATACTGTCATGTTAATTGTGATGCATTAATTAAGTTTGACATGAACCCCCAATCATTGAGCCATGCATATGTCAAGTTTTCTTTGCTTCTCGTCCAGACTTGATCTCGATCTCCCTTATTAAATGTCAATTTAAATAGGAAAAATTAAAAAGCTAATAACTTGAATCAAAATTTTAAAAAGAAAGATCATATACATCTTGTTTGAATGATGATGGAACTATGTACATTGGCAGAAATTTGTGAATATAAACTATGATTACATGAAGGAATGAACGCGAAAGTGCATATGTTCGACAGTTTGACTCTTGCTTGATTGTCACCCCAGCTACGTTAACTCGCTCTACAACTCAATCACGTAACTCAGCCTCTATGAATAAAACCTGGGCAGTGAGTTACTCCTCCACAAATGTAAAGCTTAATTCCGTGTCAACCCAACTCGATCAGTATTACACCCACTAATCTCAACTCGATCAGTACTACACCAACTCAACTCGGGGGCGACGCGGCAGCGACTCGGCGGCAGATTGGGAGAGCGGGTTACGACTCGGAGCACTTCCTCGAACTCGGACTCATCACAGGGGATGTGAATCGGACCATCGTTATCATCGAAGCTGTACTGCTTTGCGGCTTTTTCCAGAAGCTTCGAGAAGGCCGGGTGGTTGAGGTGAGTCACCGGCACGATGAATCGCCGGCAATTACTTCCGAGGCGCACCGCCACATGTCCCGGCGGCACATCCGACGGCGCCGCTCCTCGTCGCGGCGGTAAAACGTTGAATTTCCCTCGTTTAAGGGTTGGCATTCCACTCATCTTTCCCGTAATGTGACCAAAATTTGACCGTGTGGATGAGAGAGAATTAGAGGTGATTAAGATCAAGATGAAGATGAAGAGATGGTGGGGGGGGGGGGCGGGGGGGTTTGCATGTATATAGTGCGTGGTTTAGGAAACTTAGGTAATAATTTATGTCATATCAATTCTCATATTCTATCTTATTTCGGCCCCAAAGAAGGAGAAAATAATCATTAAGACTGTGCGCATATTAATTGAAATTAGATTAGCTTAAATTAGAATGGAGCCTAAGTCCATGCATCCATTCTAATTTAAGCTAATCTAATTTCAATTAATGTGTGCGATATGATTGGCTGATAGCAATGTACACAGTTGATGATATTTAATTTTAATTTTAATTTTAATTTTTAGTTAAAAAATTGATTAAAGTTTTTTTGGGGGGAGGGGGAGGGGGGGTTGGACATAGAAGGTGCATAGGTCAACGTAAGTAGAATTTCAACCAAAGTCCATGTTATCATCAAATCTCAAGACTTTACCAATTATATAAGCTAACAACAACAATTAAATATATATATTATTATTTTACCAATAATAAAACAATACCAATTACCAAGGCAAAGACTTTTATTGCATTTTTTTCTTTTTGAACATATGATTTATATTTGATCAAATATTAATTTATCTATTATTAATGAGAATTATCATACAAAATTTCTCAATTAAAGAATAAAATCTCACAATTTAAAATAAAAAATATTTGCATATACAAATTTCATGCATTACATATGCCCTTAGTATTTTCTTGGAACTGGTCTATTTGCAGGTAGAGAACGCACAGATAAAGTTGATTATATTTGAATCTTATTAGAGCCTGTGAAAACATAATACACACTAAAAATTGTTGTTACATTTGTCCTTACTCAGTAATTATCAATAATTTTCGTTAACCGCTAAAATCGCAAACATTGGGGCCGAATCTGATTAGTCTCGAACGGCCCATGAAGCCCAAATTTCTTAGTGTCCCGGCCCTAAAAGTTGCAGAAGCAAGGAAACCAAATTAAGATACTAAAACGGCGTCGTGTCACTATGCATAATCGGGGTCTAGGGTTTCAGAAACCTCACCGCCGTATAAAACAAAGAAGCCAGCGATCCTCGTCTGCTCCAAGGGAGGGAGAGAGCAGCAGCAGAATCCAGAAACCCTAAAAATGGTGATTTTCATGTTCATACTCAATCTTAATTCGTTTTAATCTTTGTTCATTCTCTTTCTTGCTGGTTGTTTATGGCTTCTAATGCGATTTTCCTGCATTTTTGCTCGTATGTTCGAATTTTCAGGTGAAGTACTCCAGAGAGCCCGATAACCCTACCAAATGTATGGATTTCTTCGCTTATCTTCCTAAACTTATGCTTCCGATTTTTCACTTTTATTGTTTTGGGTGTGAGGATAAATGTGATCATTGCTAATCTGAATTTTCATTCTGTAGCTTGCAAGGCCAGGGGTTCGGATCTCAGAGTGCATTTCAAGGTACTTTTTTTCCTCTATTATGTTCATCATATTGTGTTCTTTTTGGATTAGCACAGCTTTCACGTTGATTTGTGGTTGGAGGCTAAGTTTTTGATGAATTTTTGAGGCAATATTGATGCATTAGTTAGTTAGCTTCGCACGCATCTATTATAAATTTATAATGGGTTGGCTTTGTAAATTGAGTTTGATTTAATACCTGATGAAAAAAGCAGGGATCTATTGCCTTTTTGTGGATAGGTCTCTCGTAAACTTCAGGGAAAGCGACTTTCATTGTTATTGGGTGAACCTTTGGAGTTTGCAATGATGGCAGGTTCAGTAAACAATGTTAAATTTATAATTTTATTTATACTCACAAGTAATATAAGTTCAGATTAGATCATATTCTCAATACGCAAATTGGCTCAAGCTGGTGTGAATTAATTTAGTGATGATATTTGCAATGATTTGGCATTAGCTCGTAGTTTTGGTCTATTGATGTGTATAAGATTATTGGTGTGAGCTTATTAAGTTCACTAGAATGGTAGTTGGTTGGTGAAAACACGAAACTTGTATTTGCACTCTTCATTAGGCTGAGGAAATTGATTGGCAATTTTTGGAGAAGTGTTTGTTTTTGAATCTGATGAATCCATCTGCTACTTATGAAAGTTTTCTCCCTTTATTTATTTGAAAGACCTGATGAAAAAAGCAGGGATGTATCTCATTTTTATGGATGGGTCTCTCGTAAACTTCAGGGAAATCAACTTTCATTGTTATTGGGTGAACCTCTTGATGTTTGAATGATGATAGGTTCAGTAAATGATGTTACATTCTGTCTTCTTAATACAATCTTCTATAAATGAGCAATAGTCATTCGTAAATATGGTGGTTTTCCAAGCGTTTAAGGGTATGTTCCCTATCATTTGTCATCTGCTACTATTACTGGTAAATTGCTTTCATTGATTAATTGATACAATGGGCCCTTAGGTTCACTATGGAGCTTGTTGCATGTTCTCTTGTTAACTATCGTGTATGGTTCTGTTAGCTGGATGTAGTCCCTTTTGAAGCCATTGGATTAGTTGGTCAGCTTTGTTAACAGTCTTTAATTTGAAAACCTGATGAAAAAAGCAGGAACTCGTTCCTTTTTGTGGACTGGTCTCTCGTAAACTTCAGGGATACCAAGTTTCATTGTTATTGGGTGAACCTCTTGAGGTTTCTATGATGTGAGGTTCAGTAAACAATGTTACATTTCTTCTCCTCTTTAGAACTTCATGATTATCGCATGTATATCATATCCATTCCCATTGTCTCTCTTACTAGTTTTAGCAGCATGGATAGTGCATTGTTTTCTTTCTATTAGTAGATTCTTGATTTCGTTTGGAAATAGCCTTGAGTAGTGTATATGCACACTGATATGTGTTATCTGAAGCACTATTTTCTCTTTCCCTCTGCAGAACACAAGGGAGACTGCATTTGCTATCAGGAAGTTGCCTCTGGCAAAGGCGAAGAGATATTTGGAGGATGTTCTTGCTCACAAGCAGGCTATTCCCTTCCGTCGCTTCTGTGGTGGTGTTGGAAGAACCGCTCAGGCGAAGAACAGGCACTCCAATGGTCAGGGACGCTGGCCTGTTAAGTCAGCAAAGTTCATCCTTGATCTGCTTAAGAATGCTGAGAGCAATGCCGAGGCATGTTATTACTCGTGATTGCGTTTTGTAATAAATAGTGGTTTGAGTATTTTGGTTGTACTAATTCTGTAATCCATATGCAGATGAAGGGTCTTGATGTGGATTCTCTCTACATCTCGCACATCCAAGTGAATCAGGCCCAAAAACAAAGGCGTCGTACTTACCGTGCTCATGGACGTATCAACCGTATGTATTTCCTCCCCATGTTTGTCGAGGATATCTGAAATCCAAACGTAGTCGACCTGACCATACTTTTGTTTGACAGCCTACATGTCTCACCCTTGCCACATTGAGTTGATTTTGTCTGAGAAGGAAGAATCGGTTAGGAAGGAGGTAATTTACCTTTGCCACCCTTGCCACCTGCATTGTGATAGCGGAGATGTTCTACTTGAAAATTTTTAGTGTGCTCTAGCACTGTCTTACGTGATCCATGTATTGTGTTTTGCAGCCTGAGACTCAGTTGGCCGCCAGCAAATCCAAGAAGTCACAGGCTTCTTGAAAGTGTGAAATTAGACAGTACCGGATCTTTCATGTTCATTTTGTTTTATTTTTCCTTTTGTAGACCAGGAATATCTGCAAAACTTTGTTGTGTCATTCATCAATGGGCAGATCAAAGAGCTATTTAGTGTTTATTGGAATTTTGACGCTTAGTTTTTGTCTCAATGTTGCACTGCCCTTGATTAGAACCATATTATGTTGCACCCGAAATATTTGGTTTTTTTTTCAAGTTAAAATTGTTGGCTGCCATCATCAACTTAACCGTTGTCTCCGTTACAGCTCGAGAACTAAAGTTATAGCAGAATTTATGTCTTGCTCTTCTGTTATGGTAGAGCATACAAACAAAGATACTGCAGTCTAAACAATTAGGTGATTCATGTTATTGGTGTATCGTTCTTCCTGTACTTGTTAGTTATAGCAGTATATCGTTTTGGCTGATATCTTCAGATTTTAGCTGAATAATATTTGCTAGTATAGTTAGGCCCTGTTCTATTTCGCGTTTTTTATAATTTAGTTAAGAGCTTACATCTCCTTACACCTCTTTACATCTCCTTACATCTTTATACATCTTTATACATCGTTTTACATCTTGTAGAATTTCTATAACATTCATTTATTGTAGTTACAGAAATATGTATATTTTTTTAATGATACTACCAATATACAAAATTTATAAATATCTTATGAACACAACATATACATAAACATAAAAATATAATATAACGATGTAAATTATATTTGAGTTTCGACATAAAATATATATTATTATAGATGACCATATATTTATTTATATTAAATATTATTTACTTAAAATAGGAATTTATTTGAAAAGTTGTATTCAATTTTGTTAAAAAAAATTATTTTTTTATTATACTTTGGTTATTCGATCAAATTAATGTTCATATAAAAAATTACCTCAAGTGGACAAAATTTTATTCACCAAATTTATGGGGATTAATATATTTTATTGCTGTGTAATTAACTTAATTAATTTTTTATTTTCAATAAGTATATTATTTTAATATTGTTATTTTTCATCTAAAATGTTCATTGCAAAACAAATTATACTATACAGCTCTTCTACAATTCAACAACTCCTTATATCTATCCTTACAGCTCTTTACAGCTTCTTACATCTCCTTACAGCTTCTTACATCTCCTTATAGCTCCTTACAGTTCCTTACATCTTCTTATATTTATCTATCTATTTAAAACGTAAAATAAAATAGCAGATCTTATAGACCTGTATTCTCAAGTCTTTTGAAGTGTATCAACAATCAAAATCCTTTTCAAAAAAAAAAAAAAAAACAATCAAAATCGTTGTTGCCTCAATCCAACCCTGACAACGCTCACAGAGATACGGCTTCCTCCAACTCCAAGTTGAGATTTGCTATGTACGATTGCAGTCACTAATCAGCTTACACTGTACAACTAGGTACCTGGAATTGTCCAAACACTAATGATTGAAATTCACATTCTTTTTGCAAGGCTCTCTCTGTTATTTCTAGATCTGGAAGGCTAACCTGAAATCCAAAATTTGAACTGAATTAGTCGACAAGTTGGACTAGACATCCGAAATAGCTAATTTGAAGTGGTCTTGAAATCAAAATTGATAAAGCAGTCTCCTAATTGAAATTGATGTGTACTTAGCTGATCTACTCAAAATACGTTTTTCTGCACTTTCTTTTTTCCTTCCCAAACAAACACATTGGACCAAAAATTGAGTGATGTGAAATCAAACCTAAATAAAAAGTGATCCAACCTAAAATCGAAACTAGGGCTGACAAAAAAACCCATACCCGTTTAAAACCCGCAAAACCTACCCCAATGGGTATGGGTATGGGTGGAGAAAATTGAAAAAAATGGGTATGGGCGGGTATTGCTAAAATGGGTATGGGTATGGGCGGGTATTGCTAAAATGGGTATGGGTATGGGTATAGCTCGTACCCGCCCCATACCCGTTTTATTAATACCCGCCTCGTACCCATCTCATACCCGCCCCATATAAAACACATAGCCGTTTGTTTAAAGTTCTAATTTGTTACTTGTAATTGAATATTTTGCTAGTTGCTTTGAGTTATATAATATTCCAAACTTCGGCAGAATATTTTGTTTCAAACTGTAATTATCAAGTGCTAATTTATTGTTTTGATTGGCAAATTTTTAGTTGTATTTGATGTGATATGATATGTCGTCGGAAGTTTAGTGTTAATGTGACATATTGAGTATTTGATATCGAATATGGGTACAAAATGGGTTTAATTCTTTTTTGTTTATATGTACCCGAATAAAACCCGCATACCCGCTATACTCAATGGGTATGAGCATGAGTATAACTTTACAATACCCGATGGGTATGAGTATGGATATGGGTATTAATTTTAAAAATGAGTATGGGTGAGGGTACGGCTAAACCCGCCCCGTATCCGCCCCATTGCCACCCCTAATCGAAACCGAACTAAGTTTGGTTGATTTCAGTTCGACCCATTTATTTACGGAATGTTCGTTTCAACGGTTGCAATGAGCGGTTAGCAGTTGGGAGAGTGGTTGTAATTAGCAACTAGCAGTTGCGAGCAGTGAGGTGGTTTTGAGCAGTCAGAAGCGGTTGTAAACAGTTGGGAGACAGTTGTATTTGTTTTTGTAATACAATGTGAGTTGTTGCGAGCGGGAGAAAGCAGTTAGAAGCGGGTGAGAGCAATTAGAAACAGTTGATATTAGAAGTTGGAAGCGGTTGAAAGCAATTGCGGTGGGACAAATACTGAAACTAACAGGCCCTTAAAAAGGCAAACCACAAACAAATGTTATCCGTACATGATAAGAAATAAATACATATACGATATTTCATATCATATTCTTGAAAATACAAACTTAAGCCCCATCTTGATGGAAGAGGAAGTGATGTTTGGGAATATGCACTTAATAATTTTCCCTTGCTAATAGGGGTAGTTTACACATTGTTTAGATTGAGATAGAGAGGAGGAAGAGAAGGGAATAAAGGTGATTTGTACCCACCATGTTTGGAAATGTTATAAAAAGGATGGAGGGGAAGGGGGATAATTATTGAAAATCTTTTCTTCCCCTCATTTCTCCCGTCATTTTGAAGATGAATAAAAATAAGATAAATGTGAAAAATTATGATGAAATATTTTCCTTAATTTCCTTTCAGTCTTTCGCATTTAATATTTTTAAATAAGAAAAATAAGTATTATCTAACCTTCATGCTGTTCCACTCTCTTCCTCTTCCTTCTATCCGAAGAGACTGTTATTATAAGTACAGTACATTTGCCACTGGTTTAAGCAAGTATGCCAACAGAAGCACGAACGAATTACGGCCTGGTTTGGTAAACAGCTGTTAGTTGTTTGTATTAGTTGTTAGCTGTTTGAATTAGCTGTTTTTAGAAAAAGTGTTTGGTAAAAATTAGCTGTTTTTAAACAATATGTTGGTAAAATTTCATTTATGCCCTTATTTATGAATTAGTTTTTAATGGAATGTGTGTAATTTTTTCAAATTTATGGATAATTATGTCATTTCTACAAAAAACTATTCTCAAAAGGCTAATGAGAATAACTTTTTCAAAAAGAGCTTTTTGGAGCCAAACAACTATTGCAAACAGCTCTTTATCAAACACTCTTTAGCTGTTTGACTTAGTCAAAACAGCCAAAATCCTCTCAAACAATTATTTTTTCTCAAAAAACTATTGTTACCAAACACCTCCTATGGTGAATTGCCCCCGTCTTTTCTGACGTGTCATTTCTCTCATCAACTCTTCCTTATGATTTTTTTTTTTGGTTGCAAAACTCTTCTTTATGATTATAAAACCGCACTATAAAACATCTCAAAACCAACTCGCTCCCTCCTTTTCTCTCTCACGGTCTCACCAACTCTTCCTCAGCCGCCGGACAGCTCCCAGATTTCGCTTCGTCGTCGGAAAACCTTCGCTCTCCGTCTCTCTCCTCGCCGTCTCTGGTAACTCTCTCTCTCTCTGTCTATGCAATTCACGCATAGTCGTATAGATCTCTACATCCATTCTTGTCGATGAAACTCAAAACCTAGGTTTTTTGCAATTCACTCAGATTCAAACGTTGGTTCCGTCGATTCAGATGGATTGGCAAGGGCAGAAGGTGGCGGAGCAGCTGTTGCAGATAATGCAGCTCGTATTCGCAGTTCTAGCATTGGCTACGGGTTACTTTATGGGTTCGTTTCAATTGATGGTTCTGATCTACGCCGCCGGCGTCGTTTTGACGGCTCTGATCATCGTTCCGAACTGGCCCTTCTTCAATCGCCACCCTCTCAAATGGCTCGAACCTTCCGAAGCCGATCGCCACCCCAAGCCTCAAATCGCCCCCAAGAAGAAGGCCACCAAGCAGAAATGAAGGTCCAGTTTGACGCCGGAGAAGTTAGGTCTTATCTGCACTCTCTGCTGAATTGTAGTTAGTTACCCTTTTGATATTGTGCTTCTGTTTCCTTTGACTGGATATCTGATGAAATTTTTAGCACTGTGGGGAGGTGTTTATAAGTGATTTTTATGAATTTTTCGTTCGCTTCAATTGGTTCTTTGCTTTTGATTGCTTGATGCCCTTCCCTTTTGTTTCATTTGTTGTTTTTGATCACATTGCTGCGAAAGAATGGTTCATTTTGATTGATGTTGCTGGTTGGGATTTTCATGGATGGACTGATATTAACATTGTTGAGTTATAGTGTGTTAGTAACCGACAATTCCATGGCTCCTTTTGATGGGAAGAAGCTCTGTGCATAGCAGTATTTCAATACCTCAGATGAATGAGATTTTTTTGGGGGGGGGTGGGGGGCAGGGGTGTTGTTCCTGTTCATGGCTGCTGACTGCCAGTAGGCCTTTGTTCCTCCAAATGTGGGAGTAGCCATTTTGAATGGCTCGAATTAAGATTTGATTGTATTCAAGCTTCTCCTTAGGGCTGGCAAAAAAACCCGTACCCGCCTAAAACCCGCAAAACCCGCCCCAGTGGGTATGGGTATGGGTGGCGAAAATTGAAAAAAAATGGGTATGGGACGGGTATTGCTAAAATGGGTATGGGTATGGGTATGGGTATAGCTCGTACCCGCCCCATACCCGTTTTATTAATACCCGCCTCGTACCCGTCTCATACATGTACCATATAAAACCCATACTCGTTTGTTTAATGTTCTAATTTGTTATTTGTAATTGAATATTTTACTAGTTGCTTTGAGTTGTATGATATTCCAAACTTCGGCATAATATTTTGTTTCAAACTGTAATTTTTAAGCGCTAATTTATTGTTTTGATTGGCAAATTTTTAGTTGTATTTGATGTGATATGATATATCGTCGGAAGCTTAGTGTTAATGTGACATATTGAGTATTTGATATCGAATATGGGTACAAAATGGGTTTAATTCTTTTTTGTCTATATGTACCCGAATAAAACCCGCATACCCGCTATACCCAGTGGGTATGGGTATGGGTATAACTTTACAATACCCGATGGATATGGGTATGGGTATGGGTATTAATTTTAAAAATGGGTATGGGTGAGGGTACGGCTAAACCCGCCCCGTATTCGCCGCATTACCACTACTGCTTCTCCTTGCAGCTATGTTGCCTATAGTTGAGTCTCAAAAGAGGTTTTCTGGTGTTTTCCCCTGTGAAACAATATTTTCCCACCAAAATTTGTTAGTGGCAGTGGGGATTTGCATTCATTTGGGATATATCCTGAAGAAGTTATCTTTGGCATTGTCTTGGGGCAAATCAATTCAGAGGTTCTATTGGAAATATTGTAACAGTACAGTGGTCTCATTATCAAGTTTGGTGCATTAGTTTGAAACTAGTATAGCTTATTGCAATGAAGAGAAGAATTCTGGTTTTTGTTGTGGGAACTGATCAGATTAGGTATCATTCTCTTGGGATTTCCAAAGTTTACAAGTGCTGTTTTCTGCTTATTAATTGGACAACTTCATTGAAGTTAATCGAGTACGCAGTTCTTGGATATGTATGTATTCTGAACCTTCTGGTAGCTGTTTTCATGTTTGTGTGAGGCTGTGAGGCTGGTTCACCTAGGTGTTGATATTAGAGTATCTCAGTTTGAAGAAGATCTGCACGCGATTCGATTTTTGATGTTTTGTAGGTTTAAAGTTAGCTTCTTTTAAGTTTGGGCTGTTTTTGGGTTGCTGGTGGATACTTCTGAGTCCTTTCTCTCCCAGCCCCTGCCATAAGTCTGGACTGCAACAATAAGGAATCTCCTTGCGTGGAGGGTGAGCGCTAAATGATGCGTTGAAGGTTATGGGTTTGGAACCCCAACTTTCTATGAAATATGAGTACTTGTCCGATGGTTTCTTGAGCAGAGACTGTTGCTTAGATTTTTGATATTGGACAGATGAGGTGAGTACTTCAGAGTTAATTTTCCAGCACCAGTATTGTTGGCCTTTGCCTGGTAAGCGAGCACTTCAATAGATTTGGCTTCAAGTACCCAAAGACCCATCTCGTGGATCCAATTATTCAGGTAGTAGTTGTTCTTCCACTTGCTTACCATCACGATCCTTCGATATTCATTCTGGACAACCAAGCTACAACGCCTAGCTAGCTTTAGAACTGTGGCTTGCTTGATCAAGGAATTTGATTCAAGGCGATAGATAATTCAGTAATGTATCTCTAGCAGCATATGCACCAGATGGGAGAGCATTAAGAAACAGTTCTCCCCAGTGTACTCCCAAGTGAAATATCGCTTGAACTTGAAATGTGCGACTATAGAGCGAAGAAAATGATGAAACAAGAATTCCTTCTCCCATAATCCAAGAAAATTGAGCTCGTGGCAACAGCTACAGAAAACTGAATTGAAACCACGTCATCATCTCTCCTGGTGCTGTGTTTTTCTTACAAAATTCACTATTTACAGGATAGGCGAAGGGCACAGGTTCTCTGAACCACTGAACCCCTCTTTCTCTGAAACCTGGAAGTCCTTGAAATTTCATATTAAAGTGAGTTGTCGTCAACATCTACATATCCACCCTTATTCACTCACTACAAGTCTACGAAGTTGTTATCCTATTGGTTTTCTTGATCCATTGCACTTATGATAGGATTATCCTCCAAGTACTCATCATCTTCATCCAGCTCTTCATACAACTCATATAATAGGGACTGGTTCAGTTTCTTGCGAGATAGCCTCCTGTGTTTCTTTGGCTCCAGTTTTGGCTCTGCTTGCACAACCCCCATATGACCCATCTTGGTCCTGCAAAACAATGAAGAGAGAGGAAGCTGACCTGAAGAATCATTTTGGAGTTGAAACTGCGTCTACTTAATGTAAAATGCGTACCTCACATCAGCTTCTCTCTTTGTGCCCATTGTCCTCAGCTGAAATTCCTCTCTGATCTTAATTTCGTCCACCAGTTGGAAGTAATATGGATATCTCTCCCAATCCGCGCCCACTAGGCACCCAGGTTCGCCAATGTGCAGACAATTGTTGAATGCACATCTCTTAGCCTCATTTTCTTTGAGTATTTTCCGGATCTAAATATGCAATAGATCACTAAATCATCTATGGTACGCAGCAAACATAGTTTTGGTGTATATCACAGAGAAGCATGTAGAATGAAAACTACCTCAGGGAATGTCTCTGCCAGAGAATGTTTTGTTACTTTCAATAGTCTAGGTTGATTAAATCCTGGAGTATCAGCCAAATATCCTCCGCCTGCCAATGGAAGCAAAGAGACATTCCGAGTTGTGTGTTTTCCTCGTCCACTTCTGGCTGACACTTCCCCGACCCGCTGCTCCTCAAACCATTTGCTGCCAGATATCTGGAAATCGGCAAAACAGGAGACCATGACACCTATTAGACCACAGAACGAGTAAATTTTGTTCTGTTTTTTTACCCCTTATTTCCTCAGGGAGGAGGCATAGGAAGTGCTAAATAGCAGGGTGAGGCATAAAGAAATTGATCATGGAATGCAGAGGTGAGAGATGAACCCACAGGATCAAACAAGGTACCCTCCTCCATTACAGGAGAATCATCGCTGTTTCTCAAAACATTGATAAGACTGGACTTCCCCACACCACTTGGACCCACAATCACAGTTGTCCTCTCTCTCAGGGTGAATACAAGGGAATCAAGCCCCTGTTTTGATTTGACACTGCAAAATATGGGAACATACCCCCACTGAAAGAGCCTAGTTTTCCATGCAGCCAGAACCTGCATATGCCATCAAAACTTGAGCAAAATGGATCACAATTAAAGCAGCTCAAGTGTCAAAGAGAAGGAAGAGCTCACCAAAAACCTCTCAACAATATGGGCTTGTTAATTGTGACACCTAAAGCACATCCGACTTACAAATTTACGATATATACATTATTAGATAAGTCTAGCTTACAATGAGGCCAACATAACAGTGAATAATAGATATGATTTCTTAAAACCTCAATCAGAACATCCACCTTCCTTTGCTGTCCAGAACTGGCCGATTTTTTCCTCTTTACTCCCTACCCAACCCCCCAACAAGCAATTGCATAAGCTGATCAAATAAATTTGCTGTTGTAAAACACATCCATTAACTACAAGAAGCATAAAAAACAAGACAATATTCCTACTTGGCATTCTCCATTATGGGTACTAAACTAAGCTAGAAGTATCTGACATGAGTGTGTGTCCAAGAGTGGAATTCGGCCATTATGCTCGAACTGTGAATGTTCTTAGTCTAACAATCTGACATGGTACTTCATACTCAGCCATAATGGAGAGTCACGCGGGATAGAGGACCATAAACTTACCAAAATCTTCAGTCTTCTATTGTAATCGTAATTCCTAAGTCCTAACAGCCTAAGCACATTGTCTCCATTTTCCATCACAACACCCAATTTTGGCACCTCAGAAAATTTTGGTGCAGCGATCACTCCATTTTGCTTTACAAGGCGCCGAGAAACCTCAATATTATCCCCTAATCACTCTTCATTTACTCTCACTAAACAGTTCTGCCATTGAATTCATTAACATGAGCGTTCTTTCAACCAACGAAATTTATTATCACATTGCATTCCATTGGAAATCAATTGCACGTTCGACTAATTCAGCAATAAATTCTAAGGAGAAAGTTGAAATTGAAGATCAAACCTCCTCATCGACGAGCTCGCATTTGTTCAAAGCAAGCGTAAGCGGAATTCCGGTGGACTCAGCCTCCACAAGGAACCTAGTGAGAGAGAATGGCTCGAGCTTAGGCTGATCCATGGAGAATAAAACCAAGAAATGATCAGCATTGGCGATCGGAGGGTCGAGAATCTCAGATTCCCTAGGGTACACGTTCTCTATCATACCCCGGCGATCCACCCAATCAATCGACCCTACCAACACCTTATCCCCCACCATAACCCTCCTCCTTATCTTCTTCAGCAGCGCCCTCACCACACAGAGCAGCTCCACTCCAGCTCTAGAACCTTCTAACGCCGACTCCTTCTCGGAGCTTCCAGCAGGTTCCGGAGCCGATTGGACGATGACTCGCATAAAATTGGCCTGGGCGGAGGCGACCATGCCGATGGCCTGATTAGGAGAGAGAATCTGAGGGAGTTGGTCGATGGAAGGAGATAGAGACGAGAGAGAGGAGAAGTGCTTCAGGGCTTCTCGGGCCTTGAGAGTGTTCCGATTCGGCCGAGGCTGGTTGTGGACCTTTCTGGAAGCATTGATGACCAGAGAGAATCGGCGGCGCAGAAGGAGGAAGGAGGCGGCGGTGGTGGCGGCGAGCTGCGGTGCCGCGGGGTGGCGGAGGAGAGAGAATGAGTTCACCGGCATATTTTGCTGATTTTGTCTGTTTCTCAAGTTGGCCGAATCAAATGCTGAATGCTGTTCGTACTTGAGCTTGAGTGCTCAGTTTACTCTAATCCATTTTTTCAGGTTGGGAATGCTCTGCAATTTCTAGCTGCTTCCACTGCTCTCTTGTAGTCTTGTGTATTTTTTGGGCCTTTTGATGGGTTGGGCTTTTTGTTTGCTTTAAGAAGTTTGGGCTTGATTGTATATTATATGTGATCTCAACTAACCTAGATGGCCCATAGAAGTTTGAACAAGTTCAGTGGATTTGTTTGTTTGTTTGTTTGTTTGAAAGAAACCTTTGGTGCACTTATTTATCATTGATCTTTTCTTAAATTAATTCAACTTAAATCAAACATGAGAAGTCCATTAACGAGATTAGGAGATAAGAATAAAGAGTATAAATGTACATGTGTTTTTTTTGCTGATTTTAGATGATTGGAAATTCTAATTTGAAAAAATTATTTATGAAAAATAGCATTCTTGAATGAGATTTATCTCACAAGCTTCTAGCAAGGCTGGATGTTGTTAGGATGGTCACTAAAAATTCTGAAGATGATTAATAAATATTCTGTAATAAAACTTGCATGTGACAATATTACACTGCAATGAATGAATCAATAGGCATCCTCAAACAAATTAAGGTCGTGTTTGGTAATAGTGTCTCGAGTAGCGTTTAGTGTTTTGATCAAGTTAATACACTAATACGTCAATTTTTCGTGTTCCGTAGCCTATTGTTTTGAATAACATTTCAAGTAGCTTTTATCGTTCGAAGTAGCATTTCTAAAAAGGTAACAATATTAGTTGTTGGCATTCAGAAGTAGCGTTTGATGTTTTTTGGCCAAAAAATATCATTTCGAAATTTTATATTTGGAATCTTTTTATGTCAATTTACATTAATCAGCTAATCCAACAGCTAAATTTACCGAACACATTTATTTCAATTACTTATCTAAAAAGTTATACACTAGCTAACAACTAAATTAGAAACACGATCAGCTACCTAAATAGTTAACCACTATCTGAACCGCTATCCACTATCTAAACAGCTAATTTTACCAAACAGGGTCGAAGTAATTGCAAACATTTCACCATATCATCTTGACAAGGTGAGTTCATACAAGATAAATTAATGTTAGAGAATATGATTCATTTTAATTTCAAATACCATTTTGATTCAACAAGGCAACTTGCGGTTAGGTCAAAACTGCTACAGTATCATATCTAAGTAATCTAAGTTGCATCACGATTAAATTAATACGGGTTGCCACTTTCTGCCTTTCGACGAAGGTTATGTATAATGTCCAATGGTACATGGGTTGACCAGTTTGAAGATAAGATTGAGAGCCAATTATGCTGGAATTGAGTCACCATCTCACACAATAAAAAGCAGCAATGGACCATAATCCACTTTATTATTTTCAGTACTAGTATAATTTGTTTATCGTATAATTAGTCACATACATGAAATAATTAATATATTTCATGCTCGTACATTGCATCACCCTAGCTAAGATTAGATGTACATTTCGCCTATATTTTTGCATTTTTTGTTTAAATTTCAAAGCATACGTGTCTTTGACGTCGAAGTAAAGGAAAGTAATTGGTATTTCATTTTTTGAAGGTAATTTTCTGTATTTTTCTTAAAAATAAGGATGTGAAAAAAAATGTCACAACCATTTGTCCCAAATTCCATCACATTATTGGGGGCCCAAAAATTATATATCCAACCATTGGATGTTAGTCATTTTGCAAGCTCCTTCCTGGCTCCTACTCTCCCAGCCACACAAAGTTAATTACATTGTATTTCAAGTGCTAGTTGAAACTATTGGTATCACAAATATCCACATCTTGATGGAAGATATCTATGTTGTTGAATGAGAATATCTTGGCTTCGATATGTAACTTGTGTTACTGGCGAAATTTGGGACAGCTTTTGAAAGTTCTGACAGTTGGAGACTGAGTGATTTGAATTTGGTGGATAAAAATTTTGTCTAAGCCTACGTGTAATACGTCATTCAACACTACCTTTTTTTTTAGCTCTTATCAGTACGGTAATTGGTTTGAATGCTTCTAGCAAGACTGAATGTTGTTAAGATGAACAGTAAAATTCGGAAGACAAACTAATAGAAGATCAACAATTGTAGCACCTAACTCATACCATAGAAACAGCTCCCCTGGTAGAAGACCAACAACACATCATAGTATGGAGCACTGACAGTAGTAAGCCATATTCAGTAGCACCAGCAATGAAGTTGCAGAACTCCCAGATTGATTCCATTGTATTAGCCGCTTGGAAAAAAGTGGCCCCTCATAAAGTTGAATTCATGGTATGGATGGCTCTTATAATCCAAATCAGTCTATTAGATGTTTTAGTTCTATCGATAAACTAGCTTGATATATTTTAGACACCACATTATTCTATTGCTTCAATTTGAAGCTCGATCACCCAAAAAAAAAAAGAAGTTACATTAAAATGAACCAATTTTGTAGAATATTAGATATAAAAAAGAGTAATTGTAAAATATTTATTTCAGCATGTCTTTTTGCCAAAATGGGTTCATACAAAATACATTACTCTTGAATAATATGATTCATTTTAATTTCAAATACCATTTTGATTCAACATGGCTACCTGACCTCTGGTTACTGGGTCAAAATTGCTGGAGTATCATATCATATTTAAGTTGGCATCAAACAATGAATACGGGCTGCCACTTTGTGCCTTTCGGTGAAGGTCATCTTGTCCAACGGAACACGGGTTGACCATCATCAGGGGTTTGAAGATAAGATTGAGAGCCAGTTATGCTGGAATTGAGTCACTGTCTCACGCACCAAAAAGTAGCAATGGAGCATAATTCATTAGTCTTGTTTTATAAATAGTTATTAACTGTTAGTTATTAATTATTTATATTAGTTATTAATTACTTATATTAGTTATTTGAATTGGCTGTTTGTAGAAAAATTATTCGATAAAATTAGCTATTTCTAACAAAATTATGAGACCAAAAACTAATTCTCAAAAAACCTAATTTAATTAGCTTTTTTAAAATTAACTTTTTGAATCCAAAAAACTATTCTAAAAAATTATTTTATCTAATACCTAAATTAACTTTTTGAATATATCAAATAGTTAATTTTAATTTAAAAAACTCTTTAAAAAATTATTTACCAAACAATCTGATTATTTTATGTACTAGTATAAATTTTTAATTGTATAATTAGTCACTTACATGGAATAATGAATATATTACATGCTTGTAGACTGCATCACCCTAGGTTAGATGTACACCTATATTCTTCCATCCTTTATCCAAGTTCCAAAGCACACGTGTCTTTGACTTCGAAATTATGGAAGTTAATTGATAATTCATTATTCAAAAGTAATTTTTTGTCCCGAATTCCTTCACATATATTGTGGGGCCAAAAAAATGATCCAACCATTGGACGTTCAGCCATTTTTGAAGCTTCTTCATGCCTCCAACTCTCGCAGCCACACAAAATTATTTCATGTGCTACTTGAAACTATTGCTATCACAAATGTACACATCTAGATATATAGAAGATATACATGTTGTTGAATGAGAATATTTAGCTTCAATGTGACTCCAACTTGTGTTATTGGCGAAATTTGGGACAAGTTCTAAAAACGATTTCCGTGGTACTAAATTTATTTGACCATAGTTTGTTCTTCTTTAAAAAATATGAAATGGAGGAAAAACATTCGTCATTTGAGTTTCTCTTTGAAATATGATTGGTTATCTCTTACTTGTAGGTTGTGCTCGATGATAGAGGAGAAAGAAAGGAAAAATCCAGAGTTAGAGAGAGAGGCGACGGGAGAGGACCATTGGATTACGGCTGTTAAGGTTGTAGCGCGTAGGGTTTAATAATATTGGAAAAAAATCATTTGCTTTTTTCTTTTTTTCTTTCTCTTTGAACAAACTCTCATTTTAACTTTCAACTTAGTTTTTACTTTTTTGGAATTTTTTCCTCTTAATTCTACACGATGCAAACATGCTCTTCTTTTAAGATAATATTTTTCTGTTATTCAAAATACCAACTTTCTTTTTTAAATCATTAGAATATCAACTTACTTACCGACCATAAAATTAATATAGCAATTATTTGACCGATCCTAATCATATTTTCTTATTGATTTCATTGGAAAAAAACACAAACAAACATCAATTAAAAAAGGTGGAGAAAAACACAGACAAGCATTTTAATACAAGAATGATGGTAACCATTGATAGCCTCATTTGACCAAATATTTTATCCAATCAACTCAACCCAATTGAAAACCAACCCTGATCAAAATTCGACTTCAATCCTTAACATTCAGCAGCCTGTCCTTTGCAAAAATATATATAGTCTTTCATTTTACAGAAAAAAATCCAGGAAAGACTTTGGAATATGGGATTGATCATATCATCAAATACATTGACTGACGCGTAGGTCCACCGTGTTAAGACATTTTATCCTTTTCTTCATCCCCGCCCCCTTCCTATTTTTGAGGGCTCATTATAAATTGAAATTCATGCCCCAGTTTCCTCCATCATCACACTCTCTCTCATATTCTCCTGCAACTGAGGCTGCATTCACCGGACTCTTCTCTCCGCCACCATTGCTTCCCATTTTCTTTTCTGTTTTTCCAGGTAATTATTCTTGCTTTACTCTGCCCTTCTTTCTCAATTATCCATTTTATTTTTCTTCCCCCCCCCCTTTTGCTTCATCTGTATGTAAGTTTACTTGGGTTATGTAAATCTTATCCTCACCCCCTGCCCTGGGCGGGATTTCAGGGTAATGATTTGTTTGTCTGGGGCTGTTCTTTTTTTGGTGGGGGGGGGGGGGGGCGGGTGGGGCGGTCAATGTAGTGTGTGGATGCTCCTTGCCATTGATTAGCAAGATTGAATCTTTCTGGGATAATTTGGCAGATGCCCATTTGATTCATGTCTGTTTTTTTGAATCAGATTTATTAATTGCTCTGGAATTGCTGTTTGTTTCATGGAAAATGCAAGTGTAACCGTTCAGCAGTTCTGCAATCTTGTTCTTTCTCTGTTCAATAAATCAAAATTGTAGTATCTTAATGTTAAATTCTGTAGTTTTCTGGGTACATCATTTAGCAATTATGGGGTTTTTCTAAAAAAAAATTGATTTTTTTTCCCGGGGCGGGGGGGGGGGGGGTGGGGTGTCTATGCTTCAGATCATATCAATCTTATTATATTGAGCTTGAGATATGTTATGTCCAGATTTTTCTTCATTTTAGAAGAATGAGGAAACCAGCCTCTCTTATCTAGGAAAGATCCTTTTTTCTTTTTTGGTTTTTTTATTTTCTCTCTTTTGTTTTTTTTGGGGGGGGGATTTCTTACGTGCTTCGAGACCATGTGCTCTCATTGTCCACGTATATTTGTCGTATATTAATTTTTAATGTATATTTGTTGACGTAATTTTTACGGGGTATGTAATCCCAAAAGTATGATATACATATTGGGGGGTGTTGATGTGGCCTGTGGGGAGATTTATCAAGCAGGGGTAGGTAGTTACTGGGTTGGTAAGAGAACTACTGGTGATGGTGAAGATTTATCTTTGAAATATCTACTTATTGCTCCTAATCTACTTATTAATGTTGTTAACTTGCCTAACATCTATGTTTTGTATAGTTTATTATCCTTGAAATGAAAAAACAAAATCATACTTTCAGTTTTAACTAATTCAGAAAATCATACTCAATCGTAAAATAATAAGGAAACATTCAAGAAAGAGATTGGACTATGAGGAAATTCTCAATGTTTAATTCATCCTGAAGAAGTCATTTGTTTGTTTGACTTACCACTCTGCACTTATGTGATTCTTCGCAGGTGTTCTTCATGAATAATGCAAGTCCCTGCAGGATAGATCTCGCATATGGTAGGTGACTGGGGCAGTGTGTGGGGGGAGAAACAGTTCAGCAACAACTGAAATTGATTCTGGCCTTGTTGGAACAGCGACGACAGATATTGAGCGTCAAACTTTTCAGATGGCCAATGGATTCGGTTCAACAGAACATAGAAAGTCTTCTGCATATAAGTCCCAGTTGATTTGTTCCGCCACTGATTTCGTTCATTGGTCTCGCGAAATTCCTATAGGTGATGGATTTCACGAGCTTTTCTAGTTGCTAACCATTTAATTCTTAAGTGAGTATTAGATTTTCTTGTCAAAACAAGAAGAAAAAGAAAAAGAAGTGAGTACTAGATTTTGAGAGTCCAATGCCAGGTCTTATTAGTGAAAGGAAAAGGACAAAAGAATCAAACATGTGCTTCACCATTTCGCCCCAACAAGACAGATCCTTTATTTCTAAAGGCTCTCCTCGGTCAAGATCTAAGGTTGCTAGTGACAATCACGTCCCCATTTTGCCGGGCCTTCCTGATGACGTGGCTGAGTTATGCCTCTCGCTCGTTCCTCGGACGAACTTTCCTGCAATGGCTGCGGTGTCTAAGCGATGGAGTTCATTCATTCAAAGTGAAGAGTTCATGACCATTCGAGAACAAGCTGGGATGCTCGAAGAATGGCTCTATATGTTGACTATGGATGATGCAGGGGAGAGCCGTTGGGAGGTGTTGGATTGCTTAGGTAATGAGCATCATGTTCTCCCGCCTATGCCTAGTGAACTCAAGGCTGGGTTTGGGGTGGTGGTCCTCCATGGAAAGCTGCTATTGCTGGGTGGCTGCATTGTCTCTGAAGCCGGTGCATCTGCCACATCCGATGTTTATCAATACGATTCCTGCCTCAATAGGTATGCCGCTTTTTCCTGCACCCCCCCTTTTTTTTTTTTGGTTTCCTGGTTGCTCCTGCTGTTATCTATGTTTGAGGGGTAGATTTTATGTTGGCAATTCTGCCTGAAACATGAGGTCTTGGAATAGAAATCTAGCCGCCTTAAGCAAATTGAATGTTTTCAATCTGATATAGTATTCCTTAGTTTTTGTGTGTTATGTGCTTATGGCTTGTGGTGAAATAAGCACACTGGCCATGTGGCCCATTTCTTACCAAGATTATTGACTTTCGTGTTTTCCATTGGAAAATCTTCGTAGGAAAATGAATCGTTAGTTGGAAATTTTGCACTGCAATTGATGATCTGCATTGCAACAGTCATTTCTTTGGCTTCTGCCTATTCTCATGGTCCTTCAATGTTATACTTTCAGCTGGAGCAAGCTCGCGAGCATGAATGTGGCTCGCTATCACTTTGCCTGCGCTGAAGTCAATGGCTTGGTCTATGCCATTGGGGGCTATGGTGAGGAAGGAGAGTCACTTTCCAGTGCTGAGGTCTACGATCCCGAGACCGACAAGTGGACTGTGATTGAGCCACTACGCCGTCCAAGGTGGGGTTGTTTTGCTTGTGGGTTCAAGGGCAAGCTCTATGTCATGGGGGGCAGATCAAGCTTCACCATTGGGAACTCCAAGTTTGTCGATGTCTATGACCCTATAAAGCAATCTTGGTGCGAGATGAAGAACGGGTGTGTCATGGTCATTGCCCACGCTGTGTTGGATAAGAAGCTGTACTGCATTGAGTGGAAGGATCAAAGAAAGTTATCCATATTCAACCCAGAGGCCAACTCATGGGAGATGGCCCCAGTTCCATTGACTGGGAGTCTGAGTATCGGGTTCCAGTTTGGGATCCTTGATGGGAAGCTCTTGCTCTTCTCGCTTAGGGAGGAGCCTGGATATCGTACATTGCTGTTTGATCCCGAGGCTCCCTCTGGGTCCAAGTGGAAGACCTCCAATATCAAGCCATCGGGTTCGTGCTTGTGCAGTGTAACCATCAAGGCATGAAGGAAAGGAAGATTGTCATTTGCTGTGTTGCTTAATTGCTTTCATGGGTGTGTTCTGGGTCCTAATTGTTGTAGCCTTTTGGGTTTCCCCTGATGCCTTTGTTGTTGTATTAACAGAATGGGGGTTCTTATGGTCATGTTTGGTTCACCCAAAGAAAGGATACATTGTACATATTTTAATATTTTCCCCAAGAGATCTCTATAAAAATACAAATGTTTTGTATAGCATTATTCACGTAACTGTATTCCAAATACTGAAATTATCTTCCAAAGAAGGCATGAAATTGCCATCGTGCATACACGGCCGCTATCCTAATTCATAGGACCAGACCCATTGACAATATATATATATATATATATATATATATCCGAGTGCAATATGTGTTTTAACTTTTATGATTTAAATCACTAATTTTTTAATAATTACAATCAATTATGAATCACTTACCCTAGATATTTAGTGGCTATGTCGACGGACGACGAACGAAATACACTAATTGAATCAACGTCATCTGCAAAACATATAAATATATGATACATCAAATTTTATGCATGTGAAAAAATTATTGATAAAAAAGTGATTTCACAAAATTTATAAGTTGTGACACACTTTCATTATTTAGTGATGCCATTCTTTTCAATTTAAAACATGACAATATAATTTTTAAGTCAAGACAATATATTTAAGAAGTATCTTGTAATAAAACATATATCATTTTGGATTTATAATCTTGCTAACACAAAAAATTATGAGAAAATCAACGCAGATTAGTTCAAGTGGTTTGACACTTATTTCTTTTAAGCAAAGTCTCGAGTTTAAGTCATGTGAATGGAGAAAATCTATGATAGAAGAACTCTACCCTTTTGTGAGTCAACAATAGCTTGACTTTGGTAAAATAAAGACATTAATACCCCAAAAAAAGTTTTATGAAAAAAGCGTGACACATGTTACAATGATGTAAGTTTGATAAATATCCAACTTTGACTCATAAGCTTACTCCAAATCCGGACAGGTTACAAGTATTGAAAACCATCATATAGTTCCATTTCAACAGAAGTCATTAGTTTATTTTTCAAAAATTTTAGGTTAAAAATGGGGATAATAAGTTCATCCACCAACACACGGCACATTAAGTTTGATAACAGTGTCCTGGGCCCAATAATAACTTGAACCCATATTGGAATGGATACATGAAACAACTAATGCGAAGTGGATTCGAAAATGATATGAACTAAATCGAATCGGACTATATCTAAACATTTTGTACGAAAGTTATTTTCTTTATAAGATAAACTTATTGGACTAATGGCTTGTTCTCTTCGTTTTATTTTATCTGAACTTAATCTGAACTATTCTGAACTCATTCTGAAATTATTTACTAAACTTATTATTTTGCACTGAACATATTTGAACTTATCCTGAATTTTCTAAACTAAATTTATTATGAACTGAACTTATCTGAATTTATTCTGTCTGAAAATAAATCAAAGAGAACATGCCTAAAAAATTAATAGACTTTAAGTAAACTCATACTACAAATAATCCGACCTAAATTAAAATCAAATTGAATCTTATTAACTCAATCTTAACTCGATCGAAACCGAATCCAATGACTTCTTCGCTAAGTCCAGCCTCATCGAAGCCTGAAGCCGCAGCCGAGCCTGAGCCCGAGCCCGAGCCCAAACGGCCACACCCCCCCCCCCAAGCCAAATTTCGAACAGCACTTTCCGCCACTGAAACCCTCCTCTCTCTGTCTCTCTCTCCCCCTGTCTCCCTCCCCCCCCCCTCCGTCGTTAAGAATGTTCGGAGCCTCCTCGTCGGCCTTTGGGACGCCGTCTGCCACGCCGGCGTTCGGCGCCTCAACTTCCTCTCTCTTTGGAACTCCGTCTTCGACTCCGGCGTTTGGAACTCCGTCTTCAACTCCGGCATTCGGAACTCCATCCCCAACTCCGGCGTTCGGTGCGTCGTCGGCATCTACACCGGCGTTCGGTACTCCATCAGCTCCTCTATTCGGATCTTCTTTCTTTGGGTCTTCTCCCTCTCCCTTCGGCCAGACTCAGCAGCCGCAGCAAACGACGCCGTTTCAGCAGCCGAGCACTGGGTTTGGGTTCCAGACGACGCCGTTTGGTACTCAACAACAACAGCAGCAAATGACGCCATTTGCTGGAGTTCAACAGTTGACCACTCAGATGGCTCCTGTTGCTCCTTTGCCTTTCTCCCTCGCTGAGCGCGACATTCAAGTATTTAATTGCTGCATTTCAGAAACCCTAATTTTCAGAGTTTATTGCTGCAATTACAACTTCATTTGTTTAATTTCGATTTCTATTGTATTTTGGCAATTTAGGCGATTGTTGATGCTTACAAGGATGAGCCTGGAAACCCCAAGTATGCATTTAAGGTCTGTCTTCTGATGTTACTCTGCTGTTTTCTTCTGTACCACTTACCATGGACTTGCTGTCCTTTGTAGTTAATTTTATTCCTTCAGTTCAAACATGTATTCTTGTTCTTGAGATCAGTGACTTGTTTATGGATTGGGAACTGTATTTACTTTTGTTGTGGCCTCCTGTTTTAGACCATGGATGTGAGTTTTATTGTTTTTTTTTTGGGTAAAAAAAATAAAAACAACAATGGTGCATATATTATTTTGAAGTGGCAATGAGAAATGTGTTTTGCTGCTGTTCCAGTATTTGCTATTTAGTGTGACGGATCCACAGCTCCGCGTCAAGCCAGCTGAAGTGTCAGATGTAAGTCTTCTTCTTGGCCAGGGCTTTGGGTTTGCGAGCGTTTATTGGTCAAAGTGATCATTAAGATTCTCAATTCTGGTTCGTAGATAATGTGGGCTGAGGCAATGGGAAAACTTGAAGGAATGGATAGTGCAAATCGTGAACGCTTGTGGCCTCAACTTGTAAAGGGTTTCAAGGATCTCTCACACCGTTTAAAGGTAGGCCTTTGTATTCTGTTTCAGCATGTTTAAGTATTTCCTTGAACAAGTTTAATGTGAGTACTGGCTTTATTGGCTCCATCTTCTAAACATGCAAGTGTGATTCTAACATTCCAAAAATGGAGATTATGGTCGTATGATGCACTCTAACATGTCAATGAGCATCCTAAAACATTTTAAGGGGCCAAGAGGACTGCATAATTACAGTTTGACAACCCTGGACTTTTTTCCAAAGTTGTGAAAATTGTGCAATATCCTTGATTTTGGGGCCTCCAGGGGGCGTAACCACTTCGCCTCCTAAGCATCTAAAGTCTTTCTACCCATCTCTTTGAACTATTCTAATGAACATAATGCCTTTTGTTGCCATTTTGTGGTTTTTGAATCGCAGTTCAAAATGGCAAAAGGGTAGTACTGTCATATGCAATGCACTCTAGAATTGTTTTGTGATGGGCTTCGGATAGTCTAAAACATTTTGGGTCTAGAGAAGCATGCAATCATGATTTGGCAACTTCTCTTCCATTATCCAATAATTGTGGAAAACTTATAATCAACTTTATTTCAGGGTCATGGGAGACTCTTTATCATTTTACATATGAAACCTTCTGGTACATTTTGAATATCCCCTAAGCGATTTCATGTGCATGGTAGCTCTATTGGTACCTATTCAATTGTCGGCGTTGTAAACTTGGAACTGTAATTCTGGAACCCAGGCATTAGGGGTGCTTTACAGTAGGCTCTAAATTGTCAGTAATGCCTTTACAACGCCCTGAACATTTTAATGTGCCAAATGGAGAACAGTCATAAGTTGACAACTCTTGACTTCTTTTTTTTCACAAAATTGCAAAAACTGTGCGTAGCAGCCTTCAGTTTTGGGTTCTGAGAGACTATTATCAATCTACGTCCTAAATGACGCTTTAAATATGCCCTGGAGTAATTTCAATGAACATGATGAGTTTGCTGGCACCATTTTGTGGATTTTGAAACATGGCGTTCTGGTAATACACAATGCACTTTGAACCATTTTGGATTGGTTCTAAAATAGCTTAAAACATTATAAGGGCTTGAGAGGATCATATAGTCAGGATTAGGAACTGATAAGCTTATGCGCAATCTAAAATGCTCAAGCCATATGTAACAGCCTTCCTTTTGGGCTGATGATAGGCTTCGCTACTATGCATTCGAGACTATTGTGGATGTTTTAGAATTTTCCTCTGAAAGGAGTGTAATGGCTTCATCTGAACTAACTTGTAGTGGTTTATAACACACTCTACACAACATAGAGTGAGCTTAGATTTACTGAAACTTTTTGAGTGGTTTAGTAGCTGCATTTAGTCCTCAAATTGCTAACCACTCAAATTGAACTAACTATTGTGGATGCTTGGACCCTTTTCCTCAAATTGTGAAAACCGTGCGTAATAACCTTCATTTTGAGGCTTTTGAAAGCTTCTAACCACTCTACCTTCAGAGCATCTTAGGATGATAATGTCCCAAAAATTTAGGTGACTCCAGTGCTTTATTCGGCATAATCTTATTGATTTTTGAAGCGTGATTCCTAATTGCTACAAAAGGTGCATTATAATGGCATACAATATCCGTAAGTTATTGAGAATGGACTAAAATACTGTGATGAATTATTGAAAATGGATTGAATACTGTTGACAATTTGAAGATTGTGTAGGAGCGCATAGTCACCATTTTGCATCTTGCGTAATTTTCAAGAAATCCTGAAATTAATATCTAATGGCCTCTGTTTTGGGGTTTTCTAGAGGCCATGGCCAGTTTACTTCAAACAACTCTTAGGATGTTCTATTTATCCGTCATACCAATTTCAATTGGCAAAATGGCTTTGTTTGTATTATGGTGCCATAAAACCAATTTCATGAGTTCGTAATGCCATAAAACCAGGTATTATGGTGCTGTAATATACGCTTAAACTATCAAGGATTGACCCAAAATAATAAGGGACATTTTTCTGAGTCACAGGAGACAATTACCCCTCCCCCCAAAGAACTCCCAAATATTGTGTATAATAGCCTCCATTTTGGGTGCCATGAGGCTTTTGTTACTGTAGCTCTGAAACTGATGAGGAGCTTTTATTACCCCGCAAAGCAATTCATATGAAAAGGGCAATGGTACGAAAAGGAATGAGAGATTCTCTGCTATTAGTAGGCTTCTATTGCTTACTTGTACATGGATGAGTTCTTATGTCTGGATATCTTCTGCCTCATGTATATCTCTTATTACGCACTTGCAGACTGTACTAAAGTTTAGAGCAGGAAAAAGAGTGTGCTTGGACTGGCTTCGGCTTGAATTTTTGGTTATCAAGCTGGTCGAAATTTTTCATCAGTTTGTGTGAAGTGGTTTAGTAGTTGGTATGTTTGGGATAATGGATTACATGTGACTCATTAGAAGAGTTTAAATGGATAATTATGCCAGCGGGGTAAACTTGTAGATCCTTGATATGGCTGCCTTTATTCTGAAGTGCTTGTTTGTTTTTAGAGGAAGCTTTCTGTGGGGGAGAGTGCTGTCTGGTATTGTTAGTACCACAATTGAAATCTTAAGCTGCAAAGTTTTATTTAAATGTCAAGGAATTTCCTTCTTGGTTTTCTAACTGCTTCAGATTTTATGATAGGCTGACTTCATTGATTGTTTTGCCTATGCTTCTGCAGCTTCAAGACGAAGTCATTGTTTCGGATGCTGAGAGATTGCAAATGACCCAAAGCAATGTGAAGATGGTACTGCTCCTCTGAGTTCACAAGCTTATGTATGTATCCCATTCATTCATTACGAAATGCTTGACTTGGATGTTATTGTACTTACGCAGCTTCAAAGACATTTCCAAGCTGACACTCTGCCTCGCATTGAAAGACTGAGGCAGAAGGAGCAAGGTCTCCAAAGACGTTTTTTAAGGGTAAGGCTTATGTTTTGCTGTGGTACTGAAGTGTTCATATGATCTATTTGTTTATTTCCTAATTTTTCCTATAACTGCCTTTTATGGGTTTTTGGTGCATGTGCGCGCGTGCATGCCTCTTTTATCTGTGTGCTACACATCCCTGTTGTATGCTGCCTACAGTGTGAAGCCTCCGCCTCCTTTCGTGGCATTGATTTTTTGATGTCTTCGATTAACTAAGAACCAAATTCCTAGATTGCATCGTTAAAAAATTCAAGCCATCCCGTACGAGCAAGATTCTCGGGTAACCTCTTGGATTGCAGGGATAACGCTGCAAACATCAACCCCCCCCCCCCCCAAAAACAAAAAGAAAAGAAACGAAATAACAACAAAAGAAAATAAAATTCCCTGTCCTACCCTAGAACCTCAAGAGAGGTGCTGGGGGGAGGGCATTGCATGTTATTTCTTTTTAGCAAGCATCCCCGTGCAGAAGGCTGTTCTTGGTGCTGATATTCTTGTCTGCTCATGTTAGATGATGAGAATTGTAGAGGCTTTAGAGGGAAAAGGTTGCCGGTTGCCCCTAACGAAAGGAGAAGTGGAGTTAGCTGAGAAGTTGGCTGCTATCATCAGACAGGTTTGTGAGTCACTGGTTGTTCCCCCGTGTTTTTTCTCAGGTGGCCTTTTCTGATATCACTACTTTCTGCAGCTCAAGGGGTCTGGAGCAGATCTTTCAAGGAGAGTCCAAAACCTACTGACGGTTGCTCGTGTTCAGGCAAATGCCTACAGTGGTAGCTTCTCCGTTTATCTCCCAGGTTCAACTAAAATACATGAGCAAAGCCTTGCCGACATGCAGGAGGTAAGATTGCTGGGGTTCTTAGTTCATAGTTTCTGTAGGTTTCATTGCACATTTGTCCCAAAATAAAATATTCTGTCTCTTTTTTCCTTTTTTTCTTTCGGAGTCCTGTACCAGCCTATTTACTAATAATTTGTTTAAAAAACTGAATATGAAACACTGGGCATAATGATGTTCTGTTTCATTTTCAAGAGAGGAAAATTTTCATGGTTGAGAATTGAGATTGTATCTCACTCTTTTTTGAATTCCTAATTTGCGAGCTTGGTTACTATGCAGCAGCTCACAGCAGAGTTCAGCTTGTAATTGACCTTTAACCTTCGCCTCCTGAAGTCCTGTACTCAGTAGTTTGTCCATTGTCAGGTTTTACAGCAGGAGACGGAGGCCATAGCAAGACTTGGCAATGTGTTGAAGAGAGACATTCGGGACATGGAGATTATAATGTCTGAAGATACTGAAATGACTGAAGATGGTAGTTGAAAGAGCGAGCCTGACTGAGATTGATAGCTGTTCTGACAGACACCACAATTTTTCGGTCCTGATATAATCTCTGCAACTTGGATGCGAAGGAGGTAATCTCTGTGGCCAACTGAAGTATAGGCATAATAGAGTGTTGAAATGGTTCCCTCCCAAGAAAGCAACTCCCAGAAACAAAGGTTACAAGGTACAGGAAACAACCGATTACATTTGTGTACCTATTTCGAAATGCATCATCTACATCTAAATTGCAGGTTTTGCTGCTTGTATTCTCTAACTTATTAACTATTTTTTCTATCAAAAACATCTTCCCTTCGGTGGGACCTTTCATTCTATTTTATTTAAAAATATAATAGCAATAAAGAAAAATAAAAACCTCAACCAATGATATCTTAGCAATAGGTAAGATTAAGGTCCTAAGCGTATATATTAGGTTCCATGTTTGATTATTTTTTTTCTCCATTGTATTGTACTTGTATTACGTTACCTTTGTGGCTCCTATGGATTAAAAAAAAATAAAAACTTTAAGCAGAAAAACAATTCAGCCAATTTGTCCGCCAGGGAAAAAAAAAAACAAAGAAAGAAAGACCCAAATAGTACTGTAATTACGGTACATCTCTGTAATTATACGCGTAATGGTGGAGGTTAATTAAATTGATGCTGCTCCTTCCGGTTGAGAGAAGCCAGTATCACATTTCTGGCTCGTCGATTTAAGATTTGTCAGTCGAGTACTACATTATAAAATAGATTAGGGGCGAAAAACAGATGGATGATAAAAAATGTCTCATCAGAGATCAGTCCTCTTACAACAATTCATAAAAACATCGTAGCTCACATTTAGCTCTACTTAATCCCAAATTTCCATTCTTAAAATTTGAATGTTCATAACAGTGAAATGCAATAGTGTTTCGGTTTAGAGTTTTTAAGGTGGCAAAGAGCGGGTTTATGAGATGAAGAATGACCTGGACCATTCTTCCTTCCTGCACAACTCCTAGATCGTAGATCCAATGAACACCTCTCAAACGCTCATGTCAATTTTCAGAATAGGAAAGCAAAAAGGTTGCTAAGGAAAGGAAGAACAAAGATCTCACCCTTCAAGGAAAGATCCGATCTTTTCACCGAAAAGGAAAACTCTGACGTATATTCATAAACAGGCCATAAAATTAAAACATAGGTGAGTATTTATAGGAGACAATAGCCAAGCGGTAAAAGGGTAATTTCGAAAGTTTTTCAGGCTTGGACTGAAGATTGACGAGGTTCTTCGTCTTTCTGCGGCCCATAAAGTTTTGGGCCTCCTACCCCCATACTATGTGCCGAGCCGGTCCGCTCATTGATGGCCCAGCGGTGCGGCCCACAGGGGTGTACCCAAATCAAAAGGAAATCAATGCCAGTAAATAGAAACCATAATTCACTTTAGCTAAACTCATACTGCAAAGCCACCGAAGAAAAACAATCCCATCATAATGTTGACAACTTCATACAGCAAAACTAGCTACCAAATTCAATTGTAAACACTAAAAACATAGTATAACTTCTCATAAAAAACCAAAATCCTTATTGCACTAAAACTAGTGCAAAATTCTCCTTATTGCACTACCAAATTCTCTTCCGTGAAAAAACTTACTACAAAAAATTTCACTAATAACGCCTGTAGCATCGCCACATAGCCAAATTATGCAAGAGAAATGTGCAGTTGTTGTTCACTGGAATCATAGGTAAGGAGCAATTTCGAACCTTCAGAGAGACCTCTATGCTCTGCATAATGATACCAAACCCCCATACCCAACCTGCATTCTCCGCGGCTCACCACTAACAGCATTGAGGCTTGGAACTCGGTCTGGATATCCCGAACCCACAACGAAATTGATTGTTGATTGTTAAACTGGTCCTTCAGGTTCTGAGGCAGGCATGGGTAAATTTTGGATGTAAATTCATCCTTACCAAATTTCAAACGGCATTGTGGTTTGTCTTTTTTTACCCTGCCTGCTTTCTTGTCCAATGTTACCCTTATTACACTCATGATGATGACTGGGTTTGGGTCACAATATTACCTCCCAAGGAGTAATTTTCCACTTAATTAGGTTGGGTTGGGTTGGGTTGGGTTGGATGTATGCTGCTACTTGCTCAGTATTTATATGAGATGGTGTGGAGATTTGTAAGGAAAGTGTGTAATGAGATTTTTAAAGGTTTGCAATGTTAGGAAAGTGTGAGATTTTAGCATATGATTTACTGCACATTTTGGTAACATAATTTAATTAGAAAATGTCGTCACATATCTTTTGTAAGCTAGTTGAAGGATTTCTTTACCCGAAAAAATGGTCCTGTAAAAATATATTCCCTTTGTTCTTTTATTCTGTTAACTATTTTGTACAAGTAAAATATATTCCTTTAACTTTTCTAGTAGTAGTAGTAGTAGTAATAATGATTGTGGAGAGAATTTGGCAAAAATATATAACCTAAAATTTAATAACAGTTTCATTGTGACACCCTCCCCTCCCCCCAAAAAAAGAAAAAGGAAAAAAAAGACGAGCTTTTAAGGCCGTGTTTGGCAACAACGTTTTGAGTAGCGTTTATCATTTTGACCAAATTAATATACTAACAAGTCAATTTTTTAGCATTTAATAACACAGTAATTGACTAGTATTTTCAGTATCGTTTAGCATTTCAAGTTGTGTTTTTGAAAAGTTAATAATATTGGCGTTTGACATTTAAAAATAGGGTTTCATATTTTTGAGCCAAAACATACCTTGTGAAAAGCTTATCTTTGGAAACTATTTATATGCTTTTATGTCAATTTATACAAATTAGCTAACCCAATAACTAAATTTATTGCGCACATTTGCTTCAAAGGCACATCTAAACACCTATCCGCGATATCCACTACTAAATAATTATTCGCTACTTGAATATTTATCTGCTACTTAAACAACTAATTTCACCAAAGGAGGCCTTAACATAAGAAATCTGAGTGCTAATGACACATCCATTTTTGTATGCCTCTTATTATTATTTTATTTTATTTTTTGGGGCGCGGACTACAATCAACTTGACTCTATTGTACTCAGCATAAACTTTTTTATCATAGTTAATCAGGCATAAACTTGGTTTTTATCATGATAGATCTCAAGTCTTTAATCATGACGAATCATTTGCTAGAGAAATTCATACTTTGTATGAAATTATGAAACCAGTAATTTGATTAAGTATTTTTTTTAAAACAGGGATAAACAGGAAACTGTGGAAAGCTTAGACACCTCTTCTTGTAAAAGTGCATCTAACTACATCAGCAAAAATGGAACGAAGCACCGGTTAGAAACATAGACTAGACAAAAAGGAATCAGTACAGGAATGCTCAAATTTGAAGAGCCAATTTGTCATCATGTTTGCTTCTCTAAACACCTGATTTGTATGTTAATATCCTTCCATATGAGAATATCCCTAATGAAACTTTGGATATGCAAGGAGTCTTAACTTTCCCTTGCAATGTCATTCTTGAACTGATGTAACCACATTCACTAGAGACTAGTAGCCATTCAATTTGTTCATCCTGGTCTATAATGTTCCTATATATCAAAAGTTTGAAGTTCTGTTAATTTGTTATTCTCTTTGTGCACAATGTCTTTCCTGAGGCTTTGGCCTAATGTTGAGAGTTGTATAGTGGTGTAGTTCAAGATTTGACTTCTATCATGATTTCATGAATACGAAGAGTTGAAATGAGTTGAGCCAACTTTTTAGACTTGTGAGCTAGCTTAGCAAGAGAGTCGAGCTCAACTCAAGAAGGCACGAGTCTGCCGATAAGAGACCATGACCCCTCATTGACAACTTCTATTTCAATTTACCGCTCTATTACAACTAGAAGTAAATTGAGCTGAGCTTGCTAAGCTAGCTCACAAGTCTAAAAAGCTGGCTCAACGCATTTCAACTCTTCATATTCATGAATCATGATGAAAGTCAAATCTTGAACTACACCACTATGCAACTCTCAGCATTAGGAAAGACATTGTGCACAAAGAAAATAACAAATTAACAAAACTTCAATTTTTTGATGTATAGGAACATTATATACTGGTGGATGAACAAATTGAACACCTACAAACTCTCTAGTGAATGTAGTTAAATCAATACGAGAAAACAAATCTAATGATCACTAGCAATTACACTGGGGTTCCCCGATTTGAAAAATGGGATCTTTGGTGATCACACAAGAGCAGTAGTACAAAATCCTCCACAGCCATGGTATTTGCAGACACCAGCATTCTGAATCAGAAAGAAGCTTGATAAAAAAAAAAAAAAATTGCACCAGAAATGAACTATGTTTCTCTTAGAAAAAAATTATCGACACACCCATCGTGAAGCATCCTGCAGCCACCCATGGACTCAACCTTTCACCTGATCCATAAAAACAGGCACGCAAGTATCAGCATTATGCTTCATCACTCCCTCCCCAGAACGGCTTCTTTAAAGCACATCAATAGGGAACCCTTTCGATCTGTAGAACAAGATAAATTTTAACAAAGAGACCTCTGCCTTTACATGTTTTCACCGATGTGGTAAAATCACAAGTTGCCATAAATGTGGACAGCTCTCCTATGAGTCAATACCAAGCCCAAACTAGACTTTGCAACCTTCCCGCGGGGGGGGGGGGGGGTCATGTAACCTAATCATTGTTGCACATGATAATGAACCCCCCAGCCTCAGGGTTAAAGGAAGGCTGAGCAGCCCATCACTCTTGTCAAAAGTACAAGAAATGTACAAGCTATGTTACCAACAATTCTTTTATTTAAAATTAATCAATAATTAATTAAAGTTGATAGGTGCATGATGATTCAGAGTGGAAGAAGTATATGAGAATTCGATCAACTGCAGTGAGTTAAGCCGGACTGCTGAAGCTATGTTAAGGTCACCACATTGACACACCTGATTTAGAGTTGTATCTGTCAGTCTGTCACCACTGTTAACTGAGAACAATCTACCTTACTCATGTAATACTGGAAAAGAATACACCAAGATTTCCAGAGATGACACTATCATTAACAACTAAATCATCCTGAATCAGTTATTAATAAATTATATTGAGCTTACCAATTCTTGCAGCCTTCCAAAAGAATCCTCGGAACCTGACATAAGACAGCAAACTATATGAGGAGCGAACATCATACCACACCAACAATAACAAACTAGAAGTGGAGATGATAATATTCAAACATACTTTTTTTCCCCCTTTTTTTTGGGAGGGGGCAGGAAAGGTAGAATCACAATGACCCTCATAACTCAAGTCTCAAACAGTAAGTTGAATCTACTGCTAACTGTACGACAACAAGAACTACAAGCAAGGGGTGTACCAACTAGTGACTCTCCTTTTCCTCCTCTTTTTTTTTTTTTGAAAAAAGTGGGGCGAGACTCCCTTGTTCATACACTATTTCCTGCAGAAAGGATGGCCTAAACCCTGCCCTCTCATGATAATCCCCCACATCACGACAAATAACTCATAAACTCCCATCAAGTCACCGTTAACCGCCTTGGCATTATCGTATATCATAGTACCGAGAGATCTGAACCCTAAGGCATCAAGCTCCTGCTCCTTTTGCCCTTCCTCAGTCCCCAACAATGTCCAAGTGGAAAGTCTATACAAGCCCCTGAGAAGCCTCCATCATGCCAAATCATAATGCTTTAAGTCATGAACATAGGAGGCCCTGGGCAAATTCGGCGGATACCAAACCATTATCCACATAACCCTTCCCAACTAAGATCTAGATCCTTGAGGTTGGGCAATGCGTCTCAAATAGCCTTTGGGCACCCTATAACAGTGAACAACCACAGACCCACCAAGTGCAAAGAAAATTAGGGTCCATTGACACAATGCAAATGATGTAACAATTCAGACTTCTTTGTGAAGACCAAATTCCCAGAGAATGTCGAAGTTTCAGAATATAGCTATCACATTGCACATGATTGGTTCAGTAATACAACAACACAAGAATTCCAATCATATTCAATAATCAGAACAGACCATGGCAAGCTTTTCAACAGCTGGGGTCTAAGCTGAGGCAAGACAACTGTGCTATCTGATCCAAACATCTCCTAGGCTTTAGATTTTTCTCCCTTTGGCCCTCCCCAGCCCCAAGAGACTCCCAGTGAAATATCCAAATACGGCCACAAGAATGACTCATCATGCTCAACCTAAGGGTAGAAGCCATAACTACAGGGATTCGAGCAAAGGTGGATGACAATGAACCCTCTTGACACATAAGTAGTCATCATATAAGTTACATTTCTTACAACCAAACCAAAACCTTCTGTCTTGCCACTGTAATCACTCTTCGCTATTCATAACAGGTTAAATTTTTGAAGTTTCTAACCAGTAACAAAGGTTTTACTAGACTTGAGGTCTCCTATCTTTTATGCTTTACAAATCCACTATTAATACTTTGTATAACTACAAGGGAATTTCACAGAAGTTAGAGCGGAACAATCAGCAGCTTGTAACATCAAATGTATTTATAACATTTAGGGCCCTCACATTTGAACAAAACAGCAAGCTGCTCGGTGCAAAACTTAAGAATCATAATAGCAAACAAAAAACCAGCATCCATATGTACTATTCAAATGACAAGGGATAAATCACAGAGATAAATAAGGATACCCAGTTCTCTGTTCAAGGATGGCAGGGAAATGCATCTTGACATAAGTGCAGGTACATATGGCTAACAGCACCACCGTCAAAAATGAATGAAAATTGAACAATGCCGACTGCAATTTTTCACAAATTTTTCAATCAAAAACTCACCAATCAAAGAGGGCAGAAAATTCGCACATTCACAAAACAACCCCTCCCCCCCCCCCCAAAAAGATGGAAGCTGAAATTGTGCATTTACCATGATTTTGTTCCTCCTTTCCGTCTCTGAATCTCGTTCTAGATCTTTCAAGGAACAAATGGAGAATAAACAGCAAGATACAAAGATTGCTTAAAGCAGCAGCTAGTTGGAACCCTAATCAACAACCCGAAATTCAAATAAAATTGCATTTCATTCAAACTGATTATTTATGCAGGATGTAAATGAGTGAAAGAAACAGAAAGATAGGGGGAAGGGCTACCGAAGACGAGGTCAGAGGAGAGAGAAATACGATCGGCGACGAGCAAAACGGTCAAAAACGACTGGATCTCCGGTCACCTTCAAGGCGAGCGACCTTTCCTTTCTCTCTCTCTCTCTGTGTTTTTTTTTTTTACTTCAACATTTAAAAAACCATTTTATTTCTTTTTTTTTATTAGAGCAAATTTAATGCGTATATATAGGGATTGAAAGAAATTGAGGCCTTATTCTTTTCTGCAATCGGAAGAATTTAGTTTACAGCGTATAATTTTCTACAGTTTCTTACATTTTCTTACATCTTCTAACATTTTTTATAACTCTTTCTATCTTCTTATATCTTCTTACATCTTCTAAATATCTTTATATATTTTTTTTATAACATTCAACTTATTATTTATTTTTTTCTTATATTCATAGAAATATGTATATATTTTGTTATATACTACCAATCTCAAAAATCTTACAACTTTTTTATGAATATAATATTTGTATAAACATAAAAATATAACTTAACGATGTGAATTAATGTTTGAGCTTCGACGTTCTCTATATATGTCATTATAGAGAAAATAAATCAACATGTTTTAAAATTATAACATAAAGATTGTATTTATGTTTGAGTTTCGACGTAAATCATGCATGAAAATAGTCAAACCATAAGTGATGAAAGAATTTCAACTATTTCATCCATAAGCGTATCTATTACAACTTGATTGTTATCATCGTACAATTGAACATTAGGTTGAATTTAAATTTCAAAATGTTTAATTCAAAATTTTTAGGGTTCTATTCAATTTTGTTGAGAAAAATTATTTTTTTTAAGTTTACTTATAGGCATGTGAAACTAATGTTAATACCAAAAGTCACTTCAAGTGTGGAACATAGTTGGTTCTATATATTTGTCAGCTTGAATTTATTTTATTGATATTTAATTGACTTGTTCAAAAATTTATTATCATTAGTTATGTTATTTCAATATTATTTTTATTATCCAAAATGATAATGGTAGAAAAATAATTTTTTTCTGTAGTGTTAAAATATAATTTGTTTAGTGATATAAAATTTATTTTATAAGTACCAGTGATACATATAATTTATTTTCATCAAATAATTTTCTTTCATAATTCATACATTAAAGACCAACAATTATACATATATATATATATATATATATATAAATTATACTATACAATATTTTAATAATTCAACAACTCATTACATTTATCCTTACAACTTCTTACAACTCTTTACATTTTATTAGAGTTTCTTACAGTTCCTTACATTTTCTTACAGCTTACAGTTACATCTTATCACCAAAAAAAAACAGGCTTTGAGTCATCATCTTCTTGTGGAATCCATACCGCACTATTTTCAATGTAGATCAGTTACAAAACACTTAAGAGTTATATTATTATACTTGTAAGATATTTATTTGCATTGTACGAGTGTTTGCAGATGTTAGTATAGACTATTTATATTTTGATCTCATTAGCTTCTCAAATCATACGAAAGCAAGAATTATACTGAAAAATTAAAATACTGCAAAATGAAAATATTGTTGTTGCAAGATGTTTATTTGCAAAGTTCTACAACTGGACCTCTTTTGAGGGAGGGGTGCGGAGGAGAGGCTCATGCCCTGAAATAATTAGGTTTTATTACATATAATAATCAAAAAGGCCAAGCTGTCCGTACATTGATATTTGCTCATGCATCTGTCGTTTGATTTTTTTTTTTCCCTGTAGTAATGTGAGATAGTTACTTCTCAATCCTCCAATGTTATGTGTTCTTCGCATCGCTGAACTATTGACTCGTGCTCCTTATTGGTCGTCATTTGACTTTTCATATCCACTGCAACCGACGAGTCCATTTACACCTATAGCTTAACAATATTCAGGTTTCTAGCAATTTTGAGATCGAGGAGAACCGCTCTCAATTTAACTGTGATGCATAATTATAGATACCATAATTTCCGTGAAGCCATTAATTCATTCCCCTTTGTATCCTCTCCACCTCCTGTCAGGCTACGATTTCCTTTGACTACCCTGTCGGTACTCAATAAAGCCTGCGATGGTGGTAGTAATTGTCAAGATAACAACTCCTCCGCCCTCACAACTTCTTTACCCTCCCTCCAAACTTCGTCAACAAGGCCTTAAGGGTTTCTTCAAATTCAGCATAGTGAAAACTTATCTTGTCTTCAGGGTTTATGTGAGCCTGTCAAAGCATCGCACATTCTATCACTTCCATAACCACCTCAGTATAAATTTATTCAATATTTAAAGTAATTACTCACATATGATCTAATTGTTAAGTCGAAAATCATGCACCATTTTTGTAATTATTTTTAGTATATTATATATTTTATTTCGTTTAATTTGATTTATTTTATATATTTTTCAGGATCAGTGTTAAATTAATAAAGAGAAGGAGAAAGGATATAGAAGCTCGATTTTATACACTTGGCCACAAGACGGTCCAAGAATAATTATGAAGATAATATTATTTTCATAGTTATTATTTTGGGTTAGGATGCAAGAATTATGGAAAAGCTAAAAGACTTAAAGAGGAAGAAAACTAAGGAAAAAGAGGAGGAAACCCTAAACCCTAACCCATATTGTTTTAAACCCACAACCCTCTTCTTTCTTCTACCCATACCCCACACATAACCCTAATCTTTACTCCCATCATCATCTCCACGCACAATATAAATCTCAGCTCTCCTATTCTGCTATACACACACGCAATAGCACAGCAGCCATCACCTCCTCTATCCATCCCCACGCAGCAACCTGATTAGCCCACACTCATCATCAACTTCATCACCCTCCATCAACGCCCAACACCTTCATCAGAATCATCATCTCCATCACGCCAACCTTCCCCATCACCATCACCGTTCATCTGTCACCACCATCATCGTTCATCATCTGCTTCACGTCACACGCAGCACCAGCCCCGTCCATCATCCCCCCCCCCCCTCAGTCACGCCTCAACATCTCCATAAATCATATTCATAATCACACCATCCTGATCTCAATCCCAAACCTTCTTCACGCCTCACGCCACACTTTCACATTCCACGGCAGCCATATTCACGACCTGTCATCAGCATCTTCAGCTAACCGCACCACCATCATCTTCAACCTCACCGTGATCAACATCATCAGTGATCAGCCTTCATTGTCAGATTGAAGCTCATTTTTTTGGTGTGGTTTACTGTGTTTCGTGCCCCTCTGTTCTGTTTTCTAATTTTTTTATTTTTTTTTTCCTTTTTACTTGTTTTCTCTGCCCGTGAATCCTTTAGATAGAATTAGTTTTTTTCAAATTTTTTTTTATTATTATCTTAATGTTATTAAAGATATTGGATTTCGTGTCAACATGCTAGGCTAATTCAATATTTGCTTGACCTAATATTTTATTTTATCATGTGAAGTTATTTGTTTGAGATAAGATTTATGTGCCTAAATTTCATATTATATTTATGTGATTAATCTAAGTTGATTGGAAATATTTGTTTAATGTTGAATGTTGGATTATTTTTGTTTGGCCACCTAAATAATTCTAACATTTAATAATGTTAACTAGTAACAACTTTTGACCAGTAGGGTTAAAAGGGTCAACTTGGGTCTAAATTACATGAATCTGCTGTTGAGGATTTAATGGTTTAGGTTAGTCGAGGTTTTCCTAAAGCCTAATGCTTTAAGTCTTCAATTTATTATGCTGTAGAATAATAAGTTAGTTGACTTAAAAGAATTCATCCTTAGACGTTCTAGGGTGTATTAAACAGTAAGGGAAAATAGGGGTTACAGACGTTCTTAACCTACAGTGTAACTATTCAGTAAATATAATTTGTGTATCGATGATTAAATAACAGAACATGGTAAAATATATATTAAGGTTAAGCAATTTTCCAGTCAAGTGATAGTTGTTTGCTTCTACTCTGCTCCAATTTTTGGTTTATATTTTTTGGTACCAAATAGTTTAATTATATTGTTATCAGTTTATTAAATATTTATTATCCAATTAGACCCCCCCCCAAGTCAGTTTTTTTTTAGTCATCTGAGTCATAGAATTACGTTTTCGTAGTTAGTAATTTGTGTTTATTTTTTTGGGAGACTTAATTGCTTTGTAACTTAATTCTATTTCCTCGTGGGGTCGACCCTGCTTGCCCTATCTATAGTTCTTAATATTTAATTACAAGGGTATTTAAGTTATTTAATTTGTAGGCACCGCGACAAGCCTTACACTAATATATAAATATTTATATATTTTTATCCTTAAAAATATCCCGTACAAAAGCATGGCCACAAACTATTAAAAACCATAATATATAAATTCTTAGTAATCAAAAGCTGTTCAAGCTAATCTGTATAATGCACTATCACAACCCCACAATTGACAATACATATGTTCAACTTCATAGTGCAAGATTAGACTTAGCATAACAAAGAATGCTTATTGACAGCGCAATATATTGGAGTAAAATTAACTTAGATTACAAATGGGACATCATAAATTGAACATCAATAACCCCCCCCCCCCCCGGTGCAAAAAAAAAGAAAAATAAAAACAAAAAGTCTAGTATATTTTGTTTGGCTTCAGCAAGAAGGGAACCTACTACCCAGCTCTGCATTGACGGGGAGATACATCCAAAGTCCAAACCAAATCAATCCTATATATCTAATGCAAATGCCAAGACCATGTAGCAAATAGCCTAAACATACTTGGACCTCCAAAATTTATCCATCAATTCATGGAATACTCATTTTCTTGCATAGCTTGCTGGTTGCTTGATGAATTTAGCCATGCCAAGAGAACCAAAAGGTCTAATGCTCCTACCACTCATTAGTCAATCAACCTCCAATCTTCTCGAGATTGTCAGACACAGTTTTCATCCTAGGCCGGATCTCAGGATCACCTTCGGTACAAGCAAGAGCCACATGAAAAACCGCCAAGACCTCCTTCTTAGCATGTGCCTCTTGCAACAACATAGGGTCTACCATTTCAGATAGAGGGTTCTGCTCCTCGAACCCCTTCCTGACCCACCTTACTAGGTCATGGATCTCGGTAGAGGTTGATGTGGTTGGAGATGAGTGTTCAGGAGACTTGCCTGTGAGTAACTCGAGCAAGACTACCCCAAATGAGTAGATATCCCATTTTTGGGTAGGCCGGCTCCCAGGAATTCTGGCTTCTGGGGCGCGATAGTTGTTGGTTTTTTCTTGGTTGGCAGACTTGATGTAGGGGAGTGCCCCTCCCATGAAGCCACTCGAGGAAGAGGATGGGTTGTTGCCGGTGATACTGATCAACCGGTTGAGGCCAAAGTCGGAAATGTAGGGCTGGAAGTCATTGTCAAGGAGGATATTAGAGGGCTTAATGTCTCCATGGACAAACTTCCTTGGGCTGCATTCATGGAGATAGGCCAAACCCCTAGCTGTCCCTTTGGCTATTTTCAACCTTGTTGCCCATGTTAGGCTTGTCGAAGGTTGCCCTGTTCTCCCTGTTACAAAAGCAGGCTTTTATCAGCCAAATTTCTTGAGCTCCATTAAGCAAGTCACATAACAAAAGTCAACAGAATTACACATAACTGGCGGCAAAACTTTGGCTTAGGTTTGCTTCAAGTTAGATAACTCGGATAATCTTAATACCACAATTAGATCAACTGTTTCTGGTTCCTAATTTAGTCAATGTGAGAATAATAAATTACACTCATATTATTTCATCAATAGAGATAAGAGAGTTTTTATACCTAAATACTTTGCAGTCTTTTACACCATAGTAGACTTTCCCAAAGTTTATTATTAATTGGTCAAGTTGTGTTCATTGTCCAAACTTGCAGTTTAAAAATATTGGAACATAGTTTGAAAAACACAGATTTGTGATCTGGAAGATGAAACTCCTTCATCCATGATTTAGGGGAAAAGGTGGTCAGGGGTCAGCATATGGGGTTAGATTCCAAACAATCAATTTTCCAGAATTTCAGATTATCAATCACACAGATGATTGAAGCAAAGTCAAAGTAACAAAAGCTTATAGTCTTTGATTCAACAATGGAGTAAACAAATCTGTTGTGGATGTTTAACTAACAAGAAAAAAGAGATGGCCAATAGAACCCAAAAGTTGCATAAGCTTTTCCAGTTCATTGTACACGAGAAGAACATAGTATAAAAAGGTGATAAGTAGTGATATCGAAGTCAGAACTTCGACATCAAGAGTTATATTGCACAGATATGTATCTATAAATGAGTTCACAGGTTCGACAAAGTCAGGTTAAATTGCCTACAATTCACTCCATAGGATGGGGTTCGTCCCCGGACCCTACTTGAACGCGGGATGCTTGTGCATCGGACTGCCCTTTTTTATGTATCTATAAATGTGGAGCTAACCGTCTTATACTAAAATTGATTTTTCCTAATACTGAAAATCTACGAAATCAATTGGTCATTCTTGTACTAAAATGCACCAATAGTAAGGGCCTAAAAGATTGATGGATCTACATTAGCATAACACAACTTGATTTTAGAGGGTGGAAGGATGTGACTTTGGAGGGCCTTTTTCATGAGCCAGTTGACTTTTGATCTAAAAGTTGAAACAGGGCTTCCAAACTTGCCAAGAGTGTCAAATATGAAAACAACCAAGTAAAGCTTATTAAACTAGAATCATTGATCAATGACCAAAACCAAACCAAAAAGCATTCTAGTTCAACTACCAAAGTTGATGGCTTAAGGTTAAGGTGACAACTGACCTCTCTTTTTTAGGGGTTGGAAGTGCTCAATTTCAAGTCTGTAAGGGGGGGAAAAAAAGACACAAGCCATTCAAACATAATCGTCTAATAGTAAAATTTCTATAGATTTTATAATTTGAATATTCCAAGTTTGAAAAGTTTTTACATATTAAAAAATTAAAATGATTTCTTTACTAAAGAACTTGTAAAGCTTCAGTTCTTTACAAGTTCTTAAGGCATGTTCTTTTTCTTGGAAAATATGAGTTGATAAAATAGATAAAGTTTGTTGAGATTAGTATAAATGGGCTGAAATATGTTGAAATGGGTATTTTTTTATTGAAATGGGTTGAAGTTGGTTAAAGTGGATTAAAGTTGATTCACGTGGATTGAATTTTTTTTTTATGTATGATTGGTAGAAGTTGGTTAAAATAGTAAAAAATGGGTTGAAATAGGTTAAAGTAGGTTAAAGTTGGTATTTTTTTATTGAAGTTCGTGAAATGTGTTGAGATTGGTAAATTTGGATTTACCAAAAAAAACAGGGCCTTAATACTTAATAGATTAACTACGTGAATTGCTAATTCTATCCTTATGAGGCCTTAATTTCAGTTGAAATTACCGACTCAATTTCAGCATTACACAAAATTAGGCATTAAAATCAACCATGAAATTATTATCAATGTTGACATTAAGAAACCCTGACAATAACTCCTCATTCACTCACACACCAAGACCACCACAACCACCCCACCACAAATGCACTCATTGCATGTAGCACATTAGAACACTATAGTTAATTACTCAATTACCCTCGGCTTATTGCCCCCTACCTATGTTCATTCCCCAGAGAAAGAAGGGTGTAAGGGGAACAGAATTCTGAGTAGAATAAGTAATAAAGTTGCCATTAATGGAAATGGAGCGCCCACCAAAGTGAATACCCTCATCCAGGACAGTCCGAAAGGGAGTGGATCAGGAAAGACCATCTTCAAGTCTTCAAATCCCCACACAATAATCAGGCCTCCATTTCTTTTTTTCTTTTTTTTTGGGGTTGGGGGGGGGGGGGTTCTTAGACTTTAGATTAGATTTAGATTTCCAATGTTCATGGATGTTATAAAATTCAAGCATAAATTAAAGAGGTATGGGGCCCTAATTCATGAGTGTTTAAGTCAACAACATTTACTACTTACTACTTACTAGTACAATAGTACTACATACCAGGGCAATTATACCGTATTTACTGTCATAGTGACTAAGGCTCTGTTCTATTTCGCGTTTTTTAGGATTTAGCTAAGAGCTTACATCTCTTTACAGCTCCTTACATCTCATTATATTTTCTTGCATCTCCTTACATCTCCTTACATCTTCTTACATTTCCTTACATCTCCTTATATCTCCTTACATCTTCTTACATCTCCTTACATCTTCATTTTATTTATTTTGTATTTATTTTGTATTTTGTATGTTTTTATTTTTAATTTTTCATTTTAAATTTTAAATTTTAAATTTTTTTCTTCTTCATTTTTTAGTTTTTATTTTTAATTTTTTAATTTTTTAATTTTTAATTTTAATTTATTTTATTTTTCATTTTTCATTTTAAATTTTTTAATTTTTTAATTGTTTAATTTTTTATAATTTTTTAAATTTTTAAACTTTTATTTTGTAATTTTGTAATTTTGTAATTTTTTATTTTTATTTTTTTGTTTATTCTTTTATTTTTTATTTTTTTTTTCATTTTTTTTATTTTTTAATTTTTAATTTTTAATTTTTATATTTTATAATTTTTATGTTTTAATTTTTTAATTTTTTAATTATTTAATTTTTAATTTTTATGTTTATTTTTAATTTTTAATTTTTAATTTAAAATTTTTCAAAATTTTCAAAATTTTCAGTTTTATTTTTTATTAAAAAAATTAAAAAATTAAAATTAAAATTTAATATTAAAAATTAAAAAATTAAAAATTAAAAACTTATGAATTAAAAATTTAAAAAATAAAAAATAAGAAATAAAAATAAAAATTAAAAATTACAAAATTATAAAATACAAAATTAAAAATAACAATAAAAATAAAAATAAAAATAAAAATTTAAAATCTAAAAAATAAAAAATAAAAAATAAAAAATAAAAAATAAAAAATAAAAATAAAAAATAAAAAATAAAACAATAAAACAATAAAATAACAAAAATTACAAAAATACAAGAAATACAAGAAATAAAAAAAGTAAAAAATAATAATAATAATAATAATAACAAAATAAAAATACAAAATACAGCTTCTTTAGTATATTATTTTAATATTATTATTTTTCATCTAAAATAAATTATACTATACAACTCTTTTACAATTCAACAGCTCCTTACAGCTTCTTACAGCTTCTTACATCTCCTTACATCTTCTTGCAACTCCTTACATCTCCTTACAACTCCTTACATCTCTTTATATCTATCTATCTATCTAAAACGCAAAATAGAACAGACCATAAATTTGTCATTTAGCAATTGGTATATATGTTCCCTGTCGTGAATACGATCTATTAGTTCAAAACCCTTCTCTTAGAAAATCTTTTGCTACTACTATAATTGTTCACTAAAGAAATCTAATGGTAAAATTTCTCCTTTTAATTTTTTTACTGCTAGTTTTATTACGTAACTTTTTTTTAAAGTATTAGCTAGTAACTGAAATAATAGACGTAAATTACAGAAACAACTATTAGCCGTTAGTCGAGTAAATACTGTTATTAAGTAGTATTCGTACATAAATGAGATTAAAGCCACTAGCCACCTGATAATGCTACCATTCCCATCTAGCTACTTGAATTTGTAACATGAGTTTTAGCTAAATGGCCCTTCTCAATATGAACGCAGGAAGGGAATGACTAAGAGCAAATTCAATAGTGAGCAAGTTTTTTAGCTCACCGATGGGGGCATACCACTGCCACATTATCTATTTCTTCAATTTTCTTACCTCACAATCCTCACTCTCTCCAGTAAAAGACTCACAACTTTACCTCACCAAATAAAATAATACCTATTGACCCACTATATAATACACAACTTTATTTTTTGAATTAAAAAAAAACTAATAAAAAATATTAAAAAAATAAAACAAATCTCACGAGTTGGCTCAACAATGTGAGCCTCCCCGTAAGGTGCGAGTGACGAGGCAAACGATGGAGATGTTGTCTCGCCGCGCTCATTCTCTCTCTCCTCTTTTTTGCCTCGTCGGGCAGACGCTACACATGACCTAACACTAAGATGCCCCTAAGTTGCGTGACCCCACCAAGGGTTAATAAATTATCATGTAAACCTCTGACATAGATCCACTGCGTTTGTCGTCACTTAACCAACAAACATTCAGCGTGCCAAAAATTATATAAATTTATAATGCCAGATATTCAAGCCACCAGCTCTGAATTAAATACTAATAATGCACAGAATGATCATGATCATGCACACTGTACTACTTGTAACTTATGCTGAGGGAAATAGTCAAGATATCTTAACCCTAGTTTCTTTCTACTTAGAACCATACCTATCTAATGTATGTAGCAAATTAAAAGGTTTAAGTTCTGGATAATCCAACAACCCATATTAATATCATGACCCAAAAGAAATGGTGTATCTTTTTTTACTTTGGAGGGAATTTTCAATGTAAGATTTGAAATATGGCTCTAATGAACCCACATAATGAGTCCAAGAAGAGTCGTAACCTGGGTCAAATCAGAAGTTTCTTTTCCTTCAAACTTGAAACAATCGTCATAGATTTATGTTCTATGTCATGATTTGAATTATATAGGAATAAAATATCTAAATTCAAAGTTGATAAATACTACTCTAACCCGACACGATATTATAAATTCTAAATAAAACGGAAGTACAAACAAAAACTTCATGTAAATTTATATATTTTGGGTATTTTAACCAATCTAAGCCCACCATTGGCCCCCACAACCACATAATTAATCAAGAAAATAAAACCTTATAAATAAAATAGATCAACAAAAATTAAAGGAAAATGCTTGAGGGACTAACCTCGAAGAGCATTCGCAAGGTTGCCATTGGAGATGAAGTCCGAAATGAGAAGCTTCTCATCAGGAGCCCAATAATAAGCCCTCAATCTGACCACATTGGGATGCTTGACCTTCCCAATTGCCTGAATCTCAGCAGCAAACTCCTTATACCTCTGTTGATCCCCTCCTTCTCCTAGTCTCCTCACGGCCACTGGCACCCCATTTCCAAGCACCACCTTGTAAACTATCCCCAACCCACTCTTCCCCAGCACATAGGCTGAGGCTCTGAGCAGCTCATCCAGCTCAAATGTGAACCCCTTGTCAATAGCCACCAGCTCCCCCTCTCCCTCGCCTCCGCCACCCTCGCCGGTGCTCCCCTTCTCGGAGTCGCTCTCATCCTCGTTTCCGTGGCCCCAACTTAGGCACCCGCAGAGGCTGAAATGCGATTTGTTTCCTCCTCCCAATTTGGCGGTTCCTGTACAGCTGCATCCGTTGGACTGATCCTTTCTCCTCCAGTAGAGGTAGATAATGACCAATCCAGCGAATGCGACCACCACTGCATCGGCAACGGAGATCAGGAGGATCAGCCCCGGGCTCAGCCCCCTCCGCCCGGGGCTGATCCCCTTGTTGTGTCTGCCAGAGCTGGGAGAGTCGGGAGATTTGTTCTTGTCAGCAGGGGTGCATTCCTTCTGCAGAGGGAACCCGCAGAGCAGTGGGTTCCCGAGAAATGCAGTGGGCCCCTGGTTCGCGAATGAGCCCGTCTGGGGAATCTCCCCGGAGAGATTATTCTTTCGGAGGTCAAAACTCACCGTCATTGGGAGATTTCCCAGCGATTTAGGGATTTCCCCGGACAATTTGTTGTCCGATAAATTCAACGTCCCTGACAAAGACTGCAATTCGCCGAAATCCTCCGGGATTGGGCCGTTGAGTTCATTCGAGGACAAATCAAGCTGCACGAGACTCGCCAGAGACGGCCAAATCCCCGCCGGAATCTCTCCCGAAAACCGATTTCTTGCCAGAATCAGCCGCTGGAGCTGCCTGCACTCCCGAAGATTCCTCGGAATCGCGCCGGAGAGAGAATTGTTCGAAACATCGAGATTCTGCAGCCTCGGAAGCGAGCAAATGGAGGTCGGAATCGGGCCGGAGAGGTTATTGCCGTAGAGAAAGATACTATGAAGCGAAGTGGCCTTGAAAAGCTGCTCAGGAATGGAGCCATAGAAGCGGTTTCCATGGAGGTTGAGGCGGCGGAGGTAGGTTAACGACCCGAGCTCCGAGGGGATGTAGCCATGGAGGTCCCGGCCGGCAAGGGAGACCCCGACGACGCGCGACGGTGTGGAGTTGGAAGGGCCGGCGTCGCAGGAGATGCCGGACCACCGGCAGGGGTCGCCGGCGGTGGAGTTCCAATCGGAGAAGGCGGCGCGCGAGGATGGGGAGTCTTCCACGGCGGACTTCAGGGAGAGGAGAGAGAGTCCGTCGGAGGAGAGGGAGTGAACGGCAGCCGGAGACATGATCGCCGAGAAGAGGAGGAGAGAGAAAATGGCGGCGGGGTGGACATTACGATTCATTTTTCAATTTTTTTGAATCTTTTTTTTGGGGTTTTAAGGTTTTTACATGAAAGATGGCTGAGTTTTTTGGTGGTTAACTGGCTCTGTTCTTCGTGATCAGTGTGAGTGTTGTGTAGGGTGTTTGGTTTGGTAAAAAGAGAGAGAGAGAGGGAGACGGTTGGAGGAGGGGTTCGGGGTGGGTGGGTATTAATGTGAGTATTTTGATTAGAGTGGGGACCACTTCCCGCCAAAAAAGAAAAGAGAAAAAAAAAAACAAAAGAAGAATTCATGAAGGGAAGAAGGGAGTAGAAGGAAAGCAAAGGTTTGGCTGTTTTCATTAGAGATCTACTAATTAACAATAATCATCAATCTAAATGTGGGCTCATCTATGGTTTTATTAAGTGCTTATACATAATTTTAGTTCACTAAACTTAAAAAAAAAAAGTAAAAACATTGGACCTTAGTGAATCAGCTTGAGCATGATACCATTTGCATTTAAAAAAAAAGAAAAAGTTTTAATTGAATTAAAATAAGTCCATCAATACATTACACAAACAAAAATAAAATTCAGGGTCCAAAAATTTCTGTTATGGTATGTAAAAAAATTGTTCAGAACACTAATTTAGAAATAAATAATTTAAAAGTGGGATGAAAGTAAAATTATTGAAAAATGACGTGTTGATAAAGCAAAAAATCCGGACGACTTGACTTTGAAATATATGTATTCTTTTTTTTTTATCAAGAAATATATTTATTCTTATAATTGCCACAATAGTCACATTTGTTAATTAATGCCACAGAAAATCATCACGATTTAGTTTTTGAGTGCCCTTTAAGATGGGGAATATTAGAGATAATTTCTTTCATAATAACACAACCTCGAAAAACATCAAATAAATGTTGGCAGAATAACGGTCACGACATTCAAGCGACGAGCACATTGCAATTTTTATTTTATTTTTTTTATGTGAGAAGTTGAAAGTTTGCACGAAAATTCTATATTTTTCTTTGAATAATGAAGTGACGTCAATTCAAAATTTTGTAACGACAGCTAATTTTTAAAGAAGGCACCTTATATTTTTGAAATGAAAGTCTTTTCACTTAGACGTCCTAAACATATGGCTAAGCACATGATTTAAGTGCACTGCGCTTCATGCCGGTTCTCACTTTGTTATCATATATGTAATGCCTATTTATGCTTCATCTGAATCAAAAGAAAAGAAATATCTACATTAAGGGTGGCGCTTAGCAGTTGAGAACAGTTGTTAATAGTTATAATTAGCAATTAACAGTTGTGAGCAGTCATAAGCAGTTGGGAGTAGTTCAAATGCACCTACGTTAGGGTTTGTAAAATAGCATGAGTAGTTCTGAGCTGTTGGGAGCGGATGAGAGCGGTTGGAAGCGGTTGAGAACAGTTATGAGCGATTGGGATTGGCAATTAGCGGCTGAAAGCTTTTTTTAGGGTGCAAAAGAAGGCATAAATACCGATATAGACAAGATCCGAACCTAAATTACTAGCAATAATTCTCAGAAATTTCACTAATTAAGCTGTGACACACGAATAATTCTAGTCTGAAAATGAAGTTGACACCAGTTTACAGTAGCTATGGACTATCGCTTTCGCATGACAAATCATATGAAATCCATACACAAGAATATTCCGTCTTTTATCTCGTATCATAAGTGTCCTTTTGTGACGTTGCATCATTCTTATACCTTTTTCTTAAATTTTTTAAATCACTTTTGGGGCAAAGATCGTTTCCAGATTATTGGTGATCGATTAGTCAGTAATTTTTATGTGTTGGTGAAGATTATATATATCGTAATTCTCAATCATGAAATTATGCTTAGAAGCTAACACAACGACACAGAAAGAGATAGAGGTGATGTAAGGTACTTGCTACTACAACTACACATGTCGAGTAGCTTAACTTTGGTTAAGCTTGTCGTTCGTAACTTGAACTTCTACGCCAACATGCATGGACATTGGCCAAAAACCCATCCACATTATCAAATATTCATCAATATAATGACGAAAACAGTAATTACTATGTTTTAAAAAATAACATGATAATACAGATGAGGTCTTAGTCAAGTGATTACGATTAAGGTTCTAAGTACATTAACTCTTAGGTTCGATCAATAAATACTAAAAAGTACATGTATATCAAAATGTGTGTGTCATATATAGTTGTATTGATGGATTCATTATCAATGAATTAACAATGACTTGTTTTCCCTAAAAAACCGGAAAAGAAAAAGGCATCAAAGAAGATTTTTTTTTAAAAAAAATTACGTGTATGGCATAAAAATCCTATATCGTGTTCATCTTTTGGTGAAAGGTTCTATTCGGTAAAATTAGCTATTTAGATAGCAGATAGTGGTTCAGATAGCGGATAACTGTTTAGGTAGCTAATAGCGTTTCTAATTTTGTTGTTAACGGATAGCTATTTACATGAGCTGTCGAAATAAATGTGTTTTGTAAACTTAGCTATTAGGTTAGCTAATTAATATTAAATGACGTAAAATGATATAGATAATATTTAAATATAAAACTTTCAAAGCTTATTTTTTAACTAAAAAATATGAAACTCTACTTCTAAATGCCAAAAGCTAATTCTGTTAGCCTTATAAAAACGCCGCTTAAAATGTTAAATAGTACTTGAAGTGCTAGTCAAAAGTCAAAACACTAGGCCACCAAACACTGAAAATTGACTGATTAGTGTATTGACTTGGTCAAAATACTAAACACTACTCAAAACGCTATTGCCGAACATGGCCAAAGTAAAGATGGGGTTTTTGACATTGTACCAAGTGTAAAAAGACGAAGCTGACCATAATTAAGCCGGCTAGGCACGTGTGGCCGCGGCCAAAAATCAACAAATTAATTGAAGACATGAGATTGATTAGTGAAGAAGCATGCATGTGGTGGAAAATATGTAAACTAGTGTAATCATTAATCAATGTATAATCATTTGACAAGGGAATATTGCATAATGCCCCAACAAAGAACAAACAAAATAAAATAAAAAGGTTGCATACTTTATATACATGGATCTCCCCCTTCCCTTGTTGTTCAAGGGATGTCATGCCATGTAGACCCAATTCCACATCCAATGCAATCAAAGGCTTTGTTGCCACTCAATGTGCAAACAAACTCCACAATACATTTGTATGTGTACCAAACCCCAATAACAACACCAGGTGAAGTTCCTACCTTGGCATGATGACTTCATTTCTGAGAACTTTTTTAAAAAACAAGTACGGGTAATAACATACAAACGTCTCATTTCACATTTCGTGAAAATTTAGAGGTTGAATTTGTAATCGCTTTCAAAAATACATAATTATTCCATGTCTTTTTAAAAAAAATAATAATAAGTTTGTCTATATATCTAAAGATCTACATTTTATAAAAACACCTTAAATGAGAGAATGCATGAGAGATGGAAGGGAAACAAGGACAAGGAAAATTCTATGATCACTGGTACTCCTTTGATGGTACGATTGTGCTTCTATAAAATCAAAGGATAAGAGTAATTAAAATTTTACCGTAGTTCTCAAAAGTAAAATGGCAATTGTCATAAACCACTTAAGGAGGTAGGCTTTGTTGGAATATGAATTGTCGCACATTGATAAAATGCAAAGAAAATGATAGTGGGTGTTGTCCCACATTGACAAAATTCAAAGGGCTTAAGCATATATATAAGCTTGTGAATTATTTCACCCATTACCAATTGGTTTTGGAATGGAATATCATTTGAACTTATATGCATGACTCGTTTGTTGAAAGCCTAATCGATATAAAAAATCTAACAGCCTTCAAGCTGAAGACATGGAAACCAACAGGTAACTGAACCGGGATTTACTCACCTCGTTCTCCAAAACTATGCACTTGCAAGTTGCTACAACAGGATAACAAGTATTCTTCAACATCACTCTTCAATATCTAACTAACTAATTCAACCATTTCTGCTCTGCTCACATGAGTGCAATTGAGAAATATAGCAGTGGTATTTCGCCAACGTCATCACCACAGAGCTTCTTTCATCCATTTGTTCCAACATAATAGACAAAACTATGGAGAGGGGATCACAGTCATGGAAGCCAGCAGAATTCAGGGCATCGATCACACATTGGTGTGGTGTCTAAGAGCATATAAGGGTGCACTGTTGAAAAAACTTTACACGCCACTAGCAACTCCACCACTAGCTTCATCGACAGTCGTATCAGATCGATACCTAGAACGTGAGAGGAAGAATCATGATGTCATAAGGGTAAGGGGACAGTGACCTGGGCTAGCTAGTTTGCTAAAATTCTCGCGAAGACTTGCACATTGAGCGCATCTTTATCTTGTATTTGCACCAAACTAATTTTTGTCAAAAGGAAATCTCAGCTTTATGTTATACTCCCTAGACTAAATCATAATGGCAGTAACAGGCAGTTAACCCTTGTTGAATATACAACACAACAGAAACACCTCAAATTTGATACCTGATACGATAGGAAGATGGGACCATAGACATCCATCACCAGTTTGATATCTTTTCGCTCAGCTAGATTTTATGGCTTCAATACATATCTATTAACTATGTTCAATCCTGTTGGACGGGCCTAATTAGATTAGGCCCGACGGCCACTTAAGTCGCCTAGGGCGACAACCCTAGCTACCCCCTAACCTATATAAAGGGGTTTTAGGGGGGTTAGCCTCAGGGGTGATGAATAGAACACTCCTCTCTCTCTCCTCACGGTTACCCTACCATCCTTGTCGGTATTCGGGTTTAGGACGTGGACGTTGTAAGGCGACTCTAGTAGCCGCTGGGATTTCTATTATTACTGAAGAACTGGTATTCTTATTATTGTGGACTAACACCAACAGTATACTTCCGCATTCAGGTTAGTCCTGTATTTATTTCCTACAGTGGTATCAGAGCCTAAACTGTTCGGTTTAGTTCCCAGAAATTAAATTGACAAATCTGAAGAAACCAATTCGTGAAAAGCATGCTATTTTTTTTAAATTTGCTTAATTTCTGTAATTATGCAACACCAAAATCAAAACCAGCATGCTTACATGATCAAAGTTTTTTTTGATTCGTTCAATACCAACTGTTAAAAGCATGCTGCCTGAAAACCCTAGAGTTAAATTTTTCCAGATCCATATAGTATATTCTGTTTCGTGGATGTATTGAACTCTATTTTTTTTCTTTCTCTGATGATATGTTCGTCATAAAGTCCCGGTTTTGTGTATCGTTTTTTTTGTTACCATCGTTCTTAACCCAATACAAACACGCTATTATCATACAAAATCCAAGAATACGTCTCATGCTAAAATACATTTTGCACGACATCAGAAATAACACCTTTTCGGTGGTAGTTCACGGCTAACTTCCCTGCGTGTGTATATGCCTTATGTTATCATGACGTTTAGACAAAATCATGCTTGAATTTGATGCTAAACCATGAAAGGCAAAGTTTTTTTTGGGAAAAAGACCGAGAGAACCACATCACTCGACTGAACCCTAATCACCGAAAACCGATTACCCCAACCCTAAAATCCCCCTGCCTAAAACAAAGAGGAACTCGAAAATTAAATCAAAGAGGACTAAGGAGGAACTCAAACCATACCCATCAGAACTGCCGTGGAAGGGTGGCGCGTGTAAGTCACGTGCCGCCAACGAAGGAGCTTTTTGGCTCTCTTTCTTCCTCCAACCGCACCCTTGATCGCCGATCTACCCAAGTCCGCGAAGAGACCGCGAAATCCACCAAATTGGCGGCGCGTGTGAGTCACGCGCCACCACGTCAGAGGCGCGTTCGGTGCACACCTGCTACTCTCTAGCTTGGTTGCAGCCGATCTACACGATGGTGGGTTGATTATGGGCCATCGGCGATGAATGGGGTTGCTTTCCTCATGTGGGTAGCCCGGGTTCACCGTTGAGGCAGAGAAGACCGAGTGTCGGTGGAGCTTTGTGCTCCACATCTCGGCTATGGCGGCAACACGACCAAACGGCAACACCTCCACGGTGCCGGTGGCTGTCATGGTCGCAACGCCAACAGCCCAAGAAGGGAACTCGGTGCTTCATTTCGGGTCCTTAGTATTGACAAGAAGGCTGAGAGAAGAAGGGAGAGGGTTCCTCTTCAGGGGTCAAGAGGTAGAGAGGCAGAGGGGTAGAAGGGATAAAGAGGTAGAGGGAAACCGTACAAAAGAAAACCTGAGATTAGGTTTTGGGGGGGGGTAAATTTACTCACTTCTTAATAAGGCCCCCCCGTCTCCCTTGTCCCCCCTTGTTTTTTTTTATTTGGGTCTGATATTTTTTTTAATGTGATTGATGTTCATATAATTCAAATTAGTTTTGAATATATGAAATTGGCATTGTTATATTAATATGCTTAATATTTATGTCAATATAAATTAGTTTTATATTTTAAACAACAAACTGTTATCATAATATTAATGTGTTTAATATTATGAACATGCCTAATTGAAGTATAAATTTGTTTTATATTTCAGGCAGCATGTGAATTTGTTAATGGAGAAATATGAATTTGTTTCGTATACATGTTTGAATTTGCAATTTCAAATTAGTTTTGATTGTGTGAACTTGTCACTAAATATTAATGCATTTAATATTTATCACATACCCAATTGAAACATAAATTTGTTTTATATTTCAAACATTATATGTGATGTGTACAAGTTGATAAAGTTTCATGCAGTTAATTCATTCGTTAAATCCGAATTTTGAATCAGTTTCAATTCTGAATGCATGAATTCGTTATAAAACATTAATATGTTTAATGTTGCATATAAATTCGTTTTATATGTTTATCAACTTAAAATTTTCATGCCAAGTAACTGATAAATAATCAATTGGATTGAAATTACATGAATATGTTTCATGATTTAATAATTTTATGCAAGAAACATGAGCAATTTTAAATCAGTTAATTGTTCTGTCATTGTTGTAGTTAACAAAATGATTCATTGAGTTTTAAATGAACAAGTTTCTGGCTATTATTTGGATATATAAGATATTTGATTCTTATGGATTAGTTTCATAAATTTTAAATTTGCAATATTATATGAATACGTTTTATATAATTTGCGAGCTTTATTATGAACTCGTTTCATCCAAATTCTAATATTATATGAATATGTTCTATATATAATTAATTGCGATTATTATTTGGATATATAGTATATTTGATTATTTTATGAATTTGTTTCATGAAATTTAAATTTGCAATATTACATGAATACGTTTTATATAATTTGCGAGCTTTATTATGAACTTATTTCATCCAAATTTTAATATTGTATGGATCTGTTCTATGTATGATTAATTGTGATTAATATTTGGATATATTTTATGTTACAAAGTATGTTGCATTCGATGCATGAATAGGTTTCATGTCAGCCACCAATTAGTAGTATTATATAAATGCGTATTATATATATGAACTACATAGGTTGTAGTAAACTTTGCTAAATTGTTTTAGCGCTTGCTCCTTGCCCAAATTAATGGATATGCATTCGTTTTCATGTTACCTGCTAATTATGTAACTTAGCGGTATTTTATGAATTAGTTTCGTGAAATTTAAATTCGTAATATTATAAATGTGTTTATATTTTTGCGATTTACATTTGAATAAGTTTCATATAATTGTATATAAATGTGTTTTATATATTGCTATTTGGGCATTTTATGAAATTCTTTTGTAACATATTATCATTCGAATATGTTTGGCAATATAGATTCATTTTATTATATAGATGCGTTTCATATAATAATCTGAATTTCACGTTTGATATGTCATTTATAAAGTTCTAGATGACATATTAGTAGTTATATAATGAGATAACTTAATGTAAATTTGATTTACATAAAGTTAGATATCTTTGTGATATTTCTAAAAAACGTTAATTAGTTTAACCATAATGTTCTCCATAAATCCTGTTTTATGGAAAATTGTGATAAATAAGTTATAAAAAACTTCTAATTCATGTTTGCATGAGATGATTATGAGCTTAGCGAAATTTTCGATCATACGACATGGATAATGGAGCTTTTTGATAATTTATTTATTTAAAAATACGCCTAATGTCCACTTTTACAGAGTATATACCCTTAGCTATGGCAATTAAAAATAAGGTTGGTAATTTGTTTACCAATAAGAAAACTTGATAGCGCTGACTATGATACATAATATTAGAAGATTCAGTTTCTTCTAAATGAACGTGAAATGTTAGGACACTCATTAGGTTCTAGGTCTCATAGGATGGCAAAAATGGTACTGTTAGTGAACAGTTTTTAGAAAACTTAAAAGCATACCAAAAGTGGTTCGACCAAGATATCATACTTTGCCGTATTGCATCAATGTCGATCTAGCGGGGGAATTAAAAGTCATCCCACTGTTGAGTACGTGTGGGATTAGCTTAACATCAGGTTCGTCCGGATCCATTCCCTCAAAAGATTCTGGACCTAAGATTGGTATTGCAAAAGGGAAAAAGGATAAGGAAATAAAGAGAAGCATATAGCACGTGTGAGTACTATAATTGTGGAAATTAGACATCTTATACTTAGGATTGTCCTAAGTCGATTAAGGTACTTCCTTCCACAGCCCCTCCTGGATAATGTGTGCGCTCCCAAACATTTGTTGCTAACTATGATCCTTAGTGGATTGTAGATATGGGAGAAATAAAGTACATAGTTCGGGATTGAATTGATCTTTGTGAATTTTCACTACTACCTGGTGGATTCACAAATTGTCGTTTTAGATAACAACGATGAAAGGTGTCCTTGAATTAAAGACGAATCATTCGAGGCCCCTTGAAGGGACTACGTTGTCTTTTCCCAAATACTCTTTATGCACCTGGGGTGCGATGCTTCCTTATGTCTTCTGTCCCTAAGTTTAGTTTTCTTTAATTTTCGTCTAGATGTCTTGGGCATCACATGACATGGCGATTTGTTTGGCCATATCACATTGAAAGGTGTTTTTTTAATGGACGAAATAGAGCATTTTTCATCCTTGTCTCATTTCTGAATCTGTCTTAGACGTGCTCATTTTGATCATAAGGGTTAAGATAGACATAACTAGCTAAAGATGGCCGTTTAAGACCAACTCACTAGGCTTAAGGTGCAAAATGTGAGTTATGTCTAGCTAGTAAAGCAATAGAAAATCCTTTTGTAAGGTTTCAAGGGCATCGAATCCCTTAGCGTTCGTTCACTTTAGACCTTCATGATATGAAAGCACATCATGGAGCCATATATATTCATGATATAGGTAAGTGTACCTACTACCTCACCGTTATTAAGTACTCGATGTGTTCGTATACTTTATAACGGTAGTAGAATTCAATTGGGACGAAATATTAAAACTCTTCGAACCAATTGAGATCATGAATATTTTCTTTGTGAAACAAAATCCCGTAATGTTGACTTTCTTAAGGATGAGTTTCTTAGCATTTGGTGAAATTTAAAAGGGCCTCAATTTGTATACGTTACAATAAGACCTTCAACCACCTCTCGGTGAGGGGGAGGATTTGAATTCTCACTAAGGCACCGAGGGTGGTACACCACACCTTCCTCATTTGATAGGAATGGTGAAGGTTTGTCTGTTAAGGAGAATGAGATTCGTCCTCAATCTCCAAATGTTGAGGAGAGTCATTCCTGAACATGTAGTTAGTCCTCACGTTCAGGATCCAACCTCCAATTGATAGTGGGAGTAATCTTCTTCCCCTAATCAGGGTTCCATACCTCTTAGAGAAAGGGGGAGAAACCCTTGGTCCCATACCTCTTAGAGAAAAGGGGGAGGGATTTTCCACATAGGCAGACAAATAATGAAGGTCCCAGGATCCCAAGAATTGAGCATGGATAAATTCCTCGACGATATTTTCAAATCGAAGAGGAAATATTCCTATGCACATCCCTTGGGAATTGAGGGATCTACCTCCTGTCAAGAGACGGTTGGTTCACCAAATTACAAAGAGTGATTGAATGCAATAAGGGATGAGATGGACTCACCGATAGGGTTTAAGAACTCATTGAAACTCCACCCCGATGTAAGTCTTCAAGATAAAACAACAGGTGGATAGTTCAATTAATAAGTTCAGGCCCAGATATCCCTAGCCCTGATTGCCCATTCGGACTTTGAGTTGTTCGGAATGGACGTAAAGGTTGTCTTTCCCAATGGTGACCTTGAGAAAGAGATTTATATGGACCAACCCATTGATTTTGTATCAAAGGGATAAGAAGACAATGTGTGTCATCTTAAAAGGTCCACATGTGACCATTGTGTATGTTGAAAGATCAACATGGGGATTACGTTTCTTATGTTGATAACATACTATTAACTAGGGAACAACTTGGAAATGATCCAAGCTACTAAAAGGTAGTTATCCCATGTCTTTGAGACAAAGGACACGAGTGAAGCTAGGTATGTCCTAGGAGTGGAAATAATCCAAAATTATCCCAAGAAGCATGCGTCAAAGTGGCTTGGAACAACTTTTGGGTCTATAATTCCTACCCCATAGATACTCCAATTGAGAAGGGTCCAACCCTGAGTCTTGCTCAATGTTCTAAAACAGATGACAAAAATAGAGATAGTGAACAAATGTCCTTAACCCTAGTATCATAGTAAGCTTAATTAAAGTCATGTTATGTACATGACCTGATATTGCTTTGCGGATAGTTTGATAAGTCGTTATCAAAGTAACCCAAGGCTTCCTGATTGACAAGTCATCAGGAGAATCAACTGCTAACTTCGTGGCATTGATAACTCAGTGTTTTGCTATCAAGGAGCAAACCTCAAATTGAGAGGATGCTCAAATTTTGATTGGGGTAGTAACTCGGATAAGTCTAAGTTAACCTCAGGACATGTCTTCACCCTGAGTGGGAGAGCCATGTCATGGTGCAGCAAAGAAGCATAGCTGCACAACAATGTCGGCTATGGAGGTAGATTGTGTATCTTGCACCATAGAGACAAAAAGCATTGCCATTGGGTATATATATATATAGACTAATAAGGTGATTATGTTCACTTAACTAAACCCATTCCTAGTGATGTGTCTAAAACTCGTTGGTTGAGTCTTGGATTTCATAAGGTTTGGCATCTAGACATGTTCTGTTACATGATGGACATGTTTTCTTCTATGAGCGTGATGCTCATTGTCGTACGTTAGGCATATTGAAATGTCACAGGCTTCTGATTGACCTAGTCACACAGGCAATCGCCCTAACGCTTGAGTAGCGAGCAGGATGAGACGTAATCATATTGGCACTAGGTGTGCAATATCGATAACTCATACTAGAAGTGTATGAAGAAGAAGTAGTCGCCTTAGTAAGACTAAGATGAGACTCAAGGGAGTCGAGTATGAAATAAGTTTTCATATTGAAGCCTTAAAAGCCGAATCTTGAGTGTCAAGACCAACATTCAGTATATTGATCTAGTGGCTCAGGTTAGATTTTTGAGTGAAAATCTAGACTGACGATTCGCATGGCATAAAGAGTGACGAACCCAGCTAAGTGGGAGCTATGCCATGACACACATCTCATACTGTGTGTGCTTGTAAGACGACCCATATGTGGGGGTGACAATTGAATTCCCTTTCACTTGTCACTGTGTGACCCTATGGACGATGACCCTTTGACTTAAAGCTATGATATTAAGTCAAAGCTTAATGATGCTACTTTAATGTGATTCTCAAGAGCCATGATGTATACGGTTCAGCGAGAACACGTTAGGAAAGCAATTAAGCTAAGATGAGATTTCATGAGTGTTTAAGGAAAATTTATCCACCATCACCATATCAGCCCGGGCGATTATGTTGAGAACATAATCATATGATATATCAGGCATAAGGGACTGAAGATGCCACTGGTGATGTCTTGGGATATTTTTGGGGTATCGTATTTCGTGAAAGTGTTATGTTAGTTGGATGGTAACTTAATATAACACTACTTGTTATTTTTGGTCGCACGTTCTATTCCTGGTATGAAACGTAAGGAGTTGCGATACGTAGAGAATACGTGTTTTACGGCCTAAGTGGCCGAGTGGGAGCTGTTGGACGGGCCTAATTAGATTAGGCCCGACGGCCACTAAAGTCGCCTAGGGCGACAACCCTAGCTACCCCCTAACCTATATAAAGGGGTTTTAGGGGGGTTAGCCTCAGGGGTGATGAATAGAACACTCCTCTCTCTCTCCTCACGGTTACCCTACCATCCTTGTCGGTATTCGGGTTTAGGACGTGGACGTTGTAAGGCGACTCTAGTAGCCGCTGGGATTTCTATTATTACTGAAGAACTGGTATTCTTATTATTGTGGACTAACACCAACAGTATACTTCCGCATTCAGGTTAGTCCTGTATTTATTTCCTACAAATCCGAATTTAAAACATGGCTCCTCTCAATGGCGGGAATACGTGTGTCTTGACCTCCCCAACATTCCACCATGGTTGGATTTATCTTGGCTGGTGTTCTTGACGATGGTTTTCAGCCCAAAGCGTCCTGAGCTTTTCCTTTCTGAATCCTAGATCAAATACTCAGCTCAGCCAAATTGGAGGAAGAATTGGGAGCTTACGACCGTACGTCCACGGAGCTGAAACAAAGGGCAATTCTCTGTTCCTGCTTCTGGGGGTAGAGCAGATACTATTGATGAAGGTTAGAAAGGATTTAATTTTTCAGGACTTTGGGACTTTGTGTTCCTTACAACTCGTCCGAGAAATATTCTTCTCTACATGCAAAGAGATTACTAGAGCTGAAGAAGAATGAATACAAGGACATCTCATGGATTGAAATGAGACATACCACAAGTAGCTATCTAAAACAGGCATAACTAATTTATTGAGAACAATTTACTTAAGCTTCCAATGTATGGCACCAAGACTCCATGTCTCAGACACAAGTAATATGTCCAACAAATGAGAAAAGAAAGGTGGAGGGGACTAGGGTCCATTCGAAAATATTGGTGTCCACCCCCATATCCGATCCTCCTCCTGAAGACCAAGTTAACACAGGTTTTCAGTAACATTAGGTGGGACTAGTCAAAGTAGCAGACTATGAAGGCCATGACAAGCGAATATCTGTTAGCTGTATGGTGATGACTTCTCTAAAGTCAGAAGATCTAAGAAGATGATATGGAAAACAAGATGTTTGCACTTAGCTGTGCTTTTCAACACTAAACATCAGCATCACTGATAAACAAAATGCAACATGATTTTCCGCTATCATCCTTCGAACAAGAGTAAAACACATCAACCCACACGGCCACAGCTCAGTACGGAATACGAACTGGAAAAGGTTAGATGACAGCATACATGTATATCTGCAATAATCCCATGCTGATTCATGCATCTGAGCTGCAACATTGACGTTTGAAACTGAGAGTTGCAGTCTGCTTTGTTGGCTTCACCATCTGCACGGCTATTTCTGAGATCCATCAAACTGAAAGAGAAGGGCAACACAATTTTTTGGTAGGGTTGAAAACCATTTTCCTAGAAAACCATTTTGCATGTAAAATGATTTTCAACTCATATTTTCAGTTGTTTGGTAAAAGGGAAAGTGAAGTTTTTGAAAAATGAGTTTGATTAGCAAAAAATGAACAAACAAGCTAAAAAGGGGGACATTAGTGAAAAAACAAAAATAAGTAAGATACTTAGAAAAGTGGAATTATATTTTGTTCTTTGAGAAATTATATTACAATAGTGGTGTTTATATCAAAGTTGTGACAATATGTACATTTGTCAATTTTTTTGATCTTAGCTACTGCCAACAATTTGATACTAGCAATGCTTATTGATTTCCTACCTTCGGGTAGGAATCCAAACAAAGAAGAGGAAAAATCTAATGAGTTTCTCTATCTTTTTAATCCTGACAATAAATTGCATAGTATTTTTTATTTCGATGAAATCATGGTTGTTAGATTCATTGGCATCGGGATGATACAGTTTCGCTAATCTTTAATATATTGCCTTAATCTTCGAACTATATGTCACTACCTTAATCTTCGAACCATTTGTCAACGAAATAGACACAGAAGAGAAAAAGAACGTGAAACCGTGTGAACGCCAAAAAAAGGTAAAATCAACTTACGCTCCATTCAAAGTGAAAAAATTTTCCTCCATTGTAGGGAAAATGATGTTTCCCTAACAAAATTTACCCTCCTTATTTTATCAAACACCGTAAAATGAGAAAATTATTTTTTCATAATTTTCACCCCTACCAGACACACCCTTAAGATCACATCAAATCGAAAGTATGCTTCAATGCTCTAGAAAATAAAAGCCATACACATCCACACTTACATCACTGACATTTGAAGCAAATATATTATCATCTTATCTGCAGGCCATCAGACAGATAGAACATTGCTAGTGCCATAGAACGGAAGCAGTTGATCAAGACCACTTGCATGAAGCTTCATATTGCCAGCCTGCTAATTTAATGGTAATGCAGGAGGTTAACCACAATAAAAATAAAGATCCCAAACCAACAAAAGATTGACCCTTTTCACTTCTATAGCCTGTTTGGTTCAAGGGTGAAGATGAAGGCGAAAGAACTTCCCCCTCCTTCAATATTTATCAAGTATCAACCATAAAATTAGACGACACCCATTTAGTTGAAACTGGAGGCTGTATCTCTAGACAAATTACAGCTTTCAGCTTGATTATCCTCACTAAAACTCAATTAAAAAGATAATGGATTATTAGTATCTTTCCCTTTCTTCATTTCCCCTTGTTTACCTACATCATCTTTAAGTTTAATTATCACCTGGCCCCTGTCCTTTCAACAAAGCGTTCAGCACAGAAACAGTTCAATGCTAATACCCAAAAGAAAATTCCCACTAACCCATTTTAGACAATGTTTAAGAAATTCAGCTCATAAAGTACCAAGCCTCCATTACCAAGAAACGAAGAAGACCCTAAAATACCACCAATTATGCCAGCAAACTTGATCATAACACTCAAAAAGTGCGAGAAATTCATCCCAGAATTAGTAACGCTCAAAAAATCATTAGAACAAATAACAAATTACAATCTCAACCAACGCTAATTGCCAGACAAAATGCTCAAAACCAGAATTTTGAGCAGAAACGCACGCTGTTTGCTAATGGGGAAGCTTGGCGAGAGAGAGAGAGAGTCCAGAAGGAAGAACTTCAAAGTGTTTTCTTGCTCAGGGGGGCTACAGTTAGAACTGGGATCCATTGGGCTTTCTTCTAGTGTTGGTGCGATTAAGATGGGCCGGATCCAAATCCTTCGAAAATTTTGAATTTGTTGGGCCTCTCTGCATTTGGAATAATAAAAAAACAAGCACAGCTAGTCAATGCATTTAAAAGTTGCTGGCTATGGGGTTCGAACCCATGCGCACTTATGTGCAGAAGATCTTAAGTCTTCCCCCTTAACCTCTCGGGCAAACCAGCTGTTGTGTTGTGGTTTGGCTATCCATGTTATAGTTCTATAGCTCTCAAAAATATTTAACTTGATTTGCATGATGTATACTCACGGGTTCGAGCCATGGAATCAACCACTGACAAAGTCAGATTAGACTGCCTACAATTCACCCCTTGATGTGCAGCCCTTCCCCGGACCCTGCGTGAACGTGGGATACTTGTGCACCGGACTGTCATTTTTTTGCATGATGTATACTGCGTAAGATATATAACATATTGCCTTTATTAACTTTATTTTTCTCAAAAAAAATCTAAATCTTAATTTGCATAAAACTTGTAGGTCTAATAAATCAACCCCTACAAATTTTACTGTCAAAAGGACTTAGACCAGTAATTGTCAAGTCAAAAAAATTCCAAACAAATATAATCTAAAATACCCACTGGCTAATCTCGAAACAAAATACATTTTTCACAAGCAAATTAAGAGAAAATTAAAGTTAAATATAATTATTTTTTCTCTGTACTTGAAGAATATTCTTCATTCATAGTTTAGGTTAGGTGGTTATCAACTTATCATGAACACAAAAGAGCACCATATCTCTAGGTTCGTATATTTTATATATTGCTAGAGATCTTAACATATCAAAATCACATAACCGAACCAAAATTATATAACATATTGGGCTCATATATTTTATGATTTTCAGGATATGTTGACATCATACAAATAAAATATTCTTCATACGAATCGAAAGATTTTATGTAAATTTTAAAAATTCAATTAGAAATTTGACGTCCAATTGATTGAATATTTATATCTCAATATTTTTATTTTTATGAATACTTTTGATAAATAAGATAGACATATAGAGAATTTCTTACGTGGAGGTGTATATTCTTTTGATGGTGAGCTCAGTGGTTTCGTTAATTAAAAAAATTATTGAGAATTAGCCAAACGTAGTGAAAATTTACCAGTTTACCATCACCAACCATGCCAACTTATTCTTAAGGTCAAGAAGGGTTTCAATTAGGATTAGATTCATACGATAATAACTAATAAGATTACATTCCACATATCAATGCAAGCGATAAAGATTTCTTTGATGTAATGACAGACCATTCGAACTGGAGATTTTTCTTAACTCCTAGGTGATATATATATATATATATATATATATATATATATATATATATTCCGATTGATAAGACTACTTTCTACAAAACTATTTATGAATAACTTTGTTTCTAAAAAGAGATATTTATATCGAATTCAAATATAGAGTTTCTGGTTGCAACATCTAATAGCATAACTGGTGTTGTGTAAAATATAATGTGATTTAATATGATTGATGTGTTATTTGAATGATAGATGGTTTAATTCAAACCCTATTGGATATATAACTTTAAATGACTTCCACATCGAACTTTGACACTTCCCAATCTCACAACATTTTGTATGAAAACCATACAAGAAAATCCTTTTATGGTAAGAGAGAAGACAAATTGGTAGTTTTCTACATAGCTTGTTATAAAAACGACCCCTCCAAATACGCTATTAATTAGATGCAGACGGTTGAATGTAATAAGCCAAAAAAAAAATTGATTAATTAGTTGGGTATAACTCTTACAAAAACAAAGAAAGACAATACGGTCATTTTATAGCTCAAAAAACAGTTACTACGTCCTTAAACACTGTAGATGACAACTAGTACTTATGACTCAATTACATCAGCCTCCCTTTTTATTACAACATGTATCTTCTTTCATTCCAGCTAATTCAGGAGCTCTATGATGAATAAACATAATTACATCAGCCGCCCTTTTTATTATGTGGTGTTACTTCCAACTAATTATGACTCAATTTTGTCTGTGAAATATTTCATGTAGTCATCCCACCATGTTTAATCTTGAGGGAACTTAATTATACCCATTTATACCAATGGTCCCCAATAAAATTCACTTGATATTAGGATTGTAATGTATATTATACACTTGGAAGTATGTACTCTCACTTACCAAGTATACATATTTTTTGACATAACATGTATTTAGCATGTGGATAAATTTTAATATGTGGCGCTAATATACAATAGAATATAGGGGTTGTTATTTTTTATTTTTTTCCTTTTGGATCAGACCAATGGTAGTTAATTTTAATGCTTAGAGATCCCTAATTAACTTAAATATAATGGGGAGAAAAATGAAATTAAAATCCTGAAACCACCCATTTCCTAGACAAAATGATTAAGTTCATAAATTAATTAATAATATCTAAAAATTAATTAAATCTGAGGTAGCTAATATATAATATGCCTTGATGATTTACAATATGGTGTGTGGAGGTCTAATTTGATGCATGTGAACTGTGCAGAAAACACACATGTAGCCAGGAAAAACACACTTGTAATTAGGAATTAATTTAATCCACTAATTATCACATCTTTAATTCTGGGAACAGACAATATAATTAAATTACAATTGTAATGTACTAATGTCCCAACATGTTGATGATGTTAATGGATCTTTGCATGAGTATCCACAAACAATGTGTCTCCTAGTTCCCCTTTTTTATCAGTAAATATTTTGTTTAATTAATGTCCAATAATTAAAATTAAGATAATACTTAATGATTAAGAGACAGATAGTACTGTATATTTTTGTCGAGAGAATTGTGTGAATGTAAATTTAATATAAAACTCCTGTTGTTGATTACAATGATTAAACATCGCAGATATTACAAAGGAGTTGTTCTGATGGCTATGTGTCTCTTCTGTTGTACAAAAATGGGAAACAATGCAATAGTCATGACAAACCCATCTACCATGTTTTAGGGTGGCTTTGCTGCATTGGACAATTCTTTTTGTCATAAATAGGGTTATTTTGCTGTTAATCGCCATAAGACAGAGACATTTTCAATCTAATTCTTCCTAGATTTTAAAAAATAGTTGCCTAGCAGTCATAGGTTTTGACAATTTTTTTAGTGGCCACAGCCCCCCCCCCCCCCCAACACCTTCCTACTATTTGAATTGGACAGATTTTGTCACGTTGTAGACTGTGAGGAACTTATCAAGTTCCAAGGTTCCCTTGTCAAGTTGGAAATTGTGAGTAACTAATATCGTGCCTTTCTTAAAGCATTCGCATCTATGAAACGCGTGTTTTATTATTTGGACGAGCCCTATCACTATATGATTGTTGTCTATTTGCTTTCTTAAAAGTTGCCTCACAGGGTAAGAACTCACTGCCGTCTCACCCTTCGTTCCAACTTTTTCTTTTTGTGATTTTTTTATTTTTTTTCCTTTTGTTCTTCTTAACAATATTTTTTGGGTTATTGAAAAAAGGTTATATGTTATGAGACTAGTCCATTACAAATATTTTATTAAGTTGTTCAAGTTGAAGTTTCATGGGTTAAAAAAGTGAAGAAATACGAATTTCAATTTCCAAACAATTTAAACTTTTAATGATATAACATGATAGAATTTCAAAATATGAAATATTATGAATGCTGTAATGGGCAACAACCCCCAAAAAAACATTTCATGCTTCCCTTGTTATGTTTGCATTTTATACACTCATTTTCCCCCCCTCCAAAAAGGTCATTGAGGTCTGCAGTGCACTCCCATCCAACATGAATAACTTTTTAGATGGAGAGATGATGCTTCGATTCATAGAGTATCTTCATGACTGGCAAAATAATTGAATGATTGTAATATATTACTTTCTTTGATATATGTCTATGTTTGACTTGACCACAAAATGATAGGTGTTGAAAAGTCAGTTCAAGTCTGAGCTGATGGATAGCATAATACAAGATTCAGTTGGTGTTTAGTAGCAGTTAACATCTTAAAATCTTAAGTTTATATTCTATGAATTATTTTGTTCTTAAAAGTAAAAAATAAATTTTTGGGTAAGACTGTCTCATATAAAAGTTATTGTCAGATAAAATTTTTAAATGTGACTTTTTGTAAGTTTTATGATAACAAGTACTATATTTTTGATTGACTTTTTTTATCAAGGATGATTAATAGTTTATCTAGTAGTGATTTTTATTAAAATTGGTCATCTTAAATAAACTATTAGTCATCCTAATTACTATTAACAATCACAATAAAAACTTGCATCTCATGATATATCTTATATAAGACGGTTTCATACAAGACTTGCTATAAAAAAAATTTAAAAAAAAAATGAGACTAATGTACAATATTTTTAACATAAATGTTCAAATATACAAGTTAGTCATATGTGAGTTGATTGTTTCACTTCGGGCCTATTCTTTTCATGGTAAATTGGGATGGGTAAAATGACGAAGTGGGTTGAAATAGATTGAGGTAGATTAAAGTATGTTGAAGTGGATTGAATTTTTTTTATGTGATAAATTAAACTTGGTTAAAATAATAAAAGTAAGTTGAAGTGAATTAAAATTGGTATTTTAAAATTAATCCATAAAAAGAACAGGCCTTTCATGTCCATTTTATAACGAAATTTTTTTGAGTAGCCACCTGCTCATACAAGACTCTCACACTTTCACCCTTGTCCGACTGCTCTTGTTTTTTTTTTTAAATATTATTTATTTGCTCGTAGTCACGTGTGTAATAACCCAGGAACTTTAGTTTTATTGTCTTGAATACCTCCCTAAGAATTCAAAATTTTACTATCTTAAAATTCTTTTACAAATTTTCAAACATAGTGAAATGAACACAAATTTATATATACTGATTTAGAAGTAGTTAGACCAGTGGGATTAAAAGGCATACTTTATCGTATGGTAGTTAGAACATTACTGTTATATGGTTCTAGATATTAGCCAATAAAAAGGACCCAAGTTCAAATGTTGATGGTAGCGGAGATTAGGATGATTCGATGGATGTGCAGCCACACAAAATTGAATACGATAAGAAATGAGATTATTAAAAACAAAGTAAAAGTGACACTCATAGAAGATAAGATGAGAGAAACAAAACTTAAATGATTTGGTCATGTGAAGATGGAGGGTGTTGAAGCACATGTGAAAAGATGTGGGATGATTCACCTTTCAGAATTAGAGGTGGCAATGGGGCGGGTACAAGGTGGGTTTAACTGTACCCTCACTCATATCCAATTTCAAAATTAATACTCATACCCATTGGGTATTATAAAGTTATACCCATACACATACGTACCCTTCGGTTATAGTGGATATATATGTGGGTTTTATTTGGATACATATAGACAAAAAAGAATTAAACTCATTTTGTACCTATATTCGATATCAAATAGCCAATGGGTCAGAGTATCACCAAGTTTTCAACAACATATCATATCACATCAAGTACAACTAAATGTTTGCCAATCAAAGTAATAAATTAACACTTGACAATTACAGTTTTAAACAAAATTTTCCACCAAAGTCTTGAATGTGATACAATTCAAAACAACTAACAAAATATTCAAGTGCAAATAACAAATTAGAACTTTAAAAATACCGATAATATGGGTTTTATATGGGGCGGGGATGAGAAGGGTATGGGGTGGATATTGATAAAACGGTATGAGGAAGATATGACCTATACCTATACTTATACCTATACCCATACCCACTTTAGCAACACCTGCCCCATACTTTTTTTTTTCTATTTTCACTACTCATATCCATGCCAATTGGGGCGGATTTTGTAGGTTTTATGCGGGTACGAAATTTTTTGCCGGCCCTATGCGAAATGTAGAAGAGGCAGAGGACGACCTAAGAAATATTGGGACGAAGTGATTAGACATTATCTGAATTTTTTTACAGTTAACGGAGGATATAACTCAAGACAGGAATTTGGAAAGGTCTAGATTAACGTTTTGAACCATTAGATAGCGATCTTCATAGTACTCTTTTGATTTCTGAATGGTAGAAGATACGTGGTATTGTATTGACCTTTATGATATCTTATGTTGGTTGTACTTCGTATGTTAGTATCATCCTCACTACATTTGCGTTATTACTCATCCAACTCCGTTTGTAAGTTGTACTTTACTTTGGGCCAAATTAATATTATGTCATTGCATGCTGCCTAAGGTACGTACATATAACTCTTATACCTCCTTGGTTCTTCTTCTTAATTAATATTATTTAAATTATGTAATGGGGTTGTTACTTCTATTTACTCAAAAGATTTTCAACTTTTAAAATATTTTTCGCAAGGTCTTTTACGTGAGTTCACTAGAATCGACGTCTCTACAGGCACTTATGTTGGTAGAGGTAAAATTGCCTATTTATGGATGTCCCAAAATTCTAACAAAGCAAGACCTCCAAACTGAGAGTTGTTTTTGTCGTTGATGATTTAGAAGTAATTTGACTTCACGTAAACCTTAACAATAGCATACTGGAATGATACGTACATGAAGTGAATAGATGTTTACAAACATTATCATATTTCAAAACCTATTTGTCAAAATCACACTATAGTGTTAAACCTCTGATATCAGTCTTATAGACTGTTGTCAACGAAACTAATTGATTATAATTTCACAAAAAGAAGTAATGTTTAATATTAACCCATAATTTTATTGCGCCAGATATACCGTGTGTTTAATATCACACTCACTCGAATTCAAATGTAGATTTTCATGTAGAAAGGCTTAACCAACGGCTAATTTTGCTGCATGACGGCAGGCTTATGATTGCCCACAAAAAAGTGGGGGGGTCCCTTTCTGGCCTTCAAAAATTCTCCATTCCTATTACCTCCATGTTCATGTTCGTTTTCTTTTTCTTTTTCTTTTTTTTTTTGGTTGGGTCTGGCCGTCTTTGAGAGAAAAGCACTGTCAAAGTGTTGTGTTATGATTCCATTTGGACATGATTATGAGCTGATTAACTGTTGCTAATATGGAATTACATATCATTTGGGGACCAAACCAGTCACCGCTCACTAGTTGGATTTTGACCTTTTTGAGGGGGGAAGGGGGGGGGGGGCGCGCTAATCACGGATCGCAGGTGAGGGGGAGGAGTTGAAGCTTGGAAAAGCAATCTTGGATCGTAAACCAACACAGTGGTTTGATTGCGGAAATCGGTGGCGCAGAACAACGCCACGTCTACTTGCACCCGTGCACCCTGGATATTTTCATTATTTTAAGCAGCCCTATTACTACTTTTTTTTTTCTTTTTCTTTTTTTGACGACAATCTGACATTTTTGTTTGCTATTTCTATGTAAGTATTTTATTATCCTAAACACCCCCCCCAACACCCTCTATGCACTGTGCCTGTATCCTTTCTCCGATAACTACGAATGATCAGACTGACGTACGCCACCACACGTTTCCCGATTTGTATCATCATTGTATCTCTTTGAGCCTTTTAAATTACTATATTGCCCCTCACTGTTTAACAACTTATGACAATTAATTGGCACCTTCATTTTTTTATTTTTTTTTACCGAGAATTGAAAGGAGACAACAGGAAGTAGTTAAGTACCTATGACCCAATCTATAAGGTTAAAATCGCCTACACTTGAATTTCATGATGTTGTAATTAACGGTGCCTATATGAAGGGTTATTGTACACGATTTTCAATTTTTCATTGCATGTTACTTAAGATATGCAAAGTCAATTGTACGCACTATTTGCAAGGACTGTATTCTCGCATTAATGTATTCTGTAAAAGGATGTAATATGATGAATTATTAATGGACAATTTGTGACTGCATTATTTGTCACCCCCCCCCCCCAAACAAAAGAAATATAACTAAATGTGCTGTGACTGCTATCAATTGATGTTAAAATTATACTTTTTTGTTGTTGTCTTTAGGTCTCTATCTTAGCATAATTGAGTTACTGTTAGCCTATAATATAGTATAGCTCTCCCATTTTACGAATTCTCTTCATTTACAAAGTTCAAAACCCATATAACAATAATAATAACTCTCAATGTGGGTTTCGTTTTCGCAGATTTGGGGAGATTCATATGCAAACAACCTTACTTCTACACACATCTCTGCCTGTAGAAATGTTGATTCCAAAATACTCATTAAAAAAAATTATATGAAAACATTTTAAAGAATAAACTAAAGATAAGTAGTACGTAGCAACTCCTCACAGGGGCATCCACAATCCTTCTCTTTACATGATCAAACTACCCGAGCCTAATCTCTCTCATTTTGTCATCGATGGGAGTCACTCTAACTGTGTCGCTAATTACTTCATTCTTTAATTCTATCTACCCATGCTTTGCCGCACATCCATCTAATGATCTTCATCTCAGTTGCCATTAACCTTTGAACTCGTGTCTTTTTAATTGGGCAACACTTTGAGTTGTACAACATAACAGGTCTGACCACTATACGATAAACTTTGCCTTTTAATCACACATGCATCATCTTATCACACAACACACCTGAAACATTTTTTCCATTTTTGCCAACCTACTTCTATGCAATGGTTATCAACACCCTATAGGTATTCAGTTATTGATCTACCTAATTTAAAATCTCTAGACTCAAGTATATGTCTTCATCACTCCAACTGATTGTTAACTCCATAATTGGTTTTATCAATAAGGACAATGCTGTCCGTAAATGACATACACCATGATAACTCATCTTGAATTCCTTTCATAAGTTAATCAATAACCAAAGTGAAAAGAAATAGGTTTAAAGCAGAACTCTGATAGAGATTTATAACAACGGAGAAGTTATTACTAACACCTCATGGCGTCCTAACACTTATCTTACCTCCTTCACACATATTCTTAATAGGTCGAATATACGCAAGAGACAGGCGTTTCTTTTCCAAACATCTCCATAACGTAACACTTCACACAAAACTTTATCATATATATTTTCCAGGTCCACAAACACCCTATAAAAATATTTCTTCCTATTCATGTATACTTCCATGAGTCTTATAAGTAGAGGTGTTCATCGGTCCAAATCCGGACCGGACCGGACCGGACCGGGTTGGACCGAAGACCGAATAAGAGGAAAGTTACGGACCGTGGACCGGACCGAATAAGTCAAGGATCGGACCGAAAAAAGTAGGACCGGATCGGACTGGACCGAATTATAAAGCTAGTAAATTTTTACAATATGAACATCTTATATTTATTTTAATATGAACAATTTCTACATATTCTCACCATGAAAAACAAATCAATATTCTTGAATGTTTGAAAAATTATAAGTTGCAAAAGAAAATTAAAATTTAGTAAGTAAAAAATTGGTTTTTAAATTTTTTTATTCGGTCCTCAGTCCGGACCGGACCGAAGACAGAATAAAAAAAAATTGTGGACCGTGGACCGGACCGAATTCATTCGGTTTGGTCCGGTCCGGTCTAGGCCGGTCTTCGGTCCGATCCAGGTTTGGACCGAATAATGAACACCCCTACTTATAAGGTTTAAACTCAATACCTTACTTAAATGGAACAAGTGTCACTTCGGTTGTTTCTTTAAGTGAGTTTTTTTTTTTTTCCCGAAAAAAGTTCATTAAGACACTTCTACATGTATTTTTCTTAGCTATTAGCAAATTCTCCCATTTACTTCTTCAAATTTAAGCCTTAGATAACAATCAACATGTTAATTAATTAAAAAAAAATAAAGCAAGATACTTAACTTCAAGCGTACATATCAACTGGTCAATGTATTTATCAACACCCCATCTGCCCCCTTTTCGAGTTTATCAATTATTAAAAGCCCATTTAGTAAAATACTTTATTTCTTTAATAATAGTATTCATTGGTCGGCTAGGTTGTACTCCAATGACTGTTCTTTAAACGGATCCAATCACGAGTCTTTTAATTGGCGAGGTCAAAAATTAATTGACTAGTCGTAAAATCAAAACAAAATATTAAAGAATAACCACATGGTTGGTGCTTTATTAATTTACTCTATTTTGTTTTATTAATATTATTGGTTGTAATTTATTAGTGGGGCGCAAGCATGAAACCACAAGCATTTGGAACAATCACGACTCGTGGGGTAATACAGATCTATTAGGGAGATTTTGGTCTAAAGCATGTATTATCATATTTAGAAATAATTAAACATGAAGGGTAATTGGAGTTATTTTTTGGGTCTTTTTTCTCTTTTAACAAGATAAAAGTTACCCATTAATAAGTAACTCTAGGGAAATTGTTTTTTATCAATTCAGAATAAGATTCTAGCCAAAGTATAAGATACGCTTTTATTAAATAACAACAAGAAATTATTTACGATCTTTCCGTGGATAGTGATATCTATAAAGGTAAGATCACTTATATCTAGATCTCATTAGATATCGTACAAGCAAAATTCATACTAGATTTTATAATTGTACAATAAAAAATAATTAATGGTGTTATTTAAATCTGAAAATACTTACTGAAAAAAATCCAATTGTTAAAATTTATTTGTTGTCGTTCAAATTTACTTAATTACAAGAGAGTAAGTTGATGAAAATGGGTTGAATCAAGAGGAAAAGGGCAGAGAAAAGATAACAGAGCAACCCATCATTACTCGCCCACACTTTTTATCGATCATAGGGAGCATATGATCCCATAGTCAATGCACTAGGACACTAGCATAGGTAGAAGCTTGCAGACAACTTCGATTGCAAACTACGTCAGTTAAATCATGCATGTTGTTTTCAATCAGTCTTCTCCATACTATGCTAGCATTAACAAATTAGTTATATCATAACCTAACACAATTACCCAATTGTCACGGTATATAGGTAAGATGTTGACAAATTACGCCATCAATTTAATTCAATACAAAAACTGCGTTCACTTTATGAACATAAGTTGAATTGTCGTATTCTATTTTATATTTTTTAAAATTTAGTTAAGAGTTTACATCTTCTTATAATTTTTTACATCTTTATACAGCTCTTTACATCCTTAACATAATCTTTATATTTTCTTACATCTTCTTACTTCCCATATAGATTTTCTATAACATTCAACAACTCCTTACATCTATCCTTACAACTCCTTACAGTTTTTTACATATTCTTACAGCTCCTTACATCTTCTTACAACTCTTTACAGCTCCTTACAGTTCCTTATATCTATTTATCTATCTAAAACGCGAAATAGAACAGACCGTCTTGTATATTGCCAACATTAAAATCATATATATATTAAAAAAATAACTCATGATAGGTTTTTTTTGAGATACATGGACTAATTATTTTTCAAATTCCACAAAAGTAAGGCTCGCACTAAAAGTTATTATTGTTATATATGAATTAATAATTTATAATAGAAATTATATTATTTCAACAAAATAATTTTTCTATAATTCATTTGCAAGCCTTCTATGGTTCGAACTACGAGATTCTCATACTTTGATCGAGTTTGTTTGAGGTGGCATTTCATAACTATGTTTATCTATAGTCATATATATGTAAAAGAATGAAAAAAACCATGAATAAATAGCAGTAATAAATTTTGCAAATTTTGAACTTACCCGTAACAGTGCATGCTATTAATTAATTATACAAGCCATGCATACGCATAACCATTGCTGCTTATATTCCTATTTTATCAAAATGAGTTGCTTTCTTTTAAGGCAAAATGGCTTACATCAATCAAGTAGCTGTTAGTTTTATTTTAAACCTAAACATTATATATTTATTATAGAAGAAAGCTCAAAAACTTTAATTAGATCAATATTTTTCAAGTCCAATTAATATATAGTTAAAATGTTAGTTATCATTTCAAGGGTATGTAGCATTAGCCAAATATAGAATTCCAAACCGCAATTATTACAATATTACCCATCCCTTTCATATCTTTTATTTAATTAAAAAAAAAATCCCTTTCAGGTTATAAAGATAGAGCGAAGACTAATTTTTCAAAAGATCCAAAGAGGAAGTACTTTGCCTGTCACAAAGGGCAAAAGTGACATTTACTTGTTTATTTATTTTAGATTTATCTGCTAAGCGACAACAAGGACGTCGGCAGTTGCGGCCAGCGGCCCGGGGAGCTTAAATCCCTTCAAAGAAAAATAAAATCATTTAAATCCTCCGCCCCTTTTCCCTATATTAAAAATAAAATAGCTTTTACATAAAAAAAAATAACATGGAAAAAAAAAATACTGTACTTATGTATAAAATAAAATTAAATCATGGTGCTATGATTACTGTTGTTTGAATTTGCTTTGAAAAAAAAAATTTCATTTGAAATTTTTATAAAAATTTTAGATTTTAAAAAGTTATATCATTATTTTCTATAAAATAGATCTTTTTATTTTTTTTATTATAGTTTTGTTTTTCTATGATCCGTAGAAATTACAAAGGACATTACAATACAACGAGGGTTAAAGAACTGAACATAAGACCTAATGATGGTGAAGAAAACACAAAACTACAGCTCTATAAGTTGTTGTACTCTTATAAAATCAGTCACTAGCTAATGTGTTTTGTAACTCTTTAAAATAGCATCACATATTTTCCCCCTTTTGATTTGCTGTGAGAATTGAAGTGTCTATTAATTTGTTTTGTCATTAGTTATAGAGTGAAAAGTAAAATAATCTACCTCAAGATGGTAGAGTTGCTGTTTCTTTTTAAAAAATATTTTAAGCAGTTTTAAATTAAATTATCACATTCTAACTATTATCTATATTAGAATGCCATCTATTTTTGTTATATCAACCCAGAAGTATTTAAAAGTTTTTTTTTTGATCATAAATATTTATCAAGTTATTTCTCAATCAATTTTATACAAATAAATTAGCCTTTTACCCACCCCACTAAATACTAATGAAAGGCGGGGGGTCCAACTTTTTTTTTTGTGTGTGTAAAAAAGGTGATATTCCTTCACTTAAATCTCTCTCCCTTGTCTCCGACCCCACCCAAAAAATAAGAAAAACAAAAAATAATATTCCTTTCCATTTGATTAATTGATTCCTCTTGCTCTTAGAATAGCCTTACTCATCAACATAATAACAATAACATATTCAGAGGCATTGAGCAAAACAAGCATTCCCTTTCCCTCCTCCTCCTTCAAGCCCCTCTCCCTCTGTCTTTCTCTCTCCTCCATCTTCAACGGATCTATTCGAGCTCCGATTTAATTGTACGAGAGCTGTAAAACAGATCATTAGAACCCTAATTTCCCCCCTTTTGTTTTCTGGGCAAAGTTGTTTTGTCCCCTTTCTTGCTCGTTTATGAAGCCTCCTTGGTCACGCCCCATTTTTCTCGGTAATGTTTATAACCCTGGTTTATTGCTCATTTTCCATGAGAATCAGTAATCGCCCAATTGTTATCGATTTTCGATCTGGGTGGGCATTTGGGTTTTTTTTGCTGGGTAAAATTTTGAATGTTAGAACGAGTTTACAGTGGCATTTGCTGGCAAATTTCCCGTTTAAATGGCTGAAAATTTTCAAATTTTTGTTCAGCTTTCTTCTCTGTTGCGCCATTTTGAGAAATCTAATTCTCTTTTCCATATGTGAGACCTTGGTGGTAAAAGGTTAATGCTTTTTGCCCTTTTGATGTTTTGAATTTTAGATGTTTGATGAAATGCCTGGTTGATATTATCTAATTTTTATTGGGACTCATGAGATATTTTTGGCCAAGCAATGGATAAATGGATTGAAAATGGTATTCGGAAACGGTTCTAGTTGGGGCAGGATTTCACCTCATCATCATTACCTCTCTAAATAATCAATTTTCTCTTTTGCAACCATATCAAACTTCAAATGTTCAATTTTGCATTAGCGGAAGAGTCTTTTGAGCACTAAGGGATGGGCAATGGTTATGAATGTGATTTTGTTGCCTGTACAGATGTTGCCTTGTACTTTGTTGGTATTCACTCATCAATCATCATATTGTCTATGCATCTATTCTTATTTTTCTTTTTTCTATTTTTGGCTCGCTCTCCTTCCTAGACTGCAGATACAGACTTTTGTAGATGGTGTTTGAGGGACTCATGGGAAGTATGGATAGTGCAGAGCGTGAAGAAAATCTTTTTGCAATCAGTGATGCCAAGGTACAGTGGAAACTTGTGATTTAGGTTTCAGTTTTGGGATACTGATATGTTTCTATCTTTGGGTCTCCATAGTCAGTCAGCTGTTCTTAATCCTCGGTGTGTTTGATTAGCCTTTTCCAGAGATGCTTAATGATGGCGTCTTCTGGTCTGAGTTTTGGGTGGGAAAGTGTAGAAATTAGACTGGTTTGCCTGTCTGAATTCTCAAAGTATCATCTACTTTCTCGTGAGCTTTCCTATTTTTGCACGCTGCACCTCTCTCTCTCCCAGTGACATTGCTGATGTGAGCCTTTATTGGACGAGAGAGAACACGGCTATTTTGGAGAGAGACTGAGAGCTATGATACAGGATTCCACTTGTTTCTCTAGCATTCAGGGATCAGGATTCAGTGATGTTCCCTGTGTGACGTACTTGAAGTTGAACCGGACATTGGAACATGGCACGCTGTTTGCTTGCATGAATTCATCTGATGCGAAAAAACTTTGGGTTGTTTTTCAGTTGCATGGAGATATGTGCAGACTGTTGTCCAATGTCCACACCAAAGTGTTGAATGTCTTTCCTGCCCTTGAAGCTGCCCGGCCACGCAGTAGGTCTGGTATTCAAGCGTTATGTTCACTGCATATAGCACTCGAAAAGGCCGGAGGTCTCTTACAACATTGCTCAGAGTGTAGCAAACTCTATTTGGTATGTGGTTTTTGTGTTATTGGATCCCTCATATGTAGATGATTCTTATGCTTTCATGCATATAGGATTTGACCAATTTTGCGTCGCAAACTGTATCTTCTGTTATCCATAGTTAATTATTACATATCTACTTCCCTTTGCTTACTCCTCTATTTTGGTAGGAAGTGGGTGGGGAAGAGGGCAGATAGGAAGTGTTATGTTCACTGCTCATGTCCTCGTTGTTATGAACATGCTAACAGTGACATTGCTAACTTGCAGGCCATTACTGGAGATTCTATTGTTTTGAAGTTTGATAAGGCAAAATGCATGCTTATAGATAGTCTTAGGCGCGTTGAAGATATTGTCCCGCAGTCTATTGGGTGTCAGGTCTGTCCTCTTGCTTGAAATGGTGCCTATTACTTTAGGGCTTAAGTCGGTTGCGGTGTTGTTTCCTTCAAGCTTTTCCCGTCTTCTACATGAATAGTTTCTTTTAGGTCATTTAGTGGTTTTGCATTGAGTGAATGCTTATTCTTCTATTACTGTTTCTTGCAGGTCCAAGATATTCTGGGTGAACTGGAAGGGATTGTTTTTACCCTTGAACCATCAGAGAAACAAATTGGTGATGATATAATTGTGTTGCTCCAACGGGGTCGAAAATTTGACGACAGTTCCAATGACAGCAATGAGCTTGAAACTTTCCATCAAGCTGCATTAAAACTTGGAATTACTTCTTCCCGAGCTGCTCTTGCCGAACGCAGAGCTCTGAAGAAGCTCATTGAGAAAGCCCGTGCAGAGGAAGACAAGAGAAAAGAATCCATTGTTGCTTACCTCTTACATCTTATGCGCAAGTATTCTAAGTTGTTTAGAAGTGACTTGGGAGACGATCAAGATTCCCAGGGTTCTGGTCCTTGTTCGCCGACAGTGCATTCCGAGGATAGTGGGGTTCCATCCTGCAATGGAAAGGCTTTTGATAGTCAGCTATCTAAAATTAACTCTTTCAACTTCAGGCCGTCTTTGGCTTTTAAGTCAAATGGTAGGAGGTCTGATCACATTCCTGTTCCACCAGAAGAGCTCAGATGTCCAATATCATTGCAGCTCATGTACGACCCGGTTATAATTGCCTCTGGACAGACATATGAAAGAGTTTGTATTGAAAAGTGGTTTAATGATGGGCACAATACCTGCCCAAAGACCCAGCAGCACCTCTCTCATCTCTCTTTGACTCCTAATTATAGTGTTAAAGGCCTTATTGCTAGTTGGTGCGAGCAGAATGGTGTGCCTATTCCTGATGGACCACCTGAGTCTCTTGATCTCAACTATTGGAGGCTTGCTTTGTCTGATAGTGAGTCCGCACAATCTAGGTCTGTAGATAGCAGTGACTCGGGGAAGGAGGCGAAGGTGGTACAATTTGAGGAAAATGTTGCTGAAGATGCTGAAGGGAATGAAGTTGAAACTTGTTCCGGGGAGCAGGAGGAGACCGATTCAAATGTTTTTGAGAAGTACGAGAACTTCTTGACTGTTCTAGGAGAGGGAGATATTGGTGAAAAAAGGAAAGTCGTTGAGCAGATAAGGAGATTGTTAAAAGATGATGAAGAAGCAAGAATTTTCATGGGTGCTCGTGGATGTGTTGAAGCACTTGTACAGTTTCTAAAGTCTGCATGTAATGATAAGGACGGATTGAGTACGGAAGTGGGAGCTTTGGCACTCTTCAACCTTGGTGTTAACAATAACAGGTGCATTCCACTGTTCTCTTTGCTAATGTCTTGCATCAGTGCACACTTTTAGTTGTGTTTATGGTGAGATGGTTCCTTGGCCCGTCATGCACGGATGCACCCCACTTCATACATAAGGATTAATTATCAGAAAAAAGTCCAGGGCTGTGTCACCCATGTACAGCATGACCTTAGATTGTAGTGTACCAGTTAATGAGTCCATAAGATCATGAGGTGACAACTAACAAGTATAGTTGAAACTGGAGCACTTGGCTTTAACTGTGCAATAGCCTCAAAAAAAGAAAAAGAAAAAAGAGTTGAACTCTTCATATGATGCCACATTACCCATAGGCCAATTAAAGCAGCTTCAAGTAGGAGTATTCTAGCCCCTCGTCATCGTTTTCTTCCAAAATACCAGCTCATCTATGGCCTTCCTTGCAGAAAGAAACAAACTGTGAATAGAGATGAGTTGAAGTGTCAAAAGAGAGAGAACCATGGAAAGAGGATTGTGAATGCCTCGACTTATGTTGTCCCCCCCCCCCCTTTCTGTGAATGGCTTTCAAGTTATGCTGTTGACTCAATTCTCCTGCTAATAGTAGTAGACAAGAGTCAAAACTTAGGCTCACTTCGGTTTCTTTCATTGTAGAAACAAGGAATTGATGATAGCTGCCGGGATAATTCCTCTGCTGGAGGAGATGACAGCTGATCCAGCCTTGCATGGATTGGTAGCTGCCCTTTATTTAAACCTTTCCTGCCTTGAAGAAGCAAAACCAGTTCTATGTTCAAGCAAAGCAGTTTCATTTCTGATTAACCTTCTTGAGAAAACTGACCCACAATCAAAGCTCGATTCACTTCATGCCCTTTTTAATCTCTCCTTCTACACACCCAGCATCCCAGACCTCCTCCAATCAGGCATCATCAATGCTCTGCAGCAGCTCCTGTCTGAGCCCAGAGATCAGACATGGACAGAGGAATCCATAGCCGTGCTTATGAACTTGGCATCAAATCATGAAGCAAAGGACGCAATTATATCAGCTAATGGCCTCATTGGCGCCCTTGCTGCCATATTGGACACCGGGGAAACTATTGAGCAGGAACAAGCAGTGTCATGTTTATTGATTCTTTGCAATGGGAGTGACAAATGTATTCAAATGGTCTTACAAGAAGGGGTGATTCCATCATTGGTATCGATTCAAGTGAATGGGAGCACCCGAGGGAGAGACAAGGCGCAGAAGCTTCTGATGCTGTTCAGGGAGCAGAGACAAAAAGATTCATCCCCTCCACGAGTTCAACGTTCCCCTTCACTCTCAGAATTTACAGCTCAAACAGCAGAGGTGAAGCCACTCAATAAATCAAGTAGTGTAAACATTGTGGCAGTTGATCAAAAGTCGGCTCTTGGTAAAACAACTTCGAGAAGGAAGATAGGAAAGACATTTAGCTTCTTCCGAAAGAGCAAGAATTTCTCTGGTCCTCAATGAGCCCTAGCATGCCACCCTCACTTGTGTACCTGTCAAAGTTATGTAAAGTTTCTCTCTGTATCTCCTTGTATCCCCTCTTGCCCAGTTCTTATGGGCAGCTTTAAATTTTTGGTTAGTTGGGAATAGAGGAAGAAATGTACAGCTGCCTCCAATGTAATTTATGGATGGTTTCTCCTCTTTTCTCATGCCCTTTTGGTCTTCAATTCAGGGCAGAAATACATGTAGCAACTTTACAAGGGTAAAGGTGCTTTGGTAAATGTTACAGAGGATGCTACATCTGTCTCCCTATGTGATACGGCAAGCAATGGGGTAGTAATGGTGCTCTTTCATGAACAATTAGTTTCTGAAGGTTTTCACGAGTATGTAAAGCAGACTCATCCAATTAGTGGATGAAATGCAAGGCTAACCTTTAATTGCTTTGTTTCTTTAATGCAACTTACGTCAAAATAAGATTTATATAAATATGAACTTCCTACAGCTTTGTTATAGGCATGATTGACATTAGGGGCCCGTTGGGCAAAATAGATTGTCGTAATGGTGGTTAACTATTTTACAAGAAGTTAGCAGTCTCGTCAGCTGTTAGCTATCAAACAGTATCGTTCAGCAGTTGAGTGTTCAATTAACTACGTAAAATAATAATTTTCCGTAAATTTAGTTTAGATAATCGGTGTAACATGACATAAAAGGACATAAAAAAGGAAAGTTTTCTGTCTTATAAAAAGGATAATTTTGAAATCTTAAATAAGCATTCATTTAGTAAAATTAGTTGTTTTATTAACTGCTAGCTGTTTAATAGGAATTAGTTTTCTTCCGCTAATATTGGATGTTTAGATGTTCAACTAGTGATTCAGAGCATGTTACTGTTTAGCCATTTTCTAAGTAAAGAAGCAGGTCACACGTAAAAAAAGAAAAGAAAAAAAGAAGAAGCACGCAGACTCCACTCATTCTAAGCCCAGTTTGATTGACCCGGCCTGATCGGCCCAACAAAAATTGGCAACTGTGGGCTCAGTCATGAATCCGGCCCAACAATGGTGACCCTATAAAGAGCACTCCAAGTTGACGTAATTTACTATCCAACCGTATTGAAATTGCAATTTTTCATGAACAAAGTTGAATCATTTGGGTCAGTAGGTTGCGTAAGTGTAATTTATTTTCTTAGGCTAAACAAAACGGGGCTCAGCTTTTATTGTCACATTATATTTTCATTTGGTATTTACAAAATCTTTTTGCTTTCTCAGCTTAGTTTTGTTTACCTGTAAATTCAATATCAAACGCCATCTTCTGTTGGACATTTCCATATGTTAAAGTAGGTGGGTGTGAGAAAAAGATAACATGAAATTATTCGGCAGGAAAAATGATGGATAGTAGTAGCATGATAGGCAGGAAAAGGGAAAAATGCGACTAGCTAACTATTGATTTTTGATATTAAACGACCAGTGACAATGAACCATTGACTTTACTTGCCGGACAGGGGAGCATGGGAAAGGAAAGAAAGAAAGCTAAGAGACCAGGGGTAATGTCTAAAGAGTGCGAACCTCATGTAACTTTTTGGGAGTTTGGGTACTAGGAATTTTCAAAATTCAAGATAAAGGAATCTTTTTTGAAAAGAAGTAACTGGAGCAGACGTGTTCCTCCATTCAAATCATATTTGATCTAATTCAGATTCAGATTGTTTTTATTGAATCGAATCATATTACTTTGTTTTGATTTAATTCAAATAATTTTACCTCAAACGAATTTAATTTGCATTGAATTCGAATTGCATTGCTATTCATACGTTAAAAAAGCGTCATAGTGCCGGTCTTGTTATGATGAGTTCTCTCTTTTTTTTGGGGAGGCGCGGGGGCGCCGAGGGGATAAGTACATAATATATATTTTAGACGACCACTCTCACAAGAGTTTAAAGGGATTGGCGTTCTCTTTTTTGGGGGGGATAAGTACATAATATATGAATTTGCGAAGAGTTTTTATGAAATATTTTATTGAATCCCTCACATTGGGAAATTAAAAATAAACATTGTGAAGTTTAAGGTTACAAAAGCTTCAGACCAAGAGTTAATCAATCACAACACTAAAAAGAACCAAAACATCACTAAATTGGGATTTTGACCATCAAAAAAGCAAATATTTCTCCCAATTTAGTTGCATCAAAAACCTGCAGATCAGGTTGGTCACAGTTAGCATTGCCTAGCTGTCTGGTTGAATCCTCATTCTTCTTCATCATGCTTCTATGCGTACGAACTAGATCGTGAATTAGATCGTGATATTGAAGGGGTTGTAGTCTTACTCGTAAAATTTGGCGGTTGCCACCCAAACTCGTATGAATTGGATCGTGAATTAGATCGCGAATGAGATCGAGATGTTGAAGGGGTTGTCGTTCTACTCATAGACTTTGGTGCTTCCCACCCAAATTCGAACAGTTCCAGCAAAGGATCTTCATTTGTCGCGACTGCTGCATCCCCCATTTGCGCATCATCGGTTTCTTGGTTCCAATTGCTAGCATCTTTCTCATCGTAATCTTTAGCACCAACATCATTTTTCCCATCTATCTTGGCATTCTTGAACCCTTTCTCTAATGCTTCTTTATGTGAAAACTTGATAGTGTTATTACTTTGTCCTTGCAATTGCTTGTTTTGGTCCTTGCAATTCGTACTGTCTACCCTTATTTCCTTCTCTTTTGCACTATGCAAACTCCAAATGACCAAAACAGTTGTGATAAACTCCAACCATTTAAGGGCATGCACCACTGCCCAATCAACCAAAGGAATTTTATAGAGCATGGCAGGGAATTTGTTCATTGAATCCTCAAGTTTCTTAGGGAGATCCTCGACTTTAATCATCACATTATCGATCGTGTCAAAAACATGCCTTGAAGGTGGAAAATGAGCTTCAACCTTGTTCTCAATCGATAAGATATGGTCATCTGCAAAGGTTAGGACCGCGAACCATTGGCAGTGAACCACACTAGCTATAGGGCTAGCCACCGAGCCTAGCTTAGCTAGCCTTCTCGTCATCGAGCCAATGGGTCCATTGAGCTCAATTGCCCATTTGTAGAGGCCTTGAGCCACTGCCAAGGTAGATGCTCCACAAGTTGATAGTGGGCGTCTTCTCGATGATATGATGTTGCTCTCTGACATATCAACCCCTGAAAATTTCCTAGAAATATTTAGGTGCAAGAATTGTCCTATAGCCAATGCTGAGGGCTTTTGTATCTTGGCCATGCATGCAACTAATGTATAGCTTGAGAAATTAAAGATGTATCCATGCCGTTATTCATTCTGTTAGATCATTAATCAGTGCGTAGTTCATAATTAAAAAGAACACATTTTTACCTCTTAGTTACGTTACTTTATTTAATCTATTTTAAACTTTTGAATGAATACTACATTGCATGAATTATCGAGAATAGTAAAAACAAACCCACTTACGATTACCTTTTATCAAATAATTTCTTGTCAATTTTTGATCCCTTATTCCATGAAAATCACAAATATCTAAAATCACAATGAAAGACCAGAAAGCCAAAGGGTGGGGCGGGGGGGGATTGAAGATAGATTAGGGCATGATGGCAATTACTTACTATCTCATACCTCTCTCCAAGAGCTTTGACAAATCTTGGGGGGGGGGGGGGGGGGATGAAGAGAAAGTACAAGGAATTTTAGCGAAGTTAATGGTCGAAACCGGATGAGGAGATAAAAAGTAGGCCTAATTTATATGTCATTTTAAATACGGTTATTCCGCAAAAATGAATGGATCTCATTACTCACTATTCAAAGAAGGGGAAAGAAAAAGAGATCTTAGAATAATTGGTCTGGTTAATTGACTGTCTAAAGTTAATTTATTTCTTAGGCTTTTGTAATTGCACACTTGCACAAGCATAACCTGTTGTCTAAATTCATAGCTATTGTGATTTTTAAAATAAAACTGACGACAACTTTTTTTATTAATGTTGAGAAGTCATAATACTTACCGAAAATAACGTGAACAAAATTTATATTCAGACTTTACGGCGAAACAATGATGGTTTTATGGGATAATGAAAGGAGTTGTTGTTATCACCGTTAGGCATATAAAACAATCACAAATTAGTTTATATTCTTATTAACCAACGCATTAATATGATTAACATATAACATCATTTAAAACGTCCAATACTTTATACTATCCCATATATATATATATATATATATATATATATATATATATATATATATATATATATATATATATATATATATATATGGTTTCAAATTTTCTAAATTATTCATAAAATTCTCAAAAAAAAAGTGGGCCTGGGAAGTAATGTCAGCATTGGGCCTCGTCGGTCCATTCTTTGTTGTCCGAGTCAATATCTAACACACTACCGAGTCTTGTCCGAGTCAATGGCTCAACGTCTCTCTCTTTCACTGTTTTCCCGGAGAAATTCTCAAAACTTTCCAGCTATCTGATACCCCAAAACCCCGCGCAGCAAGAAATTCCAAGAGACGAATGAAATTCGATTCTCTCACCTTTTATCACTTGATATTCCTCTTCGCAATCAATTTCCCACATTCACAATCACTGCTAATTTTATATTATTCTTCTTATTTTTCTATCATTTCTAAGTATCACATGAGAAGGGTAACCTTGGAGCAACGGTAAGGTTGTCCCGTGTGACCAAAAGGTTATGGGTTCGAGCTGTAAAATCAGTCGCTGACAAAATCAGATTAGGCTGCGTACAATTCACCCCTTGGGGTGCAGCCCTTTTTTAGACCATGCGTTAACGTGCGATGCTTGTGCACGGGGCTGTCCTTGCCGTCCTTCTAAGTACTCCATGAACTAGCAAACCCACCAAAAAAAAAATTCATAAAGGAGAAAACTTTCATTGCAAAATTTTCTGTTTTTTTTTTTATTTTGATAACTTGAGGAGAGGTCTGGAACTAAATGCCCAGTTCTGAAATTTCGATTGGTGGCGATGAGGCTAATTTCCAAATAATTCGTATGCCTTCCTCTTTATACCTTTTGTTTTCGGGTTTGTGTATTGTTTCGTGTTTGATTGAGTATTTGGTTTGGGGTTTAATTGTTTCTCAAGTTTGTGATATGAATGTTTATGGGTTTATGATTCATTTCTTGATAAAAAAATTGGTTGCGTTTTCTGGTAAATGACGTGGGATACTACATTAGTTATGCTTGTCCCTGTGAAATACGAAATTAGTGATTTAATGCCTCAGAGTGGTATCTTTGATTAGGATATGGTTTTCTGGATTCAAGGTTTCATCTTCCTTGCTTTGGTTGTGGATAATTCTTCGAGGGTCATGGGCTATGAGCACAGTATGCTTTTTCTTTTCTTTTTTTTTTGGCTGCCATGGGGTGGTGAGATAAAATTAATGAAATAATTTTAGATGAGTGTTTTCCTGTATGTGGTCCTTATCTGATTGAATGCTTAAGGCTTGTAAAACCAGGCATGGGGACAAGGAGGAATATGTGTTGGATTTAATGGAGCGTCTATTGAGTATTGAAAGGTTTTCTCGAGGGCATTGGGTTTATATGCTTGTTTAGTTTCATCTGATATGCAAGTGTAGGATCTCGGGTTTATGTTTTTAGGATTATCAGCGAATTGTATGTTAGCTGTGAGTCGGATGGTAATTTATTAAACCAAGCTAAGGTACATAGTGATTTTTAGAGGCACAACGGAGATGGCTCGTGGGTGGCGGAGGAAATGGGAGGATCTAAGGGGAGATTGTAACTGCTGTGTGGACATTGTCTCATCCTACCAAAATATGGGAGAGGTTGTGTACAAAGAAAATATTTAGAGGCCGTGAGGGGGTGTTTGCTTTTGGTATTGTTATGGAGAGTCCGGGGAAGGGGAGCCTTGGAATCAGCCACTGACAAAGTCAGGTTAGACTGCCTACAATTCACCCCTTGGGTGCGGCTCTTCCCCGGATCCTGTGTGAACGCAGGATGCTTGTGCACCGAGTTGCCATTTTTTATTGTTATGGAGGGTCATTCATGAGATTGGTGGTAGACATAGATTCATAGCTTCTTGACTCAAGCAATATCATCGTCAAGTGTAAATCCTTGCTATAGGTCAATGATTCTAGGAATTGGACCAAATAATGTTCATGCACATTAGGGGTCGTGCTTTCTTGTGCACCTAGACGACTGAATGACGGCCTTTAGGCCATTCCTTTTTTAAATTTGCAGTTCTTGAATGTTCATTATGCTGTTCGTGCTCTTAACAAACAGGCTTGTGTTGAAAAAATGATGTTACTGCCTATTGATTCAGGAGTTTTTTGAGTTTTATCTCATGAGTCAATATGTTCTTCTGTGGTGGTTTCATCCTTTTTTTTATCCCCCCGCCCCCCCAACAAATGAAGAAAGGGGAGGAAAAGGAAAAGACAAACTAATTCTATGGTATGATCAGCTTTTTCTTTAATGAACAGCACTGTATGTTACGGCATTAACATTTCCCTGCATATCCTCTAGGTATACCAGGAGACGGCAGATGTTTATTTCGGGCTGTGGTCCATGGTGCATGTCGCCGAAAAGGGAAGCCACCTCCAAGTGAGAGTCGTCAAAAAGAACTTGCCGATGAACTCCGACAGCAGGTGTTACACAAGAGAGCCAATGTCAATTTTCAACATCTTATGAACTGTTTAACAGTTTTGGATGTCTGCTTTGCCTAATTGAAGTTGCTAACATTTCTTAATTTCTGGTTCTAAGTAATGAGCATATTATCTCCTCTTGTGGTGCTTTCAATACCTAATAGCAATAGTGTTTATTGTTGTTACAGGTAGTTGAGGAGCTTATTAAAAGACGCAAAGACACTGAATGGTAAGTGGCTTAGAAATCCTCAATTTGATACGCATATCATTGAACTTTTATATATTAAACACTGAGCAATATTATTGACAATTGACATAATATTAGTGTTTTTGAAGCTTAGTAGTTAGTACGCGAGCTCATGGGAAATTAAGTGATTACGATCTTCATCTGTTTTCCTTAATGCATTTTCAGGTATTTGGAAGATCAGTTTGACAGATATGTTGGTGACATGAGAAAGTCTCATGTTTGGGGAGGAGAACCTGAGCTTCTTATGGCTTCTCATGTGCTCAAGTAAGTGTGGAAGCTTCACCTGTTGAACTTTTGGCACGTTTTAGCATTGGTGGGAAAATTTCTTGATCCTTGTGGACATTCTTTTGTCATTTAATCTGCTGCCTATATGCTTTGAGTACAAGTACTTAGCTCCCTCCCCCCCCCCCCTAAAAAAAGAAAGATTAAGATTCTCTGTCATTTTTATGATTAATGAAAATGAATTTCATTTTTAGGATGCCCATTACAGTTTACATGCTTGGCAACAAGTCCAATAGCCGTAAAATTATAGCAGAATATGGTCAAGAGTATGGTAAGCAGAATCCGATCTGTGTTCTTTACCATGGCTACGGGCATTATGATGCACTGGAATAGTCCTCGATCCAATGGGTATGATCTCTGGCCAGACTGTGGTTTGAACTGAATACACCACCAAGTTGTCATTTGTGAAACAAAATTTATAAAAGGCAATGATGCTGATTGCTGAAAAAGTACAATATTTTGGTGTTCGTCTGGACTGGAGACTTAGATGACAAACAAAGTACAATCATCTGAAAATTCGGACTTTGCTCTTTCTTCTTGCTTTTCCCTTACATTTGTGGCAATGCCAGGTATCTATAAAGAGATGGTGCACTCAAGATGGATTTAGTGGAACTTGTATCTGCTATGGTTTTGCCGGAGGTGAACCAAATTACGTCGCTAAATCTGCTTGGGAGCTTGTACTATCATTATTATGCAACTTTCACTTGTAAGGATTAAGTGTTGATGTCTTAATGAGACAGTTCAAATATCCAACCTTGTTATTCTTTTAGTGTCTTGATCTGTCCTTGTTACATAATTTATGTGCCTTGGTGACAGCTTATCCTTCATTTAGAGTAGCATGCAATTGGAAATTGGCTTGTGTTTTTTATTCACGTTGGAAAACTAAATGAAGATTGTAGGGTACAGAGGAAGAATATTCATGTATTCCAGCAAATCCACGTTGGATGTAAATATATCTTCACAGTTTATATATTTCTTTAAGTTATAATTTTTGGTTTCGCTGGATTGTAAAGCATGCATGCATCTTTGTTGGGTTTGGACGTTTTTTTTCTAGAGAAAGTTTTCCCCTTTGGGAAGCTTATTTGCCTTAAATTCATAGATGTGGAGGAACTGGTTGAATTTTGTTGGAACACAACCCCCCTCCAGAGTTCTATTTTCCCCCCTGTACTGAAGATTTCACTAACGGCCCCAACCACACCCCCCCCCCCCCCCCCCCCCCCCCAAAAATATCTCAAACCTCCTTTTCCCTTTATTTTTAGTGGCAGGGAAGTTGGAGACAGGGGTTTCTACTTCACACTATTGAATAATCCTTAGGTAGTGGAAGAGGACTTTCATTGCCCTGTGTCATTACTTGGTATCTTATGGAAGTGTTCCTAAACTTTGGAAGAGGACTTCCATTTCACTCTGATTGTGGTTATTGTCTCCTGTGTCATTCTGCCCATGTATTGCTGTGAATATTATCTATGTAGTTCCATAAACCCCTGTCCCCCTTGAGGAGAAGCCTGAGTTACAGAGATGAGAAGTCTAGAAGTTTTCTCGACATCATCCAAACTTTGGGCTCTACCTGTGGATTGACCATCGATGCGGTAACATTTGAGTCTATTAACCTGAAGGTGTTCGAGGATATTGTATCCAACATAAACAGGTGCACCTTTCTTCGCCATTTGCTGATATTTGTTATCCCTGGTTGTTTTGCTTTTATGAATGCTAGAACATTATGTGGTGTGTCGAGGGACATCGGTTATTCTTAGGTTCTCCTTGCTGTTTTTTGTATTTAATTTAATATCTGTGCATGTTCAATAATATCTTTCTACATTCAACCACAAAGAAAGATTAATCCCTGGTCATAAGAGCACCGCTCTCTGTGGTGTGAACTCGCTTTTGCTTCTTCTGTAGGCGGCTAGAGGATCACAGTCATAAGATCGCCTCAATTAAGGCTTCTTTATTAAAATTGTATGCATCTCATTCCTCTAGTTCTTCTGAACACCCCCCCCCCCTCCCAAACTTGTGGCCGACTCTGTGCTGCCCTAGATCAACATTTGCTGATTTGAGGATGCTTTTCTGCTAATTTTGTCCAGGTTTCTGAAGGGATCTGGGAACTGCTCCAACCTCCCGAGTGACAGCATTTTGCCAGATTGTTTCTCTCTGACATGCATGTATCTGGTCCTCACTACCAGAAATTGACTAGATTTTTCAGAAATCAAAATCGAGACTGCTACTTTTGTTCATAATGTTCTTGAGGTTTCTGTTGTGAGATGGAAGTGAGGAGAGACCTAACCTCAAGGAGGAACTGATCTATCTACGTTAGTTGTTGGTTTCCCAGCTGACATGTTGCCTAGAGATCTAACAGTAAATACAACAAAAACCATTTCCTATTACAACCTTGTCTACATGAAAATCTTCCCCATCTCATTTTAAGCCGTTCTAAAACTGTAACGTAATAAGGTAATATTATGTTTTACTACTAGAGGTTTCAAGTGATCGAGAAAGAACTCAGAACTTGACTTGCAAACTACAGTGTCCCATGAACTGTGAAATCATACGTGAACAGATGCATTCAACATGTACTGCGTTCAAAGTTTATATTCATAACAATGTACTAAATTGGACATGAGATGAGTATCCTATTGACAATTGACAAAGTGAGTCACATTTTGTGACGTTAGGTGATCATTCATTTGAACGTTTATATAGACTTATGACCCTAGAAAAACACATGATATACATGCCTGACAAACTCTACAAATTTCTCATGAAATGCAACCAAACATGAGGATATGCATCCGATTGGAAACATTAATCCTTGGCTCATAAGAGATATCTTTCTCACAAATCAAACAAAGATCCACAAAAGAGGGACAGAGATCTTTAGGACCCCGCCTTGGATGATTATTGCCGTTGTTGTTGGAGGTCTTTTTTTTGGGGAGGGGGGGGGGGTTGGAAGGAGAACGTACAAACTTTTACTTGATGCTGTAGTGATCATGGTGTAGAGGAGGGCATAGTGACAGTGATATCAGTTGCCATTTCTCCATGCTTCATGCAAAAGCTGATACCTCACAACCTCTCTGCCCCCTTTTCCTCGGGGTATCCAGTTGGGTTTTGATGATGAAGGAGAAATGCAGATATTCTGAATATTGATGAAGGCCAGTGGGATGTTGAGCTTATCGAGCTCATCATCACTGTTATGAGATTTTCTAAGCAATGATGACCCGCTTTTCTGCTGAGCTTGACTGCCTGAGCCTCCCAACAAGCTTGAGAATAACGCTGTCGGAAGAGGCGAGTAGACTACTGGGTTTGCTTTGCAGGGAAAGCTCTTGATACAGTCCTTGGAATTCTCAAGAGGGTCCTAAACCATACGATTTAAGGAAGTTACTAAATCTTTATTCATGGAAGACAAGATCCACATACTTATTGGGAACAAGGACTGACCTCGGAATCCAAAGCCTCAAGAACCTCCTCTGTAATGGGGTTAGGAGAGAATTCATCTGGTTCAAAATTGCTGAACACCCTTTTGATCACAGCTCCACTAAATATGGGGCATACCTTCAAATTACAGTTTAAAAAGAGAAGTCAAAAAAACAATGATTCCCAATTCAAAAGCAACTTGAAAGTAGATGTTCAAGACTAGGAGCTCCTTTTTCACCTCCTTTCTTGTGTTGGCATCTGAGAGCATTCCAGTTGGAAGCATCATTAGATCACCCAACGCGTTGAGAAGATGGAAAGCCTTGAAAGCTGTTTCATCTTTAGATTCATCCTGATCCTTTGACGGGTCATTGTTGTCAGGACCAAGGAAATCACTGAGCCATTTGGACCAGCTTCCAACCTGTTTATTGTGAACGAGAAACCAAGTACGCTTCATTCGATCGTTTGAAAATCCATGTAGAAGAGAAGGGCACAGAAGATATCAGGAAATACTAACAGCATTTTTCAGCTGAGCACCAGCACCGAAGCTCGATTTCCCAGCAGGGATTGGAAGGACTTTGAGTTCAGTAATGGGGTCAGACATAGGGTCTGTTGGCATTCCATCATCTGAATCACGAAGAATGGCATTGAACATCGCCACATCTAGTCTGTCCGCTAATTGCTCCATTACCTAGAATACGATGGGGAACAAGAAAACAGTAAATGTTCGCCATTTGAGATGACTTACCACTATCAGTAGACAGGTTGTCTACAAGTTTCCGAGAACAACATTTTGTGAACAGATTTTAAAGAGTGGAGACACTCTTGAAATGAGCTGCAAAGACGTTAGGAAAGTAAAGAATTTACCATTTTAGATAGCATGGGCAAGCAGCCACAATCATGGCCTCCAGCTCGAATAGGACAAAGCCTTTCGCAAGCATCTTGGAAAGCTTTCTTCCAAAGCTCTATGGAGAAGGTCCCTTGCTCTTGATCTCCTAACCCGAATCTCCACCTCTGGGTTTTCCTCGTGCTCAGCCTCTTTCCTTTCTTCTTCTTCTTCTTCGCAGGCTGCATATGAGGTGTGAAACTCTGTCCAAACACCAGAAAAGAGAAAAGGGGAAAATATCAGCCAATGTAAAAAAGATGTAAGAAAGTATATTCTGATGATGAATTCTCGTAGAAGTATAGGAAGCAGGAAACAAAGTCTAAGAAGAAATTAGCAGTGAGGGACAAAACCTGCCACCATAGACCCTCAACAATGCGGAAGAAGATCCAAGCTTCAAGCTTTTCCAAGGCCATAATGAATGTCAGAGGATCTTCCCAGTCATCTGAGGTATCTGTCAAGTCATTAAGTGGAGATTTCTTCTCTGACTTCTTCTTCCCACTTTTGGTTTCAGTGATGATAGGCTCAACTAAAGGAGGTGCACCTTTCGTTATCTGGCTAACCATAGCTCTCAGAATAATCGCATTTGATAACCAGAAAGTTAACCTGTAAATTGAAGAGCATCCAAAATTGGAGATTGATCATTATGAGTTGCACTGAATTTCAATCCAAATGAGGTATGCATCCTTATTCTTATAATTGAACTGCAGACAAGCTTTGAGAAGTAAAGGACGATTTAGCTATGTGTCTAATCTCATTTTAGACATACTTAGTCTCAAAGTCTCAATCCCTGCATGCTAATTCCACATGGGTTTTGTTAGAGATCTCCTAAAAATACTTAAAAAGCTTGAACTAAAGAGAGTATTCCGGATTAACATACCTAGGAACATCATTTCCACAAGCCTTGGCAACCACAACCAGACCTGAAATTATACTTCTAGCACAACTTGCCTTCTTAGCTATTGATCCTGTCTTATATATATGGCGATAAAACCTTGAAAGCCGTCTAGCTGGAGCATGAACCTTCCTCTTGGAGTTGAGATGCTCCACCACCACTGAATAAAGTCCAATCTCAATGGTAGCTGCTTCTCTTAACTCTTCTTCGAGCATCTCGATTCTAGCTTCAAGTTCAGCTCTATCGTCATGTTTTCCACTCTTCTTTTCTTTCTTCTCACTTTTCTCCTGGCTTTTGACATCAACTTGCACCTCTTTCACAGAATTTTCTTCCTTGCCCTTGTCGAAAAGTTGCAAAACAGGAGGAGGGCCAGTATTGGCCTTGGGTGAATCTGAAGTAAGTCTGACAGATTTTATATGCTTGAGTTTATCACCAAAACCATGTAAATCAAGCGCCTTTTTGCCAAATTTCAGAGTGCTATGACTTCTCGATGTGTGTTTTCTGGTAGTTGCAACTTCTGAGAATTTGCCAAACACATCCAAGCTCTTCCTCCCTGAGGCCCAATCATCATCGCTAATTAGTGTCACTTCCTTGTTCTCCCTTTCCCATGTCTCCATAGATTTTCTTGCTCTTGTATGATCATCTTTTCCATGTGGTTGGACCTCTGAGGTACTCAGAAGGTCTGAATTTAGACCCACCTGAAATTGTAAGGTTCAAACCCATCAAATTCCCATTTTACTAGTTTCTCAAGCTACAAGGAATTTTAGGTTTCCCCCTTTTTGGTGTTGAGATAGGATTCACACAATGTATAAACATGGAGCAAATACGATCATGAACAAGGGTCTAATCTCTATACGATCAAAAAGAAGGGTTAAGATTCACACACAGTACAAACAAGGAGCAAATACGACAAACAAATAAACACAATGCACTAGGATGAAGCAATATTGCTAATGATGTATACGTACATTAACAAAGTTGAGCACTTCATCAATCTGAAAAGCCGAGTTCCCAGCCTGAAAGGCAGAAGGAGTCCTAGAAGAAACCGACATGCCATCATCATCATCGGTGAGAGAGGTGAGCTCGGAATCCTCATCACATTGCTCACTCATCATCCTCAACACAGACTCTATGCCTTCATTATCAAAAGGCTGGATTTGAACATAGAGAAGAGGCTGAGACATGCCCTTCGAAACCTTCTTGATGACGATTGGAGCAGTAATAGTTCGAGCTTCTTTGATGATCCCATACTCAGCAAGGTTTATAGTGGCAGTTCCAAGCAGTTGACCCTTGATGGCTTTATCCTTCTTGGGTTCATACAAGTGAAACTCCAAGTAATTCTTCTGAAATCCCTGGTTTTTCCCAGTTAGAGTCACGGGGAGTTTGAAGAACTCGTTGAACTCGATTCTGCCATCATCGAAGCCATTGAAGGAGGGAACTCCAGGGGGTAAAAACCCATTGTTTTGTTCACCATTTTCCCATTGAATCAGCACAGTTTGAACACCACACAATGCCACTGAAGGTGGCCAGGGTTTGATCTCCATTACACTTACAATGTAGTCTACTTGCAAGGAAATGCCCTTCTTTTTCTTCTTCCCCAACACCATTATAGAGATATATGTAGTACTGATATTCTTCTTTCACATACAAGTTAGAAAGTCTTGCCACCCCAGAGAAGAAAATAGTGCTGAGAGCAGAAAAAATAATGTATGAAACTAATACAGGGCATGAGATTGACTCTAAGAAAGCAACAACATACCTTCCTTGTGAAATAAATTCTGGGAAAAAGAAGTCAAAAAGGCTAATAGAAACTCAATTGAATGCCTTTGGGATGCAAAAATGTCAAAAGAGTTCTTCCTTTGTAGCTTCTAAATTGATATGAAAATGCCGTCATCAACGCAGGCAATTATGCCTACCCACCTAGCTACGTGATTTTTTTTTAATTTTTTTTGGGGGGCGTTTATGAAAACTTAAATTAAAGAAGGGGCCTATGATCATTCTATGCCCCATCTACAAGAGAGTTCAGGGCACGTACTTCAACTATTTCTATTTGAATAAAAGAAACATAAGCATTAAAAAGATTGGCCGTCCCCTCTCTAAGGTCAAACCTCATGCTGTGACACGTGTCGTTGCATAATATAACAAACAATAATAATGTGTATCAAAGATTTCAAATTCTGTCTATATCAATTTTTGAGAGGCCATAACACCAGAACGCCCCCCCCCCAGTTTCTTTCCGTTGTTACTTTGATAATCATAGTATTATATATCTAGTGACATAGGCTCCATGACAATAGATCTAGAGTTGTTAATATAGTCCCAACCTTATTATTCTCGAGTGTCATAAGAGAGCGTATTTTCCAAGAGCTTCTCTAATGTAAAAATATACAGCTTGAACGATAGTAATCTCTTAATAAATTGTATAAATTCCACCCGGCTTGCTTTGGAGGAAATTACGCACAACAACTTCATTGAACCCATTTACCTACCTTGTCAATAATCTCTTCCGACAGTTAAAATTTATAATTGCCCTTTATGTTCGGTTTGGTTGGCTATCAATACCTCTGGTGAGACAATGACTCCCAAAGGAAGTTACTGTCACAACTCACAACAAAATAACATGTATGCATTATCTTCTACTCTCTCCTGACTTTGTGAACTTGTAAATTTCATTGAATTATAACATATTGGGAAAATTGAAGCACCCATCCCCAATTGATGGCACTAAGTACTAATCGGGTTGAAAAATTCGGATTCAAGACAAATCCGATCAAACACATCGAAACCAATGTAAAAATGTTTGACCTTCCGAGTGACCAATGTATACAATATTATCATGACATGCTTACATCTTAAAAGTCCAAACGTGAGCTCAGATGTATAAGCAACGACAAAAATTACAGAATCTTCAACAAGGAAAAATCAAAATCATAATCTAAAAATAACAGCCTACTTGCCTGCATATTACTCATTGATTATAATCTAAAAATAGTCAGGCTTCTGAACAATAACTCATGTCAACTATTAACAGAACAAGAACCATTACAACAGCATGCGCAAACAAAAAGGGGAAAAAAAATCTAGTAACCATTCTTGCAGAAAAAGGAAATATTTCTTATATATGATTAGCAATGCAAAATCCTTAATTCCAATAATAAACAAATTAAGACAATTGGTGTAGAAATAGCCAAAAACAGAACAAAGAATTAGCACTGATTTCCATCCTGACATGTAAGAACTGTCTAAAATTCCAGTGAGATGTATCATATAAGGAAAGCCTATCAACACAGACCCACCAAAATTTTAAAATTCTTGACATAGGCCTTAAAATTTCTGTCTGTTATGTACAAAACAACTGAATGAACTGAGAATTGATAATTGCATACATTTGTTTCGATCAAATTGAGCAGTCTTCGTAGATAGTTGAAAGAGCAGGGGACCAACAGTTGTGGCGTCGACTTTGGCATTGTCCGTTAACGTTCCCAAGCAAACCCTCGAGAAAGTCTTTGTAATCGTCTCCGGGGACAAGTTTCTTTTTACCAGAGCAAAGCGAGTGAAGAGCAGCAAGTTGAACGTGGGAAACCTTAGAATCGAGTTTGTGCATGGGCACGAGCAGGTAAAGGTTGCGAGGAGCAAGCCATTGGTTGATGTTCATCCGCACAAGGCGGTGGGTTTGGCGGATATCTTCTGCTGCACAGACAGCAAAGTCAGGGTAGTCGGACATGAGGTCAAGGACGCTCATTGGGAGTTCGATGAAGGCGAGATGCCCTTCTGAATCCACCAACTTCGCCTTGTTCTCGGGACATGGCTCTCTTAATACTGTCAACCATGAACAACAACAACAGTTGGCCATAAGTTTAAAGAGAAGAGAGAGAAAGAATCTGCTGGAGCTTGAATTCGAGAGACAATGAGAATGACAAGACAAACACAGAGAATTATGAGAATCAGAGGATTACATTCAAGTAAGACGAGTGACAAGTGAAGGAGGGGGTAAAGGGGGTTATTTATATACTTGGCGGCGGGGCGCCAAAAAGGAAGGAGTTGAAAGAGATCAATATTCGGAAGTTCATTACTTTTAAGCCGCGTCATCAAACTGTCACAACTGCTTTCCTTTTTTTCCCGAAGGGTCAAGGGATTAAGGGCGTTTTGGCAGTTTTTATTATGGAAATTCCCAACCAAAGGTAATTTATGTTAAAAAGGATTTTCCGAAGAGTCTTTATTTTTCATGGTCGTATCATATTATATTAATGTAGATTTAGGGTCTGTTCTTTTCGTAGGTAAATTAAGGTGGGTAAAAGAGTAAAGTAGATTGAGGTGGGTTAAAGTATATTGATGTTAATTAAATTTTTTTATGTAAAAAATTAAACTTGATTAAAATAGTGAAAGTGCATTAAAATAGATTGAAGTAGATTGAACTACGTTGAAATGACTTAAAGTTGGTATATTAGAATTGATCCACAAAAATAACAGGGCCTTGGTATCTATTTTGTTGGTTCATATAGCATGGTTGTCCATAATAACCGACACTGAAGGCAGTAATCTTGATAAGAAACACAATTTCTGGGGCGTTAAACATGATCAGGAAATGTGGGGAAAAGACCCAAAAGAAAATATGTAATCTGGGTATAATGTAACTGCATGTGATTGACAAATAATTTTAGAGCCCCCAAATTTGACTCCTTCCTATGCTTCAGGAATGCACAAAGATTTCATACAGGAAGCTTTCCATTCATGCAAATAAAATAAAACTGGAACTGGCCAGAAGAACACAGTTTCTCAAAGCATGGAAGTGAATCAACATCTGAACAATAGAAAAATCAGTGTCTATCCAGACACATCTTGGAAAAGGTAACACAGTTCTAGTGCAATGGAACAAATACACAAAGCTGATTGGTGATACATCCCTGAAACAAAAGAGATTACTGGAGAAACACATGAGCCTCAGCTACCTTCTATATTAATACCAAGAAGGGTAAATCCCTATGAGCTTCTCTTATTTGAAAATATTTCCCAGCACTGCAGAAGAGTCCTGCACTAGATGAAACAGAAGAATGATCATTCAGCAGGAAAAATAGGCTTCAGAAGAATTTTGATCAGAAGAAAATGAGATTTTGCATCTCTCAAAGTGTTTGATAGTCAGACATTGGACGCTAAATTGGATGACCATCAGTGATAAAGCATACAGGCCAAAATGATTACTAGAATACTGGGGGCCCCCCCCCCCCCCCGAGGCACACACAAAAGCCCCGAGAAAGGGCGCCTCTTGCAAAAAAGGAAAGTTAACTTTGAACTGTTAAAGGGTTAAAAATGGTTCTCCGAGAAAACCAACACCATACTTAGACATGCCTAGAGTCATTCTGGCTTTCCCAGCAAAGTACGAAGCCTCATTATACTAGCTTCTAAATCAGGATCCAATGGAAATAGCAATCATAAAATTCAACAGTGGCGCTACATGTATCTGAACCCCCTTCCCTCCACATCACACTCAGCCTAGGCAAGACTCTTGGAGCGTTGGATACTAGCATGGCTTGGTTTGTCTTGTTTAAAGAACTCAAGCAAAAGAAATGGTGACTATTCACTAAGAAGACTGGAGAAAGGCCAAGAAAGAACCTACATGAGATCGTCTAAGCAGTTGCCTCTAGCAGACCTCTTTTCTCAGCCTCAAGCAGTTCCCTCATTGCATGCTCCTTGATCCTTCTTTCAAGCTCTGGTCTGAAGTGCCTAATGAGACCCTGGACTGGCCATGCAGCAGCATCACCCAACGCGCATATAGTATGCCCTTCAATCTGCTTTGTCAACTCGTGAAGCATATCAATCTCCTCCAATTTTGCATTTCCAACCTTCAACCTCTCCATAATCATCCACAGCCATCCTGTTCCCTCTCTGCATGGAGTACATTGCCCACAACTCTCATGCTTGTAGAAATAAGACAGCCTAGCTATTGCATCCACAACGTCAGTTGACTTATCCATCACAATCACAGCTGCTGTTCCCAAACCAGACTGTACAGCTTTAAGGGCATCATAGTCCATCAACACATCATCACATATGTGTTTGGGGAGCAAGGGGACTGAAGAACCCCCCGGTATCACTGCAAGCAAGTTGTCCCATCCACCTCTTACTCCACCACAGTGCCTCTCAATCAATTCCTTCAATGGGATGCTCATTTCCTCTTCAACAGTGCAAGGCTTGTTGACATGACCTGAGATACAGAACAGCTTTGTCCCTGAGTTATTCTTCCTGCCAAAACTGGCAAACCATTCTGGGCCACGCCTTAGGATGGTTGGCGATACAGCCACTGTTTCCACATTTGTGACGGTGGTGGGGCAGCCATACAGCCCAGCATTAGCTGGAAAAGGAGGCTTCAATCTTGGTTTTCCCTGCTTCCCTTCAAGACTCTCCAAAAGTGCAGTTTCCTCACCACATATGTATGCACCAGCACCATAGTGGATATAAACATCAAAATCATAACCAGATCCACAGGCATTCTTGCCTAACAGCCCAGCCTCGTATGCTTCTTTCCGGGCTTTTTCGAGATTCAAACGCTCATTGACATATTCACCTCTTATGTAGATGTATGCGGCAGTAGCTCTCATTCCTACACCAGCAATTAGGCATCCCTCCAACAGTTTGTGAGGATCATGCCTCATTATTTCTCTGTCTTTGCATGTTCCAGGTTCACTTTCATCAGCATTGACGACAAGGTATGAAGGACGACCATCAGACACCTTTGGCATGAATGACCATTTGAGGCCTGATGGAAAACCAGCACCACCCCGTCCCCGGAGGCCAGATTTCTTCATTTCAGCCACTATCCAGTCAGCACCTTTCAAAACCAAGTCCTTGGTTCTATACCAGTCACCACGTTTCATGGCACCTTTCAGAAAGGGGTCATGCAACCCATACAAATTAGTGAAGATACGGTCCTCATCCTTCAGGCCACCAAAGTGAGTTTTCTCTGAAGGAGGTGGAGGGGGTGGAGGCTGTGGTGTGTTAGATGTTGAAGCAGCCTGAGTGTTAAACAATCTGCTGCAGCCAGCACCCCATTTGTCAAAATGATACTGTAGAAGCCCTGCTTTTCGAAGATTGAGAATGCCCCTCAAGGGTGCCTATTAGAAAAGGATAATTAAACGTCAAAAGGAAATATCACGAAGTTAATTCTCTGAGACTAGTTGCACAGTTTGGCTACTTGAGGAGTTACCAAGAGATATAACATGAAAAGGTCTTAAAAATAATACCAAACAGAGGATAAATTTGCTAACATTGTTTATCATCTCAACTATTGATCAAAAACTGAGACAACCCCCCCCCCCCCTTATTTTCTCTGAATAACCCTGACCTCCAAAAACAGAAAGAAAGAAAACGAAGTACCATGCATCAAAAATATGAGAAAGAAAAGGTTTCGGGCCTTTTCTTTTTTCAAAAAAATAAACTGTCTCTGGTTCATGATCATGGAGCACACAGGGCCATATATCACCGCTTAAGGGAGAAAAATGACTTGGAACTTCAATTTCCAATCTGAAAAGCCAATTCACTGTCATAAGTGAATACACAATCCCCCATGACCCAGATCTTATATGCTCTGTGGAATCTACATGAAACACCCATTTGCCAATATAAAAAAGCAAGCGCAGACAGGCTCTGGAAGACTCTAAACGGAACAAATAAAGCTTATCAACAATTTATCACACCTCTTGGCCAAAAGTATCAAGAATCTTGATCAGTACTATGCAGACATGAGAAACTCAAAGTCTCAAAGATCATCGAGTTGCATTACTTTACACATCCTTAAACTAGTAATCAGCACTTATGTCTAACCATTCATTTTGAACATTACAAGACTTGTGATCTCCACGTTGTAGCCAAGGTATCGAATCACATCAACCATGATGGATCCAAAGGTTCTACACCAGATAATTCTCCAAATACCCCCATCATATATTCATTTGAAAGCCCATCCCTCCCCCCCCCCCCCCCCGCCCAAAAAAAAAAAACTATTCAACTTCTTGTGCTTGCTCAATCAACCAACTCCTACTTGTACCTGACATGGGTGTCATGTTGGACTCAACAGTTTTCTACACAACTTGAATATTTTTGGTGCAAAATGTAGAGCCAAGTATCCATACCCATGTTCGAGTATATTTTTGGTGCAAAATGAAGAATCGAAGTAACAGAGGTTACAAAACTCCCGATAGTTACAAAGGTATCTAGTTAGGAACTTCTACCACATCAAGGTTTGTGATATAATCCATGGTTCTTTCTCGAGGTAGCACTTTCATGCAGCCTTAACAGGCACTATGATGATGATGTGGTATCACATCATATTGTATGCTAATGAGCTAATCCCATTTAGTGCATAAGTTTCAAAAACCATGGTTGATATTGACTATAGCACATTGATAAAAATTTAGAAGCAAGGCTTTTGTTAATTGAAACCTGTTCCACAATCGCTAAACAAAATCATCCCTCTACTAGATAATCAGGAACCGAACATAGGGATTCACCATAGAACTAAAACCTCATCATACAGTTGTAACTAGACCAACATGAATCCAATGATATCGCCACCCAAAAAAAAAAGACTGAAAATGTAGCTATTGCCCATTATTGCCCAAACCCTAAAATGCGAAACAAACGATACAACACCTTCTTTTTGGGTGGAAAAAAAGGATCTTTCGAGGGCAAACTAACGAAAACCCAGATAAAATTTCTTCTTTTCGACCTAATTGCCGCAAAATCACCCCCCCCCCGCCCCCCTAAATGTTCGAATCGACGACAAATCATCAAACAGAACCGTATAACATTAACGAAGACATAAGAATCAGAATTGGGGGTGGGGGTTGCGAAATTGAAGAAGAAAGAATTAGCGTACCATTCGCAAAAGATGTTGCGGGATAAAGAGCTCTCTTGGCGAGTTAACGATGCAGCAGATTTGACTATTGCCTTTCCGACAGTTGTAGTTGTGTGGGAGAGAAACAGAGAGAGAGAGAGAGGAGGGGGGTGGACAGGAGAGAGAAAGGGCTTAGTAATTTTGTGATATATATCTATAAACATTTAGCAACACACATATGTATATAAGAAGATGTGTACTGTATTTTAAAAAATTTTAAATACAAATGTATACATAGCGCCTTTAATAAATATGTATATAACTAAATATATAGATATATACCATAGAATTTCTTAGGTAGAGACGCTAGAGTGACGGAGGCAACAATCCAATGTCACAGGGTATTATTTGTTAAGCATGGACTTACGACATTGGTTTACTTCTTTAGGAAGAGTGTGTTGATCGATGGTGGAGATTAATGGCGCAAGTGATGATCACATGGTGCACGTTCACTGCCTGGTAACAAAAATCGGCCGCATAATGATCCCGTTCCCGGATATAGGTCTGGTCCGGGAGTAAATTCTTCAAAAAAAAAAAAGTTTTGGGTGAAGTCATCCTCTTAAAAAATCATCAGTAAAACAAAGAATAATTGTATTATCGAAAGTAAGGATAGTGAATGGATTGGGTATTCATTTAGTCAAGCGAGTCGATCCGCTTTAAATACGGTCAATAAAAGATTGGGTCATAATGTATCAGGTAAATAGTAGGTCGACCCATTAAGATATATTAATAGTACAGACCGGGTCAACCATTAACGGTTCGTTTAGTGATCCATTATTTTTTCGACTTATTTAACATCCTAACTTACATGTTTCAATTAGTCAAACTTATTACTAACGCTTTGTATATAACAATAATTATTATACATAATTTTTTTGTGCAAGTTTGTTCCATTTTAAAACAGGCCAAAAGCGAGTCGCAGATAGGCCAACCCGCCCTGTACATTTACACAAAAGGCTCAACCCCGACCCTAATCTAAATAGTTAACAGACCGATCATGACTTGATCCAATCCAATTTGTAAACGGACCGGCCCTAATCTAACCCGACCTAATCCATTACCCACCCTTAACCGTAAGACACTAAGAAAGCAAATAAATGGGGTTCATCTTATGTATATGATTTATGAGACAATCTTGTTTAATAATCCGCATTTAGATAATTTTGCACAAATCCAAATGATTTGGATCGAATTTAAACCTAATAATTTAAGCTAAAAGCAACACACAGAGAGGTCGAACGCATGTCCCAAATGCCACCAGTATACAGCTGGCCATTTTTTGTGCTCACACAACATATATCAGTGTACCACTACTATGCCATGTTCCCCTCCAAAATTCGAAGCAAATGCAAACTGAAGTGGGACAATTCACCAGGAGATTCAAGCATGAGATGATAACAAATTAAATCTGAATCCAAAATAAATCTGAATTGACGGCGAAATTCTCTTTTACTGTTATGAACAAAATGAGGGTAGGGGAGCTATCTGCTATTTTACAAGAGCAAGTTTAGTTTACAACAAATGAGTTTGGTAATCCCCGTATATGGTATAACAATATAACAAATGGAGTTTGGTGAATCAATCTCCGTATTTGGTATACTGAACTCGTCAAGTACATCCTCACCCCGAGACCCAATCCAGTCCAGAGGAGGCAGAGAGAGGCTGCGCTCAGTAGAAGTTATGGTCGTGAATTGCCTTTGTCCTTCTTGCTCGGTCTACCAGGTCCACTCCCCAGGGTAGAAAGAACCAACCAATAACTGGAGGGGAGACCTAAGAGCTTGAAATCTGCTTGCTTGGTTATCTAATCACATCATGTCTTCATATTGGCAGGAGACATCGGGTTTCTGAAGCTTACTTCTTTCCTTTACGGGCAAGAAAGCGCTCCCGAGCAGCCTGGATTTTACTATCACGGTCAGCAGGAGGCTCCGCATCATTAGCTTCCTTCTTGGGGCCATCCTCGGGCTTTCCTTGAGTGTCATCCTCAGGTGGGCCAACACCACCACTAAACCGCACAACATATGTGAATAAGCATACATCCTCTACAGCTCAATTTATCCAGTATCCAAGCTTGTGCATATTTGTTCAGATTAATTTAGATTTTATATGTATAACACTTTTATTCTTCATGTTTTATTAGCATTTCTTTGAGTTTTGGATTACAAGCAAAGAGAACAAGCACTACAAAGCAAAACATTTTGTAAGCAAAAAAGTTTGCCATATACAAGGAGCACTGTAGATGCACCTGAATTGTCCTTACAGAGGAATGACTCACCTGAGCTTGTTGACATCGAGACTCTCAAGCTTCTTAAAGACAGGCAAAGCCCATCGCATTTCTACAGCACAAACGTTTCGCATGAATGGACGAGAAGTTGTAATCAGTTCGTGGTATACAACATAATTTGGAAGCATTCCGTCCTCATCTGGTTGCAGCACAGATGAAGGGTGCACCTAAGATCAAGAGTCAAGACAATTCGTGAGAACAGTTACTCCAAGCGAACTATAACCTTCAAGCTTGACCGATATGCACTTCAGTTACAGTTATGTTCATCAATCCAGTGAAGTCCCCTATTTACAGAAGGTAAACAGCTACCCTGTAGTCGCCAAAGATAATGGATTCACCCAACTAAAGCTTAAAACCAAAAAATAAAATTTAATTTAAAAAAATTTAAATTTAAAAAAAAAAAAAAACTAATGCAGATATCCTCTGCAAAGAGATTTAAAATTGATAGTTTGATACCTGAACCAGTTGAGACTTCAAACCAAGTGTTCGGTAACCATTGTGACGAACCATTCTCTCAGCCAGCTGATTAGCATATCCAGCACATAATGCCTTCCTAAGATTTCTATAATTTGGTTGGCTCTCTCTCCAGCTATGACTTCCTTGCACCTCCATCGAACCTGCTTCATGGTTAGCAGAAGATCACATACATGGAGAAGAGGGGTAAAATGATGAATGACTGGGAATTTTTTGCTTTGCTTCCAAAAACAATCAGAAATCATGAAGAACATCTAAATGACAAACAATGCTGATCCTAGGCAATATGCATATCATACTCCTGGGAGCATATACTCCCACGAGCCACATCATCAAATATATATTAAAAATTTAATATATGACAAATACACACGCTAAAAACATATATACGTGGACAATGAGAGCATGTGCTCCCGGGAGCATATAAGAAATTGCCGATCCTAGGCATTAACTATTAACCATAATTCCCGTTATCACAGTACTTCAAAACCAAGTCTTACGACATTGTCCCGTTCACAAGAAGTGACATAGAATTGATGGCCCAAGTAGGAAAAATGTCCATGAACCAAAGAACAAGACAGAGCAGCATGAATATGAAGAACATTGCCAATGAAGCAATAAGAACAAACTTCACTGGTGTATTATAATCTTCATAATCCCTATAAGATAGAGTGCCAAAGTAATGTGAGAAATCATGATTGGCCAGCCATCATTCTATCCTATTAGGTATGGCATTCACCACAGGTGCCGCTATACAGACTTTCAGCTGCAGTATATTGTGGGAAATTAATGATATATCTGGTTTTCCCAGAAGTGCATGTGAATTGTATCAAAGGAAAGTCATTTTAACTTTGTCAGTGGGCACTAATTGACACTCACTAGTCACTGCACAGAAAACAAGCCTCAGGATCCTTTTTTGAAACGCCCTCCCAGCTTCAATGAGAAATCGTTGTGCACATATTGGCCTAGGTGACCAAAGTAACTGCTGGGATAAACTAATCCAACAAAATAGTTATTGAATTATCCCACTCATGAGCAAATAGGATACCACCCTAAAGAGACAACTTGAAAACGTCATATTCTGAAAGAAAAGGAGATGCATTTTAATGCACTGGACCACAAACAAGACCTGAATAGATAGCTACGATTTAGTTCCCAAAAATATGAATCACTTTGATATTTTAAACGAAGAGAGGAGATTTAGCAATATAAAAAACAAGCTGCAATCTAACCATTTGCCATCTTCTGCATTATCTGACACAACTGCTTCCGAACATCCTTCACAAACGTCATCCCTCGGATCTTTAATAGCCAAATTCCAGACATATAGCACATCATTAGTATTCACCAAGTATACTGAAAAACCTGACAATACAAGTTCCAGTTCCATAACAATCCAAGGCATAAAAGTGTCAGCCTGCAGTAGAGATCCCTTACACCGAATGGAGCCTGATAGCAGCATTCACGAATGTAGGGTGAAAAGTAGGTGCTTCATCACAATACTATCTTAAGCTGCAATTCATGCGAAGAAAAGTAGAGAAACCTTAAGCATATGGTAACCCCCCAGGCCCACACCTAAAGCATACACAGAGCCAAGTAGACAGACATAGGATAGGAGAGAGGCTGACCAACCCGGGGGGGGGGGGGGGGGGAGTAAGACATGCACGTAAGTGTGTTGGTGCACATGTGATGTGTTAATGTGTATGTCAGTAAAAGGGACAGTGTGTGTGCGCACCCAAGCACACGAGAGACGGGGGGGGGGGGGGGAGGAGACAGACAGACAGACAGATGCAAACAAGAGGGGGCAAGCACCTGCAGTCCATGCTCTTTACACCATTCGGGATCATAATTGGTTTCATCCCACATTTCATATATCTGCAGCAATTGAATGTGGTCACCAAAACCTTCTCCAGTAGGAAGATCCAAGGGGGTTTGCTTCCTTTTCCTTTCAGAACCCTTACTGCAGGATGACATAAACTTATCACATAAAGGGGATGGAGAAGCATAAGGAGAGCTTGCAAGTTGTACAGAAGGAAGCAGGGAATCTCCTACAAGGATATGAGATATGTCAAGCATCCCTCACCCACCCTACCAACACCCCCCCCCGGGGGGGAGACAGAAAAAAGATAGAGGGAGAAGTTACTTTTCGGTTTCAGCTCCACAACCCTAACCAAGCTTATTATTTAGTACGCATTGCTGCTGAACGTGCACCATCAAATGTTACATCTATGCAAGACTACTAGCTAAGACTACTGTGTGGATTGTTAAGTAATGAACAGAATTCAGCCAGCTCAGATCTCTCAATTTCTTCCCAACTATGCATCACAAGTACCTTGTGGATTGTTAAGTAATGAACAGAATTCGGCCAGCTCAGATCTCTCAATTTCTTCCCAACTATGCATCACAAGTACCTAACCAGGAATCTTATCAGCCCACCTTTGCATACAGGAAATGTTGGTCCCAATCCCACCAGGAACAATTGAAAGGAAAATGCTTCCATGTTTACAACCAACCCCCCCCCCCCCCCCCAAAACAAAAAAAAAAACCAAAGAAGGAGAAGCCCATTTCTGCCCCAAGCCCTCCCCCAGTAAGGTGATCCAACAAGCAATGAAGCCCTCAAAAGGGGGCACGTTAACACCCCCCCCCCTTTTTTGTTGCCCGCAAGGCCACAACACACCCACCACACACAAAGAAGGCATCTGCACTTCTGCAGTACTCAGGCTCAAATCTACCCTAGAAAGGTAATGAAAACTACCTATGTTGCATTAGTTCATTTAGTATATGAACAACTTTAAATGTCACCAAATCAGGCCTCGCTTCTTATACACTATCTGCAGCTGAATATGAACATGCTCCGGCCATTTATGAACCATTATTAATCCAACTTGCGGTTCTCTTTTCAATGTGTGGTCAAATGGGACGCAAACACTCTAACCAGAAAAATAAGGATAGGCTTATAATTATTTGCTGAACTTCTGTCGATTCTTTAGATCAGTAAAATGAACAAGGAGGCAGTTCAGCAATTTGGTTGTTGCAACTTCCATTACACATTGGAATATGAGCATATTTCCAGGTTTAGAGCAAGACGATCATCCTTTTTGCTAGTTCATACTGCATCATCCTTCTAACTTCTGACATATGTATCATTTTCCTTATCAACCCATTTCTAATTCCTGACAAATTCTTGCAACCTAAAGCCCCCCACCTCATACATTTTTGCAATCTACATTACAGCATATCATCTACTGTATTTCTCCTAAATCCTCATCCACAGAATATTGGCTGATGTCCACAGGTAAGATAGAATACTGTAATAATGTAAACAAGAGTCACCAACCTATAATTTGGAAGCAATGAAGTCTCCGCAGATAACATCGCAACAACAGTCAAAGCCTGTGATAGGCATCCATTCTCATTCGCCTCTATTAATGTCCTTGATAGTGATGGCTCCAACGGAAGCTCTGCATGATGTATAAGAAGAATGTTAATGGTCATGACAGTGCCTTCATCTTAGCACAAAACTTTTTCGATACATAAGTTGGCCCCTAAATCTTATAGGTCTGCAAGAAAAGAGAACATACCAGCCATAGTTCGCCCAATATTGGTTATAGACCCATTTTCATCTATAGCATCAATGAGATACAATTGCTTCAAGGCATCCCCTAAAGACGCATCTGTGACAAGGAATTAACATGAGTTATAAGTACACCAAAGAACAAGGGAAAGAATTTAACTCAGGTTCATGACTGTTTCAGTCTGTTTGGAAAAATGTTTCCCTTCTTCTCATGAAATACTGATCTTTTCTTCAGCTTGCGATGAGAGGCTAGAGACAACGAAATGGGTCAACATTGAAAACAAAATGATGTCTGCAGTAACTATTAAAGCACAACAAGAAGCAGACCAAAGAAAACTCTTACAAGAGGGAGGATCCAGGAAATCAAATTTAAGAATATCAATGTCAGGAAGGTCCAGTGATTTCAAGTAGAGGACACTGCCAGCAAGAGAGGTTCGTTGTATTTCTGGAATAGTTGCCTCCAAGAACTCCTCATGGTAGACTGTCGATGGATATAAACGGTAGCATTTCCCTGGACGAGTTCTCCCAGCACGTCCTGCTCGCTGGTTAGCTTGAACTCTGCAACTCACAAACTTAACCACTATTAAAGGACAATAAGGGACCAATGCTCCTTTACAGGTTCCCCCCCCCCCCCCTTTTGAGGGGGGTTGGATAGGAGGTATGCATGTATAGGCAAAAACAGGACACCAGAGATTGTGCAAATTGCTACAATCCAAGCTGACAAAACATTCAATATAGAATCTGAAGAAATAAGTGCAAGTTTATTGAACATGTTAGCAATTCCCAATTTGAATGACAGGAACATTAAGACAAAAGCAATGAACTATTTACCTGCTAATTTGCACAACATCCAAAGAGTACATTCCTGTTGATGGATTATACTGTCGTTGCTTCACATATCCCGTATCAATGACATACCTATAATGCACGATTCACCAAGTCAAAAATATATAAAAAGACCTGAGTCCTCCAATGACACAAGAAGATACAAGATAACTCTTGATCAATGATTTAAAATGGAGTTCAAGAAATGACAGCATTAAGGAACAATACATACATGAGATGATATCCCCAACTCAGGTTTCAAACCCTCACCCCCCCCCCCCAAAAAAGGGTGGAGGTCAAAAAAGTAGGGGAAATCCTCGAAAATATTGACATAAAGAAGCAATAATTCAAGGAATAACACAGTTTCTATAGAACAACAAACTCACAAAATTCCGATCATTTTTATCAGACAGCATTAAGAAACAACAGACTGTCTCTGCACATTGCAAGACAAAAATATCATGCCTTCTGATGCTATTCTACCCACCCTCCATTTGATAGTAACCTGAAGCCAGCAACTTACATACTCTGGGAGTGAAGTTACAAACCAAAAGAGTTCACAGAAGAGTTCCCCTCAATTTCTTAGGTCAAAGTTCAAACTGCCATCACAAGAGATAGAAAAGACACATAAGCGAACGGACAAAAGGACCACCTTCTGGAGGAAAGAGGAGATCAAAACACATAAACTTTGGGAACTGATTAAACAGTGATATCGTAAGTAACATGTATTACTACACCAAAAACATTGGTTAAGATTAGGCAAATAAAATAATAGGAAAACTCATCAGAATCATTCATAGAATAGAAAGAGCTTTTTCCTTGTATTTGCCAACATCCAGCCAACAAGAGAGAGCGACAACCAGATTATAATAGTTCAAAATCCTGTCCTAGAGAAAAATTAGTTCAGGAACGAAATTTAAAGAAAAGCATCAGGTGTTACTCTCAAAGACTATAACATCAATACTCAGAACCCACATAAAGAGAGGTAGACTATGCTAGGAAATAAGTTTCATACAACCAAAGTAAGATCTTCTTACACCACACCATCAACAGTCAGAGAAGTTTCGGCTATATTTGTTGCAACTATAAATCGCCTACAATTGGGAGGAGGTGGGCTGAATACACGCACCTGCAATTCAGATACAAAATTACAAATGCCTCAACAACCAGACATAGATCATAAATCGAGCAAATAAACTGTGCATTTTTCTCTTATGGTCACCAGCCAGAGCTCTTAACAAGACCAAGAAATAATTGACGTATTGACAACCCATAAACGAATCAATTGACAGAATCAGGAATCTGACTGGCTTTACTATGTCAACTCCCCCGAACATCATGCTGCAATTAGAATATATAACTGAGGAAGTGAGGATGCATGAAAAACTAATCCTGAGGAATTTGTATAAATCCTTGGATATTCATGCAAACCAGAAAATATAACAGAAATTAGGCAAACACAGGGAATTTACAGCAAATGATGTTACCAGAAAAAATAGTTTTAACAAAGTGAAAGCATACACCATGCTCTCGGCTTTACCAACCTGTGATTCTGATCTCCAGATAATCAAGTTCCAATTCAATTCAAGAGTTGATATTCTTTAAAGCTAAGGGTCAATCAAGAGAACAGGAAACAAAAGAAAGCACATGCCTGCAATTCAGGTGGCAATGAACCATGAAGGGGAAGAATGACAGCATCCATACAAGATCCTTCCTCCAGCCTTCGAACTCTCTCTTCCAGCTTTGAGACTAGCTTCTCTATATCATCCTGCTAACAGATCCAGATTACAGGCATATCGAAAAGTAGCATACATAGCCAGTACTTTCTAAAGACAAGAAAGAACACAACAAAATAGGCAGCAAAGATCTGACCTGTCCAGTCATAAAAATCAGGACATCCCCTTCTGGCTCCCGCACATGTATATCTAAAAACACAACCAGTACGAGAAATTACAACAGCAAACTGAAGGGTACAATATTCAATAGTTATTTGGAGAAAAAGTGCCTTCAATTTTTTGGTTTTCTTTCCTATTCTCTAAATAACTGTTAATCTCTCTCTCTCTCTCTCTCTCTCTCTCCCTGTGTGTTTGTGTCTGTGCGTGTCTGTGTGTGTGCGCGAAATAACATGAGGCCTATGACATTGACTACTCTCCAATAGAGAGAAAGAGCATGTGCCAAGGATAGAACCACACCAATAGCTTTCTTCAAAGCAGACTCCAGATAGCTTGTTGGACGTTCACTGCTGAAAAATACTTCTACAGGATACAACTTCCCCGGAACATTCAGCACAGGACACCCAGAAAAAAATGCTGACACTTTTTCCCCATCAAGTGTGGCAGAAGTTATCAAAACCTTTAATTTGGAAGCACACATGTTGACCAATCGTTTCACAAGTCCCAGCAAGATATCCCTGTTCACATTTCAGGCAACAAATCAGAGATGTAATTCACAACAGAAGCAGCCATCATTACCATCTATGCACCACAAAGCCGACATTTCTTACTGAAATTAGAACTGTGATTTAATCAGAGTCGAACTGTGATTTAATCAGAGTCGCACAAGCATAGAAGAATAAATGCTAAGCAAGACACAAAACTCACGTGTTTAAGCTCCTTTCGTGAGCTTCATCCAGAATTATTACAGAGTAAGCACTCAGCTCTGGGTTAGATAGACTTTCACGTAAAAGGACACCATCAGTAAGATACCTGCCCACTTCTCAAGAGTGATCAGGGGCCAAAGAATGAAACACAAAAGATTGCAATCAAAAATAATTTCAATTGTCTTACTTGATGCGAGTTTTCTCTGAAGTTCTATCCTCAAACCGAATGGCATAGCCCACTTCCTCTCCTAGGCGAACACCTAGCTCCTGTGCAACACGCCTGTATTTAAAGTCATTATTCAATTAACCAAAATTGAAGAGCGCTGCATATGGCAGCATTTCCTAAGCCAAACCCACCCAGCACATCCTACTGACTTGCTGGCTGCAATCTATTTTAATTCTGATGGGAACTCATCATTTCCTTTCCTACATGCAACCAGTTCACTTCTCCTGTGTCACTGATAGAAGGCCAGGCAGGACATGAAATAGTACAGTAACATTTAGAGATAGACATAAAAGAGAAGCACGCAAGACATATGTAACCATAGTAGAAGCCGTCAAGTTGCATACCTTAAGATGGTAAAGCAGCAGATACGAGAGGTCACATCAAAGGAAATACATGACATGTGTAACAACCATTAATACCTCAAATAACAAGTAATTCAGGAAAGACCAAGAGATTCTGTGTTTACAAACCTAGTACTAAGAAACAATTACTTGCTACAAGGCTCCAAGGAGATGACTAAATACCTAGGAGCAAATGAGAGGTTAAAAGAAGTCATCCATTAGTGTTTAGCAATGAGCCACTGACAATCATCAACCTTCTAGACTCTTTGAGGAGCACATAATTAGCAGGAGGTTTACGAGGAAAGCTTAAGTGCCTTCTCAGGTGAACGTTATTCTTTGGACCATGGTATGGGCAAGATTAACAATAAAGATATGCTTCAAGGAAGGACACCTCACACTGAAATTTCTTTGAATATGTTTGCTATGACTAGCTGTGATGAAACTATCTGCACTTCTCCTTTCATTTTGATTTCAAGCAACTCGTGTGTACGAAGCTGTTCTCACTTTCTGGATGTTAAATTTGCTAAACTGCATGGTCTTCATGTGGAAAGTTGAGCAAAAAAGGTTTGCTATTTGCTCTATTAGCCACATTATGATTACCTAGTTATTGTAGGAATGCTCACAATTTTCTGTGGGGTGGAAAGTCATTACCTCCACAATGTGTGCAAAATAGGGTTGTTTTTCTAGTTTCCATTATGCTGTGCACAATAGGGTTGTTTTTCTAGTTTCCATTATGCTGCTGCATATGGAGCTTTTATAGGTATCGCAATATGAAAGTCAACATGACTAGGAAAATTGCAATAATCCACTTTTGTTTCTTAGAGGATGCCTTGTCTGCTGCTCCCAGGCTATAATTTCACCCTTAATGTATTTTATCTTAAGCAAAATTTAACCGCCTAACAAGTGCTACCAAGAGTGCCTCCATCTAAAGAATCTCTTGGATCCATCCACCACACAAGTTCATCATTGTACCCATTCCCCACTGTTCGGAAAGGACCGGCAGCCCCAACTCCACTAAAATCCCAATTCGTGATATGCCATGTTGACACAAAGCTCTGATACGCTTACTTCTGAGTTATTACTATGCTGAACCAACTACGTGGCTTGTATCACTTTGGACCAATTTTAATGCCTTTTGCAAAAGAGTTCTTAACTCAAAGTATACAACTGGGCCTATGGGCCTAACCAAAAATCTCACTCGAAGCTGTTGATTTAGTAGCAGCAAAACAGAAACAACCAATTTTGCCGAACCACATTGTCAATACCTGGATTGCAATTTTATTTTCTTGTTTTGTTACATAAATTCTACTTGCATACAATCATCAAAATTCTTAATTTCAGAAACTTCATTCACCAAGACTTATTTTCTGGAATCTTACAAGTACGCACTACCCCTAACTACCCCCGCCCCCCAAAAAAAGTTCAACTAACTCCAATTTCTCCGTTTATAGAAGCTTACTGTTCTATCTATTTGTTTCCATTTTCACTCGAAGTATTTGTTTAAACATAATCCAGAAAATGAGATAATCTGTATATTTATTAAAAAATCGAACCAAATGACAATTTAAGTGAAGATCATCAACACAGACTCCACAAATACAAAAATCGAAAGTTAGATCGAACCAATCACTGATGATAAAGTATTTGAAAAAAATAAGAAAAAGATTGAATGAATTGCAATACAATACCTGGCGACAGAAACCGCTGCAACACGGCGGGGCTGGGTGACTCCAATCATGCCGGAATCGGCATATCCTCTTCGGAAGAGCATCTGAGAGAGTTGAGTACTCTTCCCTGAACCTGTCTCCCCAATAATCACAGTAACTGGATTTTTCTCCACTGTTTCCATGATTTTCTCTTCAAACTGAAGGATTGGAAGCTGCTTATCAATCGAATTCATTTAGAATTTCGGATTGCTAATTTGATAAATCAAGGATAAATTGTATCAATTTTGCGGAGGAATTGAAGAATTTGATCGATTATGAATCAATTAATTCCGGGTTATCGAGTTTAGGGTTCTAGATAAGTTGTGGGTTTTGCGAAAAGAAATTCGGGACCCGCAAGCTGGCAGCTAAAAAACGACACTCTATTTGCATTCATAAGGGTTCTCTGTTTTTTTTTTTTTTCCTTTTTTTGAGCATCCTTTTTCAATTGGGATAATTGACAAATGAATATCGTTCTTTAACCAGATCAATTGATAAAATGACTTACAATCAAAAACCGACCCGGCAACTTTAATTTACCGGACCGGAAGCATTCAACAAGAAAAATGAACTTATTGCCTTGTTCAATCATGGTATGTTCTTTTCGTAGTTAAATTAGAATGGATAAAAAGATAAAATAAATTGAGATATGTTAAAATAGGTTGAGGTGGGTTGAAGTAGGTTAAATTATTTTATATGATAAATTAAACTTGATTAAAATAGTAAAAGTTGATTGAAGTATGTTGAAATGGATTGAAGTTGATATTTTAGAATTGACCCATAAAAAGAATAGGTCATAAAGCAAGTGACAGATAGGATAGTAACAATAGAGGAATGTGTGGGTGTTGTGTGATAATAATATTTCACTTATATTAAAGAGGAGGGTTTATTGTATGGTTTTTATATTAGTTTTTGGTATTGTACTGAGTGTTGGCCTATCACGAAGTCCAATGTCCAAAGAATGAGGGTCGCAAATATGAGGATGATTTGTTCGATATGTAGATACACGAAAACGGATAGCTTTTCTAGTAATTATGGACAAAGTAGGAGTGACACTTATAAAGGATAATATAAGAAAAGTTATACCTAAATGGTTTGGTCATATTAGGATCAGAAGCATGAATGCACCAGTGAGTACTTGTGATAATATCAACCTTCCAGGGTGTAGAAGGGATCGAGGTAGACCGAGGAAGAGATGTAGTGAAGTCACCAGACACGATCTAAAGACTTTATGTTTAATGGAATACATGACTCATGATAGGAAGTTATGGAGAGCTACGATTAAGGTTGCGAACTTTCGGGTAGCTTGTTGGTTTGATTTTGACTTGATTTCCAATGGCTCTTAAATTGTTGGTGCTCAGATCTGACTTCCACTTGTAGTGCATTTCCAGTTCATATGCATGCTTGCATTGGTTATTATGAGAACTATTGCTATTTGTGGTACATCACTTTTATGTCCTTCTATCTATCTATTTATGTACTTATCTTTATTTTATCAAATGAATTTCAACTATAGAATAAAATATTTTTTCAATTTTTTTTGTGGGCCTACCGGAATCGACTTATTTGCAGGTAGCAATAGCCTAAAAATAAGGTCGTTTACAATTGGATATTCTCAAACTCCGAATAAATGAGATCCATATTAAGAGTTTATTGTTATTATCGTAGCAGTGGATTTGGTGAAGCATTGAGCGAATTATCATATCATTTTTTTATTTGATTCTCTTGAACATGGGCAGAACAAATTTAGATACGAAAATAGGACATGATACCCAACGATTTATATATAATACATCCACACAAATCGGCGCTTTTTGGTGTTCCACTTTGAATTAAATAGTGACAGCCAAGCATCATGTCATAGGTAGGTAAAGGCAGGGGTCCTTGTCGCAACATGATAAACGCGGATATTTTTTAAAGAGGATAATGTGGGGCTGTACTATAAGTTGATTTTAGATTTTGTTCGCCTTTTTGCAATATATCTTTCAACAGTATAATCAACGTGTTCAAGGTTAAATCAAATCTTTTTATGTTTCAATGTTAATCACTCTTGAAAATGATAGTGCAAAAGCAACTAACTCACTCTAGAGGAGATGAATAGGATGATTATCAAAATCGTAAATTGACGAATAATGAAATGCAGAAAAATAAGCGTGGACAAAACACAAGCGAATTTTTAACGAGGTTGAGCCTCAACAGGCTTAATCCCCGCCTAGAGTTCCCTAACTCTAGGATTAGGCCGAATTTTTATTTGGAGGGATGATTACACAACTCTAGAGCATACATACTCTAAGTTCCAAATCCCAAGTTGACACCCTCAACAAGGCTTGGTAGAGTTGACCCTTCGACTCTATAATCCCACCTAAAACACTACTTTGAACAATACAAAAATCAATAGCAAATCAAAGCTCCAAGAATGCCAAGAGAGTATGTGCTTGAGTATGCCAATTGAGTGCTATTTCTTGATTGTCTTTCTTCCAGCTGCCAATGTCTCCCTTTTATATGCTCCACAAGTTGAACTAGCCGTTACACTAAAAAATAGGAAGTTGATCATCATATTAATTTTCAAGCCACTGATCAGTATCTTCAAGGCCTTGAACTGACTGATTTTTAATAGAGAAATTGCAACGGCTAATTTGATCTCTTCCAACGGTTGCCTTCCTGATTTTCTACATATCATCTTTTCAGAACTGTTTGTTTACTCACTCAGGCCAACCAAAAGATTATGAAAAGATTCAAAGAAATTGTAGCCATATTTAGATAATCCAAATTTCAACGTTTCCAGAAATTTGTTTAGAAGGCAAGCATCAATTTAAGCAATACTACATATTTCAAATCAAAACAATGAACAATATTAATATCTAAGCTTCCTTTTTGTTTTTCATCAAAACAACATAACAATATCATATTAAAGGATAAAAAAAAGTCAACAATATAATCTCCCCCTTTTTGATAAAAGACAAAACTAATGCATAAACTCGTCAAATAACCAAATTAGCTTGTCATAATCTTTCTCCCCCTTTTTGTATTTCATCAAAAACGTAGCATAATTAAGAAGGGAAAGAAAAATTAGACCATGTAAAAATTATGGCAAACACATATAACTCCCCCTTAACAAATCAATGATATATAAAGATGCTCCCCCTTAATCTATGGCATTTATGTGTATATAAAAAAATGCATATAGAGGCAATACTAATATTAAAGTTAATTGCATATACCAGCATACATTAACTTAATAATCTTATGAAAAGCACATATATGTACATAAGGGCATTAATAAAATAATTTGATGTTCAAAATATTAAGCAGGCATAATAATATGTCACATGCCATGAAAACGTAACGTATGATGGTTATTAATCATGCTTACCTTCTAAGGATAATTGAGCAGATTCAAAATTTTGAAAATCAAAGTTTCTCAAGTTAGAAGTAAATTAGTCGTGCAGTGGCATACGTAATAGGTAAAAAACAATTGCTTGGTTTAAGGGCTTGCTTTTCAAAATACTTTCTCAGGCAAAAAAACAAGTCAGTTAGAAGTTTGGAAATGAAGTTGGAAAATATCAAGCCCTGATTTGGTCATGTTCAAAAAATCTAGCTTCTGCCTGCAATCCAATGCCTTGGATTGAAACTTAAAGGCATTGAATTTCTTGACATTGGTGAATATCTCATTGGCTTGTCCTGCAAAAACTCATGAATATAGTTAGTACTTAGATAGGGCTCCCCCTCAATTTATGTAACAATATAATTTAATCACCCTCCTTTAGTTAAGACAATAAATCAAATTTTTCTAGCCACGACATCGAGTTTGGGTCCAACGTTGTTTTTGACCATATTTTTTTGGTCTTGTTCCTTTTGGTACCTAAACTTGAATTATTTTGTTGTCTGTCTTCCTTAGTGGACATGAGTGAGAAATGTGTCCATTTCTCAAGCAATAATTGCATGTGGTATGTGATTCATTTTTGGATGTCTCTTTAATAAAGAAGTTTTTATATGCTTTCTTCTTGTTTAAGGGATTGTAGCCAATGCCTTATTTATTAAATGTCATTCTTTGCGAACCAAGTAATTTGTCCAAATTGTCCTGACCTTTGGTGAATTTCAAAGCTAATTTTTCAAAGGCTCCACATTTAGATTGAACTTCATGCTTTTCTTTTTCAAGATGTTCAATCTTTAGATGAAGATCATCATTTTCTCTTTGTAACACTTCTTTTTATGAGAGCAAATTATGAATGGTCTTCTTGAAGGTTTTTATTTTTGACAAATATTCTTGTTCACACTGAATGCATCTGATTATTGTTTGGGCTAATTCATCATTTGAATATTCAAGAATGTCAGAATAGTCTACCTCATCTAAGTTTTCAAGTTCAGTTTCTTGAACGTCATTCACTATAAGGCATAGGTTTGCCACTTCTTCTTCTTTGTCACTGTCACTCCATGTGACAATCACGGCTTTCCTGAATTCCTTCTTAGCTTTATGCTTACGTTTTTCAGCTTTCATTTGCAAGACTGGACAATCTTTTACAATATGTCCTGGCAAAGCACAACCAAAACAAGGACCCAAGTTAGAATCATTTTTGTTGTTTAGAAATTTCGTACCTTTTGAGAACTTCTCATTTTTGCTTGATGATGATCCCTTTTTATAGAACTTATTGAGATCAAATTTCTTTGATTTGAACATTTTCTTCAATCCTTTAGCGATCGTTGTCATAGTATCTTCATCCTCTTCGCTTGACTCTTTTTTTGAGAAAATAACATCTTCACTTCCAATTTTGAATGCTACTCCTTTCTTGAATTGAGTTGTTTTTTCCTCTTCATCTTCTTTAAGATGAATTTCATGCGTAAGGAGTTTTCCGAGCAGGTCGTCCAAGGCTAGTGTCTTGAGGTTTTGAGTTTCCTCAATTGTAGTGACCTTGGGACCCCACTTGTTTTTAGGAATACACCGAAGTATTTTCCTAACCATCTCCTCGTTGGTGTAGGTTTTGCCAAGGGATTTAAGATTGTTCGTTATATTAGTAAACCTTGTGAACATCTCCTTGATTGTTTCGTCGGGTTGCATTTTGAATAGCTCGTATTGGTGAACGAACATGTTGATTTTAGTCTCCTCACTTGACTTGTCCCTTCATATGTCACCACTAGCTTGTCTCATATTTCCTTGGCTGATTCACATGCACAAATACGATTGTACTCGTTAGCATCTATTCCACAATATAATATGTGCATAGCCCTACAGTTTTTTGATAGCCTTGCAAAGTCTTCTTAGGTGTATTGATTTCCGGTTTTTGCAATGGTCTTTCAATCAATCGTGATTTGCGGAACGTATGGTCCTTTTGTCACGATGTTCCATAATTCATAATCTTCAATTTTGATAAATATCTACATCAAATTTTTCCAATATGAAAAGTTAAGACCTCTAAATAAAGGTGGTCAAACAGTAGAGTGACCTTGATCATAATAGCTTTCTTCACTAGTGGCCATGATCGTTGCCAACTTGATGGTAAGGTCAAAATGCAATGGGTTTGGCTCTAATACTAATTGATAGTGCGAAAGCTATTAAATCACCCTAGAGGGGGTTGAATATGGTGATGATCAAAATCGCAAATTGACGAATAATGAATTGCAAAAAAATAAGCGTGGACAAAACACAAGTGAATTTTTAACGAGGTTGGGCCTCAACAGGCTTAATCCTCGCCTAGAGTTTCCTAACTCTAGAATTAGCCCGAATTTTTATTAGGAGAGATGATGACACAACTCTATAGTACACCTACTCTAAGTTCCAAGTCCCAAGTTGATACCCTCAACAAGGCTTGGTAGAGTTGACCCTTCAACTCTATAATCCCACCTAAAACACTACTTTGAACAATACAAAAATCAATAGCAAATCAAAGCTCCAAGAATGCCAAGAGAATGTGTGCTTGAGTATGCCAATTGAGTGCTCTTTCTTGATTGTCTTTCTTCCAGCTTCCAATGTCTAACTTTTATAGGCTCCACGAGTTGAACTAGCCGTTACACTCAAAAATAGGAAGTTGATCATCACATTGATTTTCAAGCCACTAATTAGTATCTTCAAGGCCTTGAACTGGCTGATTTTTAGTAGAGAAACTGCAACGGCTAATTTGATATCTTCCAACGGTTGCCTTCCTGATTTTCTGCAGATCATCTTTTCAGAACTGTTTGTTTACTCACTTAGGTCAACCAAAAGATTAGGAAAAGATTCAAAGAGATTGTAGCCATATTTAGATTATCCAAATTTCAACGTTTCCAAAAATTTGTTTAGAAGGCAAGCATCAATTTAGGCAAAACCACATACTTCAAATCAAAACAATGAACAATATTAATATCTAAGCTTCCTTTTAGTCTTTCATCAAAACAACATAACAATATCATATCTATACTATATATAAAAGCAATGTTGTGATGACGTGGCTTTTTTGAATTTTCTCATAAATTTGAGATTTTGAACCGTTAGATTATTTGATTATATAATCACAACCGTCAGATTTTTAATAAAATAATTACCGTCATAATTAAAAATATATAATATCTTGATTTTTTTTGTGGCAACAGAATCTCTTAACTACCTAAAAACAAAATATACTTTGATATCATTTCCTAAATCAATAAAAATAATTATCATCATAATATCATTAGGTTATTTGATTATATAATCACAACCATAAGATTTTCAATAAAAATAATTACCATCATAATTAAAAGTATATTATTTCTTGACCCATTTTTATAGTGGAATCTATTAACTACCTAAAAACAAAATATACTTTAATAACTTTTTCTAAATCACTGAAAATATGTGTACTGATGTTTATGGATGGTATTAATATTTTAGTGATCCAAGGAAGGAATAAAGTATTAAAGTTTTACTTTTCTTATTTTAATGGTAAATCCGAAATTAGCCACTTTGCATATTATTTTTAGATTAAATAAAAGAGATATATGAATTAATAGAAGAGCTAGACCTAGACAAAAGAATTTTCTTTCCAAACATTCTTAATGCGGGATAAGGTGTTTTTCTTCTTATATTTCTTGGTCATGAATTAAAGTTCATAAAATCACTATTTTTTTTTTATGAACAAAAATTCGCACAATGACAATTAATTAAGGGTCGAAAAATGTTCCTTTTAAGAAGTTGATGAAGTTTTATATTTTTTTTATTTGTAACAATTATTTCTATACCCATATAGTAAGTGAAAAAAATTATAGGTTTTTATTGGTAATAATTATTTATAAAATATTACAATATTCCATATAGCAACCATGTCATATACAATATTTTGAGTTTTTTAAATAAAATAATTAATAACTTTTTAAGAAGAAGCAATTATTAACAGGTGCAAATTGTGAGAAACTATCAACTAAAATTTCTAATATATCGAAATATACTACAATAAGTTTAGCAAATATTTTCGATCGCGGTTATAATATCTTAATTTCTCTATAATAATTTGAAACTTATGATAGTCTAAAAAAATTATCTAATTTATTCATTGTTAGGTACTATTGATTATACATTTTCAATTGTATATTTATGTTATGAATTTCGCAAGTGTATGGTTGATCGCTGTAGCAAGTACGAGTGTTGATCTTTAGGGAAGTGTTGTAAAATTAGATCGCTATAAAACTAAATGTGATACGATTGAATTAAATTGTCAAGGTTTAGTTAATTAATAACCAATTATTTCAGTACGCTACACTGGAAGATCAATATCAGGAAGAAACTACCCTATCCATCACCATTAACTTTAATTATGGGCAAATTATGCAAGGCAAAATCAACTTAAATAACCAAAATACAAACAGAGAACTTAACAAATAGGAGAGAAATTAAACTTAACCTCTTCACCTCTAACTCCCTTCAGCTCTGGCGTAGAATGAAAATCTGGATCTGAACGTATATATGAACCGAATAGAGAATCCAGTTATCCAAAGAACGACCAACACCGAAAACTCAAATCTAGGCCAGACTGAAGTTGTGCCAATCACGTTTTGGATGCTTTATTTTTTGATTACTATCTCATTATAACATTCTCTACAACCGTATGGTCATCGATCTATCAGTATATGTGATTATAAATGATTGTATGGATAAACAATGGGTATTTGTTATGGAGCATCGACGATGCCATGAAGTAGAATTGCCTATCACTCTTATTGAGCCAGTAAGTTGGAAGGCGGAGGTGTATTACTTACGAAATACTGACGTTAGATACACCATGTACACAGGATATAGTTGTAATCTTCATTATATCATTGCTAATCAAATTATTACTAAGAACTTAATTTTTAATGTAGGTAGGAGAAGAGAATGTGAATTCTTCGTCTGCCACCACAAATTAACGAATTATCATATCATTTAACATGATTTTTAGTTTTATTTTGACTACCTACAATCTCTATCATACTTTATATCGCGTATTTGATATTCATACGTTATTTTAATTATTGAGTTTCAATGGTTATACATAAAAATGCTATCTATTCATATTTTTTAATAAATTTAAGTATCATTTTATAAATTACAATATTAACTTTGTATACAATGAACATTCCTCGATTATTTTGACTATATATATCTGTACTGTAATATGTACCGTGCAAAGCACGGGTCTATACTAGTTAAAGGATAAAGAGAAAGTCAACAAAAATATATATTGCTTTTATTGTAATTGTTATCATGAGCTTAATCTAGTATTAATATGTGGGATTAGCGAAACTTCAATACATAGGCATATGTACGTTATATACATGTATATTTTCTAATATCACTTTTTCCTTAATATCGTTGTTGAACATGAGTGTATAAACATGATAGTAGGAGAGTTCAAATTTATAATTCTAATTTTTAAATAGTCAAATTAAGTAATATTTCTAATATCAAAAAATTCACCTTTTCTTTTATCTACTTTCAACAACTTCTAATTACAAATTTTAATTTTCATTTTATTTATCACTTGTTGAGCATATATTGTATTTAATCCCCTATTTTTTTAGACACAAATAATATAACAATATTAGGTTTATAGGTTCACCTATTATATATAACAAATTTGTTAAATTTTTAAAACTTCTTTCTTTATTTTTGTAGCTGCTTCTTTTATAAAATGCCTTGTCTCAAATATAATACCATGTTACTTGTTTTTATTACATAAGTGTTGGCTTCTAACAAAAATAGGTATACTTAGAGACTACAATGAGCCAGATGTGAGTCAGATCCACTTGGACTCATACCTATTTAATTTTTTGGACCTTGACCCAGATCCGCACTAGAGCAATTAGATTTGGAGAGATGGGATCAAACTCGAACCCACAGGGTCTGGTAATCCATGAGTCCTTAGAGAGTCCCAACTGTTTTTCAAATTAAAGGATTGTTGCAATGAATTATTTTTCCCCACATCCCAATATGAATTCTCACATTCTAATGACAAAAAATTGAAAATTAAAAAGTACGACATTTGATATAAAAGCAATGCTCTTTCAAAACGAGACACTTGGATAGGGTTTGAGAGAGTGAGAGATATGAGCAGGAAAGGGATAGCGAGTGAGGAGAGTGGAGAGAGAGCAATGACTGTAATGGTTTGTTTGGTTCTATGTAATTGAAGTGGTAATGCAATCAAAATAGTAATGGTGATTCCATTACTATGTTTGGTTACCATTAAGTAATGTAATCAAGATTGCATTGTAATTATATTTACCTCAATCTATGCAATTACAATTACTTGACTTTTCCTAAACAATTTTGATTGCATACATTTGAATCAAAATCTATCCAACTATAAGCTATTATATTTGGGAACTTTCTCTCTCTTATCTCCATTGTCTCTCTTCTATTTCCCCTCTCTTATTAGTTTGACACCATTTTTTTAAAGGTTTGAAGTTCCACTCATCCCTCTATCTCTCTCTCCTGTCCATATTAGATAAAATTTAACTTAGACCATAATCGTATTATTGTAACTGTATTTTTGTACCTTCTAGACATCATCTCTCTCTCTCTCTCTCTCTCTCTCTCATGTCGTCGTCGTCATCATCATTTTCTTTCTACTTAGTAAACTTGAACAATATTACATTATTGTAATCTATAAGAAATAGAGTGATGTAATTCTCATGCGAAATATCGTAATCATGATGACAAAATATTTGATGATATTTATCAATGAAGCTACAAATAATTAAAATAGTCAAAAATAAAATGCGAATTGAATTGCAAGTACTTCACGTCACGTGTAAAATTAAGTATTATTTGTAGATGAATTCATTCCATTACACTTGTAAAGACTTTGCAACCAAACATTGTAATGCAATTATTATCCCATTCCATTACACTGACAATTGCATTACATGGTTGATTCCATTGCATAGTGATTGCATTACTTTCAACCAAACGATACATAAGTGTGAGGGAGTGACACAACGAAAGATATCAGAACTCAAAAAATTTTAATCACTTAAGCTTAGGGTTTAGCCCACTCTACATTTAAAAATTAATTTTGAAAATATGAATGGATCTTAAATACATCTCAGATCAAACCCGAGTCTCAATGTTCATACCAAACCCAAATCCAACCCAGTACCATTAAATTTTATATCCATTTAAGATCCATTAAATTCGAATTAGTTAAACTCAAACCCTTTAATTTAAGTTCCTTTATAAACTTATCTTCTTCACTTAAAATAGATCCGTCAGTGACTCTTTTTTAAGAAAATAATTATTATTTTTGGTGGGATTTTTTTTGGGGGGGGGGGGGGGCCACACACGAGAATGGCACGTTCTGAAGTCAATTTATAATAGCATTTGATTACTGTTGCACCATGCGATTTAATACTAATTTCATCTTAATCTCCCCTTAACTCATAATTACGTTCCCTAAAATATGTCTTAGTTATTTGCCCTCCCACATGACATCCGGACATAACTTATCATTCAACATTATACATATACGGTAGTCTTGAATTTATAGATTTAAACTAGTGTATATTGAAATAGTTTTAAATCACAAAACTTCAATCGGCCATATTGTAAATAATCAGTGTCTAAAAAATTAAATCTTTAAATAACATTATGTTTTGAATACAGAGGTAAAATTATGATATACATTATAGTGTTAGGCCCTGTTCTTTTCAGTGGGAAATGAGAGGTGTTGAATGGGTGATTGTGGGAAAGGGGGGGAAGGAGTGGGTGAGTGTGGTTTTTTTTTTTAAGTGTGGGAAAAAGTTGGTGAATGTGGGTGAAAGTTGGTGAGTGTGGGTGAAAGTTAAAAGTAGTTGAATGAAGTTGAAGTATTAGTTATCAATATTTTTTTTGTTTTATAATGTAATAATTTTATTGTCATATTAATTAATGATGATGAAGTTTTTTTGGTTTTGTTTATTATGTTCTGTTCTGTTTTATTTTGTTTACTTTTTATTTTTGTGTTTTTGTATTTGTATTTTTTACTATTTATATTTATATTTTTTTATTTTTTATTTTTTATTTTTTTATTTTTTTATTTTTTATTTTTTATTTTTTATTTTTTTATT